>OZ025303.1:230079447-230679447 GCA_964019185.1 Maratus speculifer
ATTTCCACCTGTCGGGATATGTCAATACATAGAATTGCCGAATATGGGCAACAGAAAATCCACTCGCAACGAACCCAGTACCACTTCATCCTGCAAAGGTCACTGTGTGGTGCGGATTTAGGGCATCTTTTATCATAGGGCCGTATTTTTTCGAGGACACGGGTGCTTTAGGTCCTGTTATCGTTACCGTCAATGGTCAGCGCTATGAGTCTCTTTTGCGTAATGACGTCATTCCAGCTCTGCAACAGCGTGAATGTCTGGATAGTATCATTTTTATGCAAGATGGCGCTCCTCCGCACATTGCAGATCGAATGAAGCAGTTGTTGAGGCGGCATTTTGGAAATGCTAGAATTATCAGTCGTCATTTCCCTACAGCCTGGCCAGCCCGATCACCTGATCTTAATCCGTGTGATTTCTGGCTGTGGGGTTATCTGAAAGATATTGTGTTCAGTACTCCGATTGCCAACGTAGCTAATTTAAAGACACGCATTGCGCAACACATTCTGAACATGACCCCGGATACACTTCGATCGGTTGTGGAACATGCTGTTTCCCGATTTAATCTTGTTGCACACGGCGGTGGACAGCATATTGAACATGTTTTGCGCCAGTCTCGCCAAAGTTAAAAACCGATTTTATGGATGCTTTTTATGCGGTTTTTGGCCTCAGGACAATTAGAAACCGATTTTTCCCATCCGATGTGGTACGACCTTGCCATGGTGGACGGGCTTACGTAACTAACAGTATCACACGCGTACAGTCATTCACATTGAACAATACAGTTGGTTTATATCGTGTAACTTACGCCTTAGCGTTGTTTTACGATTTGTCCTTTGTAGTCGAAATTCTGACGCTTACAACGCCATCTGTCGCTAAAATTTGGAACTTTTTTTGGTTCATGTTCTTTCCCCCTTCTTCAATAATACGCTGTTAATTTTTGTCGCCATTCTAACGAGTGGTTCGCTTTTTAGAGCGTTTTGAAACTCGGACTTTAATTATAATCACCCTGTACATTAAAAATTAACATGTTTCAACTCGTTTCCCCCGAGTCATCCTCAGAATGTAAACAGAAAAAACATAAAACATTCTTTTATGTAATTTTTCTATTTACATTCTGAAGAGGACTCAATGAAAATGAGTTGAAACATGTCAATTTTTAATATATTTTAAACGCTTTATCATTAAAGGGACCTTTTATAAGCAAAATCATTATTTATAATATAAGTTTTTACCTTTTCGGAGTAGAATATATATTATTATTATTACGATATAGTTATTTAGGGTGTTCTTAACTGCTCCACTCAACAAGCGAAAAACGTTTTGACACATTTACAAATTCATTTTTTAGCAGAACCATATAAAATTGGAATGTCTGTCTATGGAAGCGATTTCGAATCGAACCTATTTTTCCATTTTATGATATTTAAATTACTTCTCCAGTTCTAAGCTATTTCGATCACGCGATCACCCGTTTTTACCCTGCTTTTCGTCCGGTTTTTCTGCTTTCGTCGAGAAATGTGCTCAAAAGTGTCAATTTTGGAGGCTTGTTATGAAAAATCTATTGTGTTTTTTAAAAAACAGAGAAATGAGTGCAATTAGACAGTTTCTGAATAATAACACCTGCTATTTTCATGCATTTCCGAACAAAAATAAATTAAAGCATGTGTCACAAAGTGGCCCTTTTTGATTTAAGAGCACCCTTAATGGACGTAATCAAGACTTATGGTTTTATATTTCACATTGACATAATCCTTTCGTCATGTTCGTCATCCATCATCATTTTTTGGAGGGTGTTCGTTGGATAAATATTAAACACTTCTTAACTAGTCACATTTTAATGAAGACGTCACAACAACTACAATAGTATTTACAGTTCTATATACATATTCGGAAATAATAATTCAAGATTCATAAATCGTGTTATAGCACAAAACGTCTCGAAGTGAGACAACATTCCAACATACATCAAAATTCTATTCTCTAATAGCGTCGCATTATTTTTCTTCACTTCATGTTTAAAAGGCAAAATATCTCATGATATTTTGCCGAAAGCGGATCGTACAAATTTAAGGAAGGCAATTATTTCGTTACAATTCTATTTAATTTACAAAATAAACCCAACCATCCCTTTAAATATTTTCTTCCTCAAAACTATGTTATAGTACTGCATATCGTCCCTTAAAATAACATATTGCTATCTCATATCAGTTGAAAATGTTTATTTTTTATCACTTTTTATAAAAAAATATTGCAACGAAAAAGTACAATAAACTGCTTTTTCCCTTTACTTTTAATAAAAGTGATGTACGTTTGTTGTCATGATTACAAAAGCGGTATTAAAATTTATATAAAAATTATCATCTCAAAAATAAATTAAGATACAGTTATCAAACAAATTGCATTCAAAATCACATTTTTTTCCCTGTACGAAGGCGTAAAAACTGAAAATAAAGGATATTTAGAAGTTTAAAAATTTGCAGTAGCAAAAATTGCAAAACCGAAATTTCAGTGTGTTGCCATCCGCAAAATGACGTATGCGTTACACACAGATACGTTTGGTCTTTATAATATAGATATATATGTACAGGGTGAGTCATAAATATCGAAACAATAGGCTATCTCCTTACATATTGCCCCTAGACAGATATTTCCAATTGCAAAAACTCATAAAAAGGCTGAAATTTTTTATAAGTTTCAACTTGTCTATTTGAAAAGATACAAAAATTAAAAGATACAAATGTCGTCCCCCGTACGACAAAATTCCCAATTAGGAAATTATTCCTTATCCAACCCTAAATTAAACAAACAAAAAAATTATCTCCACATCTAAATACCTCACTGAGAAATTAAAATCCAAAATTCTCTAAAATTTGTGACTTACACCACTTTACCATGCTTGTAAACGAAGTGTTTTTGACTAATTTTCAAATCGAGTGAGGGATCGTCCACAAATTGTCCAATTATTAATTGTCCAATTTAAGATTGTGCCCCTTGTTTGGATATAAAAAAAGCAGCGTATTGATTTATACCTAAACTTGTTTTTCAAATATGTTGGTAGTCTGCACTGGATGTCTGTATGGGTCTAAATATCTAGGTCCTGTTCCAAACCGACACACAAGGAAAAAAATTCGACCAGGACTGGAAAAAAAATATTAAAATCATAACCCGGACCGGCCTAGAATAAAGTTTAAATCATAGCCCGGCTCAGCCATTAATTTCTACATAGTTTTTATTTCGGAATGGTTAAAAATTGTTTTGTATGGAGGAGTTCTTTCGAAAAATACATATTGTAGCTTTTAATTTTTCATATTTATACTTTTTATTATTAAATAAGCGCCAAAGGCTGTGATATATTTATTTTATCAATGAATCTCTATTTATTTTCAAATGTTTCACTTATATTTTAATATCATTAATCCATATTCCATGCGTTGGAGACTTTGAAAAATGTTATACAGTAAAACTTTTTAAAACAGAATCACTGAGGAAAGAAAAAATACGTTATTGACAAATGCCCTAGTTAGGAGGTGTGTAAATGGAGTTTATTTGTTTCTCAGTTTATTATTATTATTATTATTATTATTATTATTATTATTATTATTATTATTATTATTATTATTATTATTATTATTATTATTATTATTGTTTTGCATGGTTTAACAAATTTTCCGTTTAAGAAACGATTCCGTCATAGATAGATTTTTTTCACAAGATTTATTGTATTTAATTTTTTAGTCTTTGAATATATTATTCTTTAAAAATATATAATTTATTATTTTTTCTTTTTTTCTAAACTAAAGGCAATTTTAATAGCTATGTGTTTTTCGTAAAAAAAAAAAAAAAATTGATTGAGTCAAATTTTACTTATTTTATGCACGCATTAGGTCAGTCAGTGATTTTAATACGGGTTGTGTCGAGATCGAGATAGAAAAATTCGTCCAGCACAGACATGCGAAAAAGGAAGCAGTCCCCTCCGGTATTAAAAATGCGTTACGCCCGGCCAGGCAAGTCTTCAGAAAAAAACAACGTCTCGGTCCTGGCCCGGTCTGGCCTCAGAATACATGTTTTTTTAACAGCTTCTCCAGAACGATAAAAAGCCTGAAGTTGTGAGAGCTAAATTTATATATAAATAAAAGATTTAATCTGCATCTTAGAAAAAGCATTGTTTTAAATAGCTGACCGGTTTTTAAACAGTTCAGAATGGAGATGCAAATGAGAAAAGTTAAACTTAATCGGAAGTTTGAGCTGCAGAAAAGAGGTACTTTACACTTTCAATTTAAAATAAAAAACCATTTAAATATTTTATTAAAAGCCAAATTTTAAACTATTGCATAGCTTTTATCGCGGGCTTTGAGCGCAGCGACCGATTGTAGAAATTCCGTAACGAGAAAACCTAACACTTCCGTAACGAAACAAAACCTAACACTTCGGCTAACGTCGTTTCAGTTCGGCAAACTTCGGCACGGTATCCTTCGGTAGATTTCGGCAGACATTGACGCGGTATTTTTCAGATGTTAGGATATCAAGTCTCAAACTTATGTTTCTTATAATCTAATTTTCATAGCGAGACCAAATTTTGTTTGGTAATTTATTATGAGACAGAGTTAATTTTTGGTGAGAGGAGACCCCCCCACCGTGAGGGTCGAAAAATTTAAAATGCTTATATCTCGCGATCTAACTTTCGTAGCGCGGCCAAATTTTGCTTGGTAATTTATTACGAGGCAGTGTTAATTTTTGGTGACAGGAGACCCCCCACGGTGAGGATAGAAAAATTTAAAATGCTCATAACTCGCGATCTAATTTTCGTAGCACGGCCAAATTTTGTTTGATAATTTATTATGAGACTGTTAATTTTTGGTGACAAGAGACCCCCCACGGTGAAGGTCGAAAAATTTAAAATACTTATAACTCGCGATCTAATTTTGGTAGCGCGGCCAAATTTTGTTCGGTAATTTATTATGAGACATTGTTAATTTTTGGTGACAGGAGACCCCCCACGGTGAAGGTCGAAAAATTTAAAATGCTTATAACTCCCGATCTAATTTTCGTAGCACGGCCAAATTTTGTTTGATAATTTATTATGAGACTGTTAATTTTTGGTGACAAGAGACCCCCCACGGTGAGGGTCGAAAAATTTAAAATACTTATAACTCGCGATCTAATTTTCGTAGCGCGGCCAAATTTTGTTCGGTAATTTATTATGAGACATTGTTAATTTTTGGTGACAGGAGACCCCCCGCGGTGAGGGTCGAAAAATTTAAAATGCTTATAACTCCCGATCTAATTTTCGTAGCGCGGCCAAATTTTGTTTGGCAATTTATTAAGCTATTGCATAGTTTTTATCACGAGCTTTGAGCGCGCCGACCGAATCTAGGAATTCCGAAACGAGAAAAATCCTAACACTCCGGCTAACGACGTTTGAGTTCGGCAGACTTCGCACGGTATCCTTTGATAGACTTCGGCAGACATTGACGCGGTATTTTTGCATAAGTTGATTAAAAATGCTATGCAATAGTTTTACTGCGGCAGTCCCCGAGTGCCACACACAATTTTTATTTTAAACTTTAAATTCGTTTTTCAGCATGATAAGTTTTCTCCCCACTATTTCTCGTCTTTAAGATATTATAAGTTAAGAATGGCTAAAGAAAAAAATTTCAAACTTGAAACATGGCATTTTTGATTATTTTACATAAGTTTTGTTTCGGCAAATTTGAAAAAATATTTACTTTTAAAAATATGACTTTAAAAAAAACTATAGCCTTTTTTAAATAAATATTTTTAATAGTTTTAAAATAAACACTGAAAAAAAAACCTGGAACAAAACTAAATATGATTTTCGTCTTTAATAAAATTGAAAGAAATTGAAATTTGATAAATAATATTTCGAATTATAACGATTTGAAATTATCTTATTTAAACCAGTACTAATCATTTGAAATTTTTATAAATTTTATGAGAAATTTTAGGAAGCGATTTTCTTAGCTAATTATATGGCTAACCATCACAAAAAAGAAACAAAATAATCAAAATTCTAACCCAAAAGATAGATTTTTTACAAGTTACCAAGAACTATTAAAGTAATATTGTTTCTTGCATTGCGCGCATTTCAATTTGTGTCTAATCCCTTAAAAACAGATAAACGGCTATAACTCAGCGAGTTTTGAAGAAATGGAAGCACATTTGTGGAAACACATGGAAACACATTTTGTGTCTTATTTTGGAGTTTATAAGGAAAGTTTTCCTAATTGGAATTTTTATTCTGCGGGAGCCGTATAAAAATATAATTTTCGTAATTTTTCAAATAGACCCCCTCCCATGGAGTTGTAACTTATATTATCAAAAAATTCACCTGTTTTTATGAATTTTTGCAATTGAAATTATAGGCCTAGGGACAATATTTAACAAATAGCCTATTGTTTCGATATTTATGACTCATCCTGTATATTTAGAGAGTATATTATAATACTGCCCAACATCACTTACAACAAGATACTGCTATCTTATGTCAGCTTAAATTTCCATTTCGATTAATATATCGAAGACACACATTTTATGGTTGTACGTGATCAATATATGTTTGATAGAAACTTGCTGATTCGGCAAGGAACGCATTCTCAAAAGGATTAAATTTTGAATGAAGATATATATTCCTTTATTTATTGTATTACATTTTCTGATATATCAACAACAATTTCTCTAGTGGTGAAAAGGTGTACGTGCTAAGTTTTTAAACAAGGGTTTTCATGTCCAAAGGTCCAAATAAATTTGATTTAAATTATTCAAAGAATATTTTGTTTTTACATACGGAAGACTGAATTTTTTAACACTATTGTATTCGTGTATTTTATAGCCTAACTTAAGAATTTCAGTATTTTCAGATGTTACTGTTCATATTTTATGTTTTGCATAGTATGTGCAACTTGTCGTTACATAAAAAAGTTCTACAAATCCCAGTTTCCTAAAAAAAATTTAATAACTTTACAAATTTTTCTTTAACAGTATAGGTATTATAATACTGCATATTATCTCTTGCAACAAGATACTGCTATCTTATGTCAGTGTTATCTTAAATTTCCATTTCGATGAATATATCAAAGACACAAATTTTATGGCTGTACGTGATCAACATATGTTTAACAAAAACTTGCTGATTCGACAAGGGACACGTTCTCAAAAGGATTAAACTTTGAATGAAGATATATATTACTTTATTTATTTTTTTGATACATCAACAAAAATTTATCTTATGGTGAAAAAGTAGACGTACATGTTTCTAAACGAGAGTTTTCATGTCCAAAGGTCCAAATCAATTCGATTAAAATTTTACAAAGAATATTTTGTTTTTAATCGACTTCAAAAAGGAGAGAGGTTATCAATTCGACGCTTATGTATTTTTTTTATGCATGTTCACCGATTACTTGCAACCGATTTCTGTTATTTTTGTTTTAAATGAAAGAGCATGCTCTCGAATTGGTACCACTTCCGTTTCATCGAAATTGGTTCAGTACTTTTTTAGTAATTAGGCAAAAACTAATGAAAGTAGTGATTTTTCGCTAATTATAACTGTTGAATAAGTTCGCCTAACGGAGTGTTGACAGAATGGCCGAGCGGTCTAAGGCGCTGGATTTAACCTCTGGTTCTCTGAAATGAGATCATGGGTTCGAACCCCACTCCTGCGTTAGCTTACATCAATTATAGTTTACAATAGTTTTTTCCGTATTATAATTTTTATTATTAACCGACTTCAGAAAAGGAAGAGGAAGTTATCAATTCGACGCCTATGTATTTTTAGGTAGATTTCGTATGAAATACTACCTATTGCATTGTCTCCCATGTTGGAATTTCTGAAAAATTTTTGCGGATCTACACGAATCATGACTCCTAGACCCCAAAACTACCATCAGTAAAAAAGTTTATATATATATCTATCTATCTATCTATCTATCTATCTATCTATCTATCTATCTATCTATCTATGTATCGGTGTATATCACTTTCTTCTAGACACGATAACTTCCATAATTATGCTCAGATCTTCATCAAACTTTTACATAAAATCAAAGGGCATAAAATCTCGGTTAAGTTCGTTAATGGGCAAAATCGGACCAAGGAGGTGAAAGTTAGGAGGGTTTTTGTGAAAACAGAAAAAACGCGATAACTTTTTAATTAAAATAGATATCGAATCAGTTTAAAGTTTATATTACTTCTAAAAAATGAGGAAAAAGTTTATGCGTGACAGATTTTTGATAAAGTTAAAAGTGGGCTCAAGGGGCGAAAAAAACATGGTTTTTGGGAGAAAAAAAATCATAACTTCGTCAATTCTCAAGATATCAAATCCAACTAAATTTTATATAAATGTACTCAATATTATCTAAAACTTTTGTATTTACAAGTTTTTGATAGGACCAATTTTTACCGATGAAAAAAATTAAAAACGAAAAGAAAAAGGGGGGAGGAAAAAGAAAAAAAAACCATAACTTACTCAATTCTTAAGCAATTAAATCTAATTAAATTTATTTTACATCTTCACAATAATATCTACAATTTTTATATTGACAAGTTTTTCATAGAACCAATTCTTATAGCAAAAATAAATTAAACAAAAATAGGAGTTGGAGAAAAAACCTCAAATCCAAACTGCTTATATTCTGACTCATTTTAAAATTCATTTTTGATTTTAAACGCATCCAAATGACAGATCCTATTATTTAGCAACTATATAATGCGACGTATTGGCCAATTTTTTGATAAAGGCAGAATATATTTTTAAAAAGGCTGCCAAAAAAGGTATTTTGAACAGATTTCCCGAAGTTTTCATCATTAAAAAATTCATTAAGTATAACAAATTGCGTTTTTTATGCGTCATTTTTAAATTCATTTTTGTTCTCAAACCCATCCAATTTACAGGTCCTATTATTTAGGAACTATATAACTTGACGTATTGGGCGGTTTTTTGATAAAGGCAGAATATATATTTTAAAAGGCTGCCAAAAAGGGTATTTTGAACAGAATTTCACGAAGTTATCGTGATTAAAATTTGCGGAAATTTAAGAAATTGCGTTTTTACCGAGTCATTTTTAAATCTTTTTTTGTTCTCAAACGCATCCAATTTACAGGTTCTCTTATTTAGGAACTATATAATGTGACGGAGTGGCCAGTTTTTTGATAAAGGCAGAATTTATTTTAAAAAAGGCTGCCAAAATGGGCACTTCGCACAAAATTTCCCAAAGCGACATGATTAATGAACTGTGGGTATTCAAATAACAAATTGGTTATTTTATGACTCATTTTTAAATCCAATTTTGCTCTGACACACATTCAATTGACAGTTTTTTGTTACTTAGGAACTATATAATGTGCGTATTCGTCGATTTTTTGATAAAGGGTGAATATATATATTTTAAAAGCTGTCAAAGTAAGCACTTCGCAAAAAAATTTCCCAAAGCGATCATGATAAAAGAATTGAGGTTGTATTCAAATAACAAATTGTTTATTTTATGACTCATTTTTAAATTCAATTTTGCTCTCAAACGCATTCAATTGACAGTTATTTGTTATTTAGGAACTGTGTAATGTGCCGTATTGGTCAGAGTTTTGATAAAGGCTAAATATATATTTAAAAAAAATCTGTCAAAGTAGGCACTTCGCACAAAATTTCTCAAAGCGATCTTGATTAAAGAATTGTGGATGTATTAAAATAATAAATTGGTTATTTTATGACTCATTTTTAAATTCAATTTTGCTGTCAAACGAATTTAATTAACAGTTTTTTGTTATTTAGGAACTATATAATGAGCATATTGTTCAATTTTTTAAATAAAGTAAGAATATAATTCAAAATATATTGCCAAAATGGGCATTTGAGTAAAAATAGGCTTTTTTTTTTTTTTTTTTTTTTTTTTTTTTGAGATGAAAACTTTTCGAAATCTACCTCCGCCTATAGGCCATGCCGAAAGGGATTTTTTTCTATGTATGTTCACCGATTACTCAGAAACTATCCAACCAATTAATTTGGTTTTGTGTTAAATAAACGAGGCTACTCTCTACTTGGTACTACTTCCATTTCATTGAAATTGGTTCAGTAAATTTTTGTGATTAGGCAAAAACTAATAAAATTGGTGATTTTTCGCAAATTAAAAGTAACATGGGCTTTGAATAAGCTGTCCGACTGGAGCGCTGTCAGGATAAGTGAGCGGTTTAAGGAGCCAGATCTAAGCTCTGGTTCTGGAAAGAGAGCGTGCGTTCGAACCTCACTCCTGACAAAATTTGCATCCATGTATAATTTACAATATTTTTTTCCGAATCATAATTTTTATTAACAGACTTCAAAAAATCGTTGATTTTTAACTAAAAAGAAAAAAATAAACTTTTCCACCAAAAACTGAACCGATTTTAAAGACTACTGCAAAGTGAAGCTAGTCGTTGGGGGCCACCGTAATACTTACCCATCATGGATATTTATATGAAAATAAAATATGTGAAAACTATTTATACAATGCATTGCTATTCATAAACAAAATTTAAATATTGTTAATATACATAGTAATGCTATATTAAAAAACTGCTGATGTACCAATTTCGACAAATTATATAAAACGGCAAACTACTGAAGTAGTACCGAAATGCGTAAAAAAAAACATCCTTATAACTCAAAAATAATAATTCTATTAACTAACAATTTACTGCGTCGGATTAAGCGTCTCATTTCCAATTAAAATATACCTATGAATTGAAATTTGAATGAAACACAGGGTCATGAAAAGTCGAAGAATGTGGAAAACAGGATTACAGATATCTCAGCAACTAATAATCCGATCGACGTCGTTCTTTATGCAAAATTTGTGTCATTTTATTGCCTTTTACGTCCATTCCTTAAAATAAAGAAATTCGAAAATTTTTATGTGCCTTTCATTAGAACGAATTTTTCGAGAGTTCGAAAAAAATAGTTCCGGATAATCAAGGTTTTTGATATTAAATAGACTTCGTCCCATCTTTACATACTAAGTACATACAAAATTTCAAGTCTCTATCTCAATTTGTTCGGGAGATAGAGCGTTTACAGGCAGACAGACAGACGGACGGACGGCAATTTTTTTTCTAAAAATATGATTTCGGAATCTCCACTATCTGAAACGTGTAAATCCGTCAATTTTTTTTTTCGATTTTCAAAACGATTGCAAGATTTACCCTATGCTACGTATGGTGGGTAAGTAAAACATATTTTTGTACAAAATAGTAATAAGAAATCAAATTAAGAGCGTAGTATTTGCCATGCGTATTATTTTATTTATGTACATTAATTTGATTTTTTGGAGTCGGTGCCATCCATGCCAATTTCAAAATTAAAATTAAATATCCAATGCAAATCGTAAAAGAATAAAGTTACATTTTTAACTAAATATTAAAGCGTAAAAAATTCGTAAATACTTGGATGTGTGTCTATTGGAAAATCACATATAACTTGGTTTGGCTGGCACCGACTCCAAAAAATCAAATTTATGTACACAAATATAGTAATACGCATGGCAAATACTACGCTCTTAATTTAATGTCTTATTTCTATCATGTACAAAAATTATTTTTCCTATTGCAGTAGTATTTAAAATCGGTTCAATTTTTGGTAGAAAAGTTTATTACATACCGAAAACTAATTTTTTTTAAACATTATTGTATTTATGTAGTTTATAGCCTAACTAAAGAATTTGAGATTTTCAGTCTTTTTACATGTTACTGTTCATAGTTTATGATATGCATAGTATGTTCAACTTTTCGTTACATAAAAAATTCTACGAATCCCAGTTTCTTAGAAAAATTTTAATAACTTTACAATTTTTTAAAAGCGTATATTATAGTACTACATATCATCGCTTACAACAAGATACTGCTATGTTATGTCAGCATAAATTTCCATTTCGATAAATATATTGAAGACAAAAATTTCATGGTTTTAATTTATCAACATACATTTGATAGAAACTTGCAGATTCGACAAGGAACACATTCTCAAAAGTATTAAATTTGAATGAAGATATACATTTCCTTTATTAATTGTAATACATTTTCTGATATGTCAACAACAATTTCTCTTATGGTTAAAAGGTGTACGTGCCATGTTTTTAAACGAGGGTTTCATGTCCAAAAGTCCAAATCTATTCGATTTAAATTTTTCAAAGAACATTTTCTTTTTACATTCCAAAAACTGAATTTTTTAACTCTATTGTATTTATATATTTTATAGCCTAACTAAAGAATTTCATTCTAAGTTTTATTGTTTTCGCATGTTACTACTCATAGTTTATGCTTTGCATAGTATGTTCAACTTGTCGTCACATAAAAATTTCTACGAATCCCAGTTTCCTAGAAAAAGTTTAATAACTTTACAAACTTTTCTTTAAAAGTATGTATTATAGTACTGCATATCATCGCTTGCAACAAGATTCTCCTATATTATGTCAGCTTAAATTTCCATTTCCATGAATGAATCGAAGACACAAATTTTATGGTTGTACATGATCAACATAAGTTTGATAGAAACTTACTGATTCGACAAAGAACACATTCTCAAAAGGATTAAATTTTGAACGAAGATATATATTCCCTTTATTTATTGTAATACATTTTCTGATATCTCAGCAACAACTTATCTTATGGCGAAAACGTCTACGTGCTATGTTTCTAAACGAGATTTTTCATGTTCAAAGGTCCAAGTGAATTCGATTTAAATTTTTCAAAGAATATTTTGTTTTTAATACCGAAAATTGGATTTTTTAAATTCTATCGTATTTATGTATTTCATAGCCTAACAAAGAAATTTAAGATTTTTAATTTTTCACACTTTACTGTTCATAGTTTATGTTTTGCATAGTATGTTGAACTTGTAATTACATAAAAAAATTCTACGAATCCCATTTTCCTAGTAAGACTTCAATAACTTTACAAATTTTTTCTTTAACCGTATATATTACATTTCTGCATATCACCACTTACAATAGCATATCGCTATCTTATGTCAGCTTAAATCTCCATTACGATGAATATATCGAAGACACACATTTATGGTTGTACGTGAGCAATATATTTTTGTAAAAACTTGCTGGTTCGACAATGAACACATTCTCAAAAGGATTAAAATTTGAATGGAGATATATATTTCTTTATTTATTGTAATACATTTTCTGATATGTCAACAACAATTTCTTCTATGGTGAAAAGGTGTACGTGCCATGTTTTTAAACGATTGTCTTCATGTTCAAAGGTCCAAATCAATTCAATTTAAATTTTACAAAGAATTTTTTTTTTTTTTTTTTTTTTTTACATATCAAAAACAGAATTTTTTAACACTATTGCATTTATGTATTTTATAACTAAAGAATTTAAGATTTTCAGTGTTTTCACATGTTACTGTTCATAATTTATATATTGCAGAGTAGGGTGGAGCGAAAAAAATTATTTTTTTAAAATCAAAAACGGGTAGGTGCCAAAAGTTGCCTTTATACTAGTACATCAACTGCGTGAAATTTTACCGCTGAAAAAAATGGCTTGAGTCTGCGCTTTTCTCCAAAAATCGAAATTTTCGGTAAAATTTGTCATTTTTTGACATTTTTTCAAAAAAATTAAAAATTTTCTATAAAACAGTATCTCAGAGCTGCCAAGTCTCCGGCTTTTTGGATACCGGAATTTTAATACAGAAAATACTGTGCTATAGAATTGGAGTATTCTACCCATTTAACAGAATAACATTTTCGCTAAGATAATACTGGTGTGCAAAAAGCCGGAGACTTGGCAATACTGGTATCTTTATTCCGTATAGCTGGAGCAAAACAGACAACTTTTGGTAAGAAAACCGCATTACCACTCTAATGGGACATACAATGAATTGTTGTTTTTAATACAGCTTTTCTTTTCAAAACTACCTTAGACATACATCATGGAGGTGGCTATATCTCATATGCCACCCTTCCCAACTATTCGGTCATCTTAGTACAGCATTTTATTTATATATTGATTTGTGATTTTCTATATCAAAATTTGGCATGTTTTCGATGCATCCACCTAGTTTATCTGTTCTTTGTATCCACACGCTGCTGTGACTACCTTAATGTATATTTTTACAGCTTATACAAAAAAATGACAAGTAGAGTAATGTACGGGAATATTATTAAAGGAATCTATTCGGCCATCTATTATCTTTATCAAACTTACTTCTAGTTGATGAAAGTGATTGGAAGTTCTGCTACCACAACATTTTTTCAGTCAATTATATTTTTTTACCTAATGATCCGCTTCAAAGTTGATTTTAGGTATTTCAACTATAAGTATGCCATCATTTATTCTGCTTTTGCATTTTGTATATGTTGAGAAGCGAGCTGTTTAATGTTATTTCTGGTGATCATCACAGAGAATTGCAATAGGAATTTGTCCTGCACGTGCAGAGCAACCGTTGTTGAAATAACTTTTTTTTGCATTAGTTTTATGCCGTTTTCTAAGTGCTTTCGTAGCCAGGTAATTTTCTATTAACTTTTAGATCCCCATTTTATTTAGTGAACAATATTTGATGCTGAACTGTTCTGGGCATAAACTTATAATGCATAGTACTTTTTGAGAGAATGTACAGACTCCAATCGATTATAAGTACTCATTTAAATTTAGGAGAATTCTATTTGTCGCTGTGAACCATTATGCATTGAGTAAGCTTAGAATTGTGTATAATAATGGATCATTTGCTATTTCAACTCTAGTGAATTTCCTCTGCGTCAGTTATTAGAGAAGTCGATGTAAAACATTATAATCCACATGGATTCACTGGATCAACAAGAAAATCTTTGTATACGTACTATTCACTTCCTATTGCGATTTTTTATAAAATAGATAATAATTTTGAAAAATAATTTTCCCAGATTAAGTAAAAGATACTCAGAACAGACTAGAAATTTCTGTCGGAGATTGTAAAGCTAATTCATAAGGAAAGCTATTTCTCAGAAGAAATGGGGAATAGGAATTTAGAAAACATCTCGCACAAAAAACAGCTCATAAAGCGAATAAAATTTTCCGCTTTATATAAGCACAGATCGGCAATCAGAGTCTATAGATTTACTCACAAAATATATAATCAAAGTTTATACCGCGGGATATTTTATACCAAATGTAATACACACCTAAAGAATAGGCCTAAAAACTTATTAGAAATTACTCGACTACGAAACAACACAGGAAACGATATAAAACAAATACTAAAACTTCTTTCGAAATGTTGCTTTACACGCAAATTTTATTTGCAATCCTCTGTGACGATCATCATAATATTAAACTGCTAGCTTCTCAAAATATATTCAATGTAATAGGTACAGTAAGTGATGACATACTAGAAATTGAATCCATACAATCAATTTTTAGGCATATCATTATATATATATAATACAATTGATTGAAAAAATGTTGTGGTAACAGAACTCCCAATTATAATGTATTAATTGTATGAAAATTTAATGAAAGTAATAGACTGCTGAATAGGTTTAATAAGCAACATACCTAATACATTACTCAACTTTTTCTTCTGTTATACAAAGTATAAAAATATACATGCAGCAGGTCACACCAGTAGCATCCAAAGTCAGTGAAAACAAAGAAGGGGTAAACTACTTTGATACATAGAAAACTTATGCCCTTCTTTCTGAAAAAAATAACAATTCAATACATAAATAAAACACTGGGCCTAGATTGTTGGGTGACTGAGACGGGTGGGATATGAAATGCAGCCACATTTGCGAGTTATATACAGAATAGTTTTGAAAGCAGATAGGTAAGAAATGCATTCAAAACAACATTTCGTTGTATGCTCCAATAGAGTGGTAATGCCGTTTTCTTACCAAAAGTTGTCTGTTTTGCTCCAGCTATACGGAATAAAGATATTGTTTTATAGTTTAAATATGTTAAGCAGATAAATATAAAGGTTTAAGTAGCACTTTTAAATAATAACCAACTCTGTAGGAATTTTTTAATTTTTTTGAAAAAATGTCAAAAAATGACAAATTTTACCGAAAATTTCGATTTTTGGAGCAAAAGCGCAGACTCAAGCCATTTTTTTTCAGCGGTAAAATTTCACGCAGTTGATGTACTAGTATAAAGGCAACTTCTGGCACCTACCCGTTTTTGATTTTTAAAAAATAATTTTTTTCGCTCCACCCTATTGCAGAGCATGTTCAACTTGTCGTTACATAAAAATTTTCTATGAGTCCCAGTTTCCTAGAAAAAATTTAATAAGTTTACAAATGTTGCTTTAAGAGTATATATTATATTACAGTCACAGCAAAAAAAGTCTTGACACTCTGCGACTTTAGACGTTTTGTTAAATATCTAGAAATATAGACAAGGAATTATTCTGAAATTCCAGGTGTGTAAACAAAATTGCACAGGTTATATATTTTTGCGGAGAGTTCTCCCCGATATCCTTTAGCGGACCGTTAACAAATTAAAAAAGAACGAAGATCTTTTGGATAACCCTGTCAAAACAAATTTAGCAAAAACGTTCAAACTATACATTATGATTAAGAAGTTTATAATAATAAACTTTGTTCATTTTTATGAATATAGCATGCAAACTCGTAGAAAAATTAAAATTTTTATAAAAACGGTCAAAAATTTTGCCAAGTTTTTTGCTTATAATTTGCAGAGTTCTTAATAATAAACAATGTTCTTTTCAGAAAATATGACAATCAACATTGTACATAATACCCTGTAATCAAAATTAAAAAATATTAATATTTGTACGAAAAATGAGCGGTTTACTAAATAAATTTTTACTGCGTTATTGTGTTAGCTAAATGCATAGAGCAACTTTTGTTAAAGTTTCAAAATCATAGCTTGAAAATTCTGCAAATTATCGTCGAAAGAATAAGATCAAAATCCGATATTCCCAAAATGAAACAAAAAGATGAGGAGCTGTATCCATATTCCATTGATTAGTATCTACACAATATTGTACATACTACTATATTTGGATGCAGCTCCTCATCTTTTTGCTTCATTTTGGGAATGTCGGAATTTGATTTTATTCTTTCGACGATAATTTGCAAAATTTTCAAGCTATGATTTTGAAACTTTAACAAAAGTTGCTCTATACATTTAGCTAACACAATAACGCAGTAAGAATTTATTTAGTAAACCGCTCATTTTTCGCACAAATATTAATATTTTTTCATTTTGATTACATGATGTTATGTACAATGTCGATCGTCATATTTTCTGAAAAAAACATTGTTTTTTATTAAGAACTCTGCAAATTATAAGCAAAAAACTTGGCAAAATTTTGGACCATTTTTATAAAAATTTTAATTTCCCTACAAGTATACATGCTATATTTATAAAAATGAAAACAATTACAAATGACACCCAGTACGTGTACACGCACGTTACAAGTTTATTGTAATAACCTTTTAATCATAATGTACAGTTTGAACGCTTTTGCTACATTAGATTTGACAAGGTTATCCAAAAAATCTTCGTTCTATTTTGATTTGTTGATGGTCCCCTATGGGATTTCGGGGGAAAATCTTTGCGAGAATATATAACTGGTACTATTTTGTTTACATATCTGGAATTTCAGAATAATTCCTTATCTATATTTCTAGATATTCTACAAAACGTCTAAAATCACAGAGTGTCAAGATTTTTTTTTTTTTTTCTGTGACTGTACTACATAACATTGCTTACAACATGATAAAGCTTGTAATTACATAAAAAAGTTCTATGAATCCCAGTTCCCTAGAAAATTTTGCAGTAGCAAAAATTGCAAAGCCGGAATTTTATTTGAAATTTCAATGTGTTGCCATTCGCAAAATGACGTATGCGTTACGCTTACATCATTTACGCATACGCATACGTCAGATAAGTTTTATCTTTATAATATAGATATATATATAGATTTAGAGAGCATATTATAATCCTGCATAACATCTTCAGTGTTTTCACACGTTACTGTGTATAGTTTATGTTTTGCATAGTATGTTCAATTTGTCGTTACATAAAAAAGTTCTGCGAATCCCAGTTTCCTTGAAAAATTTTATTAACTTTACAATTTTTTCGTTATCAGTATATATTGCAGTACTGCATGTCATCGCTTACAACAAGATACTGCTATCTTATGTCAGCATAAATTTCCATTTCGATAAGTATATCGAAGACACAAATTTTATGGTTGTATGTTATCAACATACGTTTGATAGAAACTTGCTGATTCGACAAGAAACACATTCTCAAAAGGATTAAATTTAAAATGAAGATATATACATTTCCTTTATTTTTTGTAATACATTTTCTGATATGTCAACAGCAATTTCTCTTGTGGTGAAAAGGTGTACCTGCTATGTTTTAAACGAGGGATTTCATGTCCAAAGATCCAAATCAGTTCGACTTAAAATTTCCAAGAATATTTTGCTGTTACATATCGAAAACTGAATTCTTTTTTACTCTATTGTATTTAGGTATTTATAGCCTAAATAAAGAATTTAAGGTTTTCAGTGTTTTCACATGTTACTGTTCACAGTTTATGTTTTGCATAGTATGTTCAACTTGTTGTTACATAAAAAAAGTTCTACGAATCCCACTTTCCTAGAAGAATTTTAATAACTTTGCACATTTTTATTTAATAGTATATCTTATAATACTGCACAGCATCGCTTACAGGAAGATACTGCTCTGTTATGTCAGCTTAAATTTACATTTCAGTGAATATATCAAAGACACAAATTTTATGGTTGTACGTGAGAACCATATGTTTGATAGAAACTTGCTGTTTTGACAAGGAACACATTCTCAAAAGGATTAAATTTTGAATGAAGATACATATTCCTTTATTTATTGTAATACATTTTCTGATATGTCAACAACAATTTCTCATATGGTACGTGCCATGTTTTTAAACGTGGATTTTCAAGTCCAAAGGTCCAAATCAATTCGATTTACATTTTTCAAAGAATATTTTGTTTTTACATACCGAAAACTGAATTTTTTTTAACACTATTGTATTTATGTATTTTATAATTTAACTAAAGAATTTTATATTTTCAGTGTTTTCACATGTTACTCTTTATAGTTTATGTTCTTCATAGCATGTTTAACTTGTCATTACATAAAAAATGTCTATAAATCCCAGTTTCCTAGAAAAATTTTAATAAATTTACAAATTTTTGTTTAACAGTATATATATTATAGTTCTGCATAACATCGCTTACAACAAGATACTGCCATCTTATGTCAGCTTAAATTCCCATTTCGATGACTATATCGAAGACACAGATTTAATGGTTGTACGTGATCAACATATGTTTGATAGGAACTTACTGATTCGACAAGTAACACATTCTCAAAAGGATTAAATTTTGTATGAAGATATATATTTCCTTTATTTATTGTAATAAATTTTCTGATATGTCAACAACAAATTTTTTATGGTGAAAAAGGTGTACGTGCTATGTTTTTAAACGAGGGTTTTCATGTCCAAAGGTCCAAATCATTTGAATTTAAAAATTTTCCAAGAATATTTTGTTTTTACATGCTGAAAACTGAATTATTTTTAACATTATTGTATTTATGTATTTTATAGCCTAAATAAAGAATTTAAGATTTTCAGTGTGTTTACTTCTTACTGTTCATAGTTTAAAATTTCCAAAGTATGTTCAACTTATCATTACATAAAAAAAGTTCTACGAATCTCAGTTTCCTAGAAAAAGTTTAATAACTTTACAAATTTTTCTTTAACATTATACAGGGTGGTCACAAAAAAACTTTGCCAATATATGGAGCTATAGCGGCCAGTCCGCTCAACCGATCGAGGTGAAATTTTAGATGTAGCTATTCAGAGGTATGAGCTCAAGATTCTGTGAACGCCAACAAAATGGCGCTTACGGTTACGGTTATTGTTACAGAAACTCGAAATTTTCGAATAGCAGCACCCATTTCTTCTCATCGCAAAATGCACAGCGCATGCGAAAACCCTAAAGAGCGTTGGAACGGTATGGTTATTGCAATAAATGGACGCGTTATGCTCGCACAAAATCAGCTCTACGAATGGCCCCGAAAAAACATGACCAAGGCGCACGAAAAAAATTTCAGTATGACAGAGACAAAATACCAATCGCGGAACGTCATTTGCCAGATAGTTAACGTAGAAAACGGATAAAAAGTGGGGTGGAAATGTTAGTTCTTCAGTCGGAGCTCGCAGATGCCAAGAAAATGACTTCGTTTGTGGTGAGTTGGTAAAACTATTATCAAAATTAGATTAATGCTGCAAAAACCTGGTGCGTTTACCGTCGAAACCATCGCCAAATACGTGGCCTATGTATTTCACAAGCTCTTCGTGATTTAGTAATGAAATTCAAAGAAATTGGCTGCACCTGTAATAGTCCGCGATCCGGACGACCAACTGTTCCTGAGGATACTGTTAAGGAAGTGCATCACATAGTGACCAGATGACGCATGCAAACTACAAAAGGTGCATCTCGTGTATTTGATATACCGAAATCAATGGTCTTAAAGCTACTGCGCTCTGTAAACCGCATGTTTCCTTACCAGTACCAGCGCGCCCAGATGTTAAAAGTGAGAGACCATCAACAACATATGGACTTTTTTAATGAATTTCTTATCCAATATGATGGAGATAACGATTGGCTTCTTCGCACATTATGAACGGACGAGGCACATTTCATCTTAACTGGCAACGTCAATTGACCCCGCGATTCCCCCGACATCACTCCTATGGATTTCAGGTTCAGAAGATTTCTAAAATCTAGAGTGTACATGTGCAATCCGCAAACTTTGCCTGATTTGGAAGATTCTATCAAACGTGAGATTGCAAACATCTCTCATGCAATGTAACGTTCTGCTGTAATATCCACAGTCGCCATCATGCAATGCGTAATTGCCTGTGATGGCACCCATGTGGAAAATGTGTAATCAAAATAAAAGTTTTCTTTTCTCTGATCTGTATTGTAATCAGAGGTTAGTATACTGACTATGTGTCATATGCAAATTTCCTCCTTGCGCCCCAATCGAGTTTTTTTATGAGGGGGTGGAATTCGCAGAACAGTTTTTTGTGCGTGAATAACATGTCCGTTTTTTGCGATACATGTACGGTTCCAACGCTCTTTAGGGTTTTCGCATGCGCTGAGTATTTTGCGGTGAAAAAAAATGGTGTTGTTATTGGAAAATTTCGAGTTTCTGTAACTATAACCGTAACCGTGAGCGTCATTTTGTTGCCGTTCACAGAATCTCGAGCTCATACCTCTGAATAGCTATATCTGAAATTTCACTTCGATGGGTTGAACGGACTGGACGTTAGAGCTCGATATACCGGCAAAGTTTTTTTATGACCACCCTGTATATTATAACACTGCATATCATCACTTACCATAGCATATCGCTATCTTATGTCAGTTTAAATTTCCATTTCGATGAATATATCGAAAATATGATTTTTATGGCTGTACGTGATCACCATATGTTTCATAGAAACTTACTGATTCGAAAAGTAACACATCCTCGAAAGGATTAAATTTTGAGTGAAGGTTATATATTCCTTTATTTTTTATAATACATTTTCTGATATGTCAACAACAGTTTTTTTTATGGTGAAAAGGTGTACATGCCATGTTTTTAAACGAGGGTTTTCATGTCCAAAGGTCTAAATCAATTCGATTTAAAAATTCCAAAGAATATTTTGTCTTTACATGCCAAAAACTGAATTTGTTTTGTAGCTGTACTGAATTTATGCATTTTCTAGCCCAACTAAAGATTTTAAGATTTTAGTGTTTTCCCATATTACTATTCATAACACTAGTTTACACGTTTTTTATACCCCAGCTGAAAGTTGTTAATTTATTGTTTATTTAGATAGAGTTATCCAGAAAGAATAATAAAAAAAATTCTGTCACGTCTGGTTTAAGAAATATTTATTTACTTAACTGGATTACATAATTTCGTTATAAATAAAAAAAATCAAAAATGACTAATTTTTGCCTAGTTATTTGTATCAGTTTCTCTTATAATGGACAAACTGTAATCCCTAGCCTGTTTTAATCCCAAAATCCCTGATGTCGTTCTTCAAAAACCTTTAAATCTTGGTGAAAACGTTCCCCTTGTTCGTCACTCATACTTCTCAAGTTTTCAAAAAAACGCAGATGTGAATGCGGGAAATGAATCTTTAATGCTATGTTTACTCCCATCTGCTGAAAAATTTTTAATAAATTGGTAACAATTTCTTTGTAATTTTCACTTTTTTTATTTTCTAAAAATTCTTCCACAACCATTTTGAATGAATGACTTCCAAGCAGATTTTTAATTAACAGATAAAAGGCTTGCAAACTGAGAATCTTTCATATTTTTACGGATGTGTGGGCCAACAAATATCCCTTCATTAAATTTTGCCTCTATAATGCTTGGAAAGATTTTTTGTAAATACCGGAAAGCATCACTGTTTTTGTCAAGCGCCTTCACAAAATTTTTCATGAGTCCCAATCTGATGTGTAAAGGGGGTAGAGTAATGTTATTTGGATCTACCAATAGCTTGTGTTTGATGTTCACTTTTCTCGGAAAATACTCGTTCCGAATTGGCCATTCTTTTCTTACATAATGATGTTGTTTTGTTCGGCTGTCCCACAAACAAAAGAAACGAGTATTTTGTGTAACCACCCTGCAATCCCAATAACAAACCGATGACTTTGAGGTCGCCGCAAACTTTTCATTGGTGTTCTTTATACTTTATTAAATTAATTAAAGTACACATCATTTCATATCTCTCTTTAGAAATCACTGCGTGTCCTATTGTTATGGACGGTTTCTTATTTCCATTATGTAATAAAACAGCTTTTAGACTATATTTTGAAGAGTCTACGAATAAGAGCCACTCTGTTTTATCATAGTTTTGATTCTTTGCTTCAAAAAGTCCCCGGATATTAGTACAATAACAATATTTATCTTCTTTTTTGAAAAATTCTGAGTAAACTTTTCTTCTGTTTCCAGACAACGTAACTTTTGTGTTTGGTGTTAATAAGTTGCATTGTTGTGGGCGAGAACCAAGAAGCTCTGCTTTAGATTTTCATAATTGTAAATCTCTTATAAGATCGTTTAATTCGGCTTGGCTAATTAAATGTGGAGTCTTTTCTTTAAGAGAGAACTCGAAAGAATCATTAGAAATCAGTTTGAATTCAACATCACTTTCATTGTCATCTCCTAAAATATTTACACTCGAATTACCGGGACAAACTGGACGTGGTAGATCTTTCGAGTGTACAATGGGCTTAGTAACAAACGGAACTTCAGCAGCACAAAAGTAACAACCATTTTCATCATTACTAGGTTATCTCCATAGCATTGGTGAACCAAATGGAAGGTGTACGTTTTCTCCTGATGACCACTGGAGGGAATCGATTCTACAGCTTTCGCAAAACACATAAGGCACCCACTTTTTATCTTGGTTTGCAACCGGAAATCCAAAATAATGAAGATATGCCCTTTTTAACGAATCTACAACGCGTCTTCTTTTTTTTTTATTATAAATTGTCCACAAACATAGCAAAAACGACCAGAACTTTATTTACATTTTCTACTCGATATTATTAGTTCAATCCGAAACAAAATATTTGTTGTTTGAAGCGGACGAATGAACATTAAACTGTCGTCAAACCGTTGGGTAGTTACAAACCGTTGGGTAGTAAAACAATTGACAGCAGAAAGAAAATTGTGACGTGATAGAATATTTCTGCTGATACTTTTATGTTTAAGGAAGGTAGACTAATACATTTATATACATTTCTTTCGGGGTATAAAAAAAAGTTGAAATTTGTAAACCAGTGCATGTTCAACTTGTCATTACATAAAAAAGTTCTACGAATCCCAGTTTCCTAGAAAAATTTTAAAAACTTTACAATTTTTTCTTTTACAATATAATTTATAATACTGCATATCATCGCTTACAACAAGATACTGCTATATTTGGTCAGCTTAAATTTCCATTTCGATGAATATATTGAAGACATAAATTTAATGGTTGTACTTGATCAACATATATTTGATTGAAACTTGCTGATTCGACAATGAACACATTCTCAAAATTTTGAATGAAGATACATATTTCCTTTATTTATTGTAATACATTTTCTGATATTCCAACAACAATTACTCTTATGGTGAAATGAGTACGTGCCATGTTTCTAAACAAGATTTTTCATGTCCAAAGATTCAAATCAATTCGATTTAAGTTTTATGAAGAATATTTCTTTTTACATTACCAAAAACAGAATTTTTTTAAACAGATTTAATAAGTTTACAAATTTTTCTTTAACAGTACATATAATAGTACTGCATATCATCGCTTACAACAGCATATTGCTGTCTTATGTCAGCTTAAATTTCCATTTCGATGAATATATCGAAGGCATAAGTTTTATGGTTGTACGTGATCAACATGTTTGATAAAAACTTGCTGATTCGACAAGGAACACATTCTCAAAAGGAATAAATTTTGAATGAAGATAAATATATTTCCTTTATTTATTGTAATACATTTTCTGATATGTCAACAACAATTTCTCTTATGGTGAAAAGTTGTACGTGCCATGTTTTTAATCGAGGGTTTTCATGTCCAAAAGTCCAAATCAATTCGATTTAAAATTTTTAAAGATTATTTCGTCTTTACATACCGAAAACTTATTGTTAAAAAACACTATTGTATTTAAGTATTTTATAGCCCAACTAAAGAATTTAAGATTTTACGTGTTTTCACATGTTACTGCATTTTGCATAGTATGTTCAACTTGTCGTTACATAAAAAAGTTCTACGAATCCCAGTTTCCCAGAAAAATTTTAATAACTTTGCAAATTTTTCTTTAACAGTACATATAATAGTACTGCATATCAAAGCTTACAAGAAGACACTGCTATCTTATGTCAGCTTAAATTTCCATTTCGATTAATATATCGAAGACATACATTTTTTGGTAGTATGTGATCAACATATGTTTAACAAAAATGTGCTGATTCGACAAGTAACACGTTCTCAAAAGGATTAAATTTTGATTGAAGATATATATTCCTTTATTTATTTAATACATTTTCTGATATGTCAACAACAATTTCTCTTATGGTGAAAAGGTGTACGTGCCATATTTTTAAACGAGTGTTTTCATGTTCAAAGTTCCAAATCAATTCGATTTAAATTTTCCAAAGAATATTTTGTTTTTTCATACCGAAAAAGGAATTTGTTTTTATAAATATTGTTTAGACAGGCGGTTTTATGCATAGGTGAAAAAGTTATGATTTCAGTATTTGTTTCGCAATGTATGTTTATTTTAATATGCTCAGTTTAGATTTTCTAAAGGAATTAATCCTTCTCAGCACTACGTGCACATGGCACATACTTAAGAAGTTAAAATATTTATTATGTGACATGAATTTGGCTAATATGATCACTGTAATTGATCAAACGCAAGCCAAAAATTCAGTAAAACTTATTTTGTTCAAATAGCAGCAGAAGACGAAAAAAAAAATAGAATTTGCTCTTTAGAAACAAAAAGAAAATTCGATCAAGCTATTAAGATAAAATTAACTTTCATTATTTTTACTGAATTCTTAAAAATATTAACATTAAAAAGTTGTAGTGTATTAATCTGTTAAATAAAATATTATAATCTCATTTAGTTGGAAAATATAGCAATACAACATTAAAAACATATGCACATACGGCAAACACCATAAAATATCAAATTTCAGCTGGAAATTTCAAAATGATTCATTTTTATTATTTTTCCTAGTATTTAATGGATATATAGATTTTTAAAAAATCATAAAAGTAGGAAAAAATGTGCATTAAAGAGTTAAAATTCCATATGGGACGCATTTATTCCTTAATATAGAAGATACTATAAAGCGTTTAAGAAACTGATTTATTCGACTTTTTTCTTAAAAAAGCATGTAATTCATATAAATAATGAATAAGCAGAGTTTTTATATACCAATTATCAAATGTTAAATGATAATCAATTAAACAATTTAACAAAATGATCTTATATGCATAAGTCAAAATCTTTAAAAAAAGTTTTTATGCACAAATAAGAAAAAAAATAAAAATTGTTAGTATTGAATGAGAATGACGTAAACATTTGGAGGCCCGAACGGTATTAGATTTCTATCCACTAAATAAAAGCTAAATATTTTATTCTTAAATAATTCAATAATTAAATCTCATGCATCTTTTTTAAACACAAAGAATCTCATGATTTTGTGATCTAACGTATAGATAATAATGATATCGTTAATATCTATTATATATTCAAATCCATTTAAAGAAAAAAATGAATAAAACTTATTGAAGCAGAATAACGTAAATGCTTGACGGCCTGAAAAGTATTAGAATATTAGTCACTGAATACAGCAACATATTTAATATATAATGCATAGTGTTAAACAAAAAATAACTCATGCTTCATTTTTTGTATTAATAGATAACAACGAAACTATATCGCTTCATAAAAATATAGAAATACAAATTAGTAGTAATATCGCAAAATCATGCATAATAAGATTTTTGCTTTAAAATCGACATGGTCTATGCGTCTTCATTATTTGTAATAAACTGCTCCCTTATATCAACATAGATTTCCGTATCGATAAATATATTGAAGGGATACAGATTCAAATGTAATGCCATTTTTGTTATAAAAATTTTACAATATTATTGATTTTATTTAGAAATATTTTTGATAAAATTTTACTTATTCCACAAGAATAATATGTGAGAAAGATTAATTTTTTAATTAAAAGGTATATCAGATTGCAATTAATGTGTCGTACAAAAATTTCCAGATATTTCACCAAAAGAAATTTCTTTATAGAAGACTAGCTCACCCTCTCGGCCAGTGATAATTACCATAAGTGATAACGATTCTATATTTTCATAACGATTTTTAGGTGCGTTCGTAATTATGTAAATACGTAGCACATATATTTGTCGTTCAGTCCGTCCGTCTGTCCGTCAGTCCGTCTGCCTGTCCGTCTGTCCGTCCGCATATAACAACACAAAAACTACCCAACCGAATCGTTTGAAATTTAAAATATATAATTATTACATAATTGTGTCGAGTCATTTCAAGTTTTATGAAAATCGGATGCATAGATCAATTACAGGGACAATCAAAAGTATTCCATTATATTACGGTTAATGGGACAAAATGTTTCAAATGCATTTTAATGGTGTTACACACTCATTCGAACATAATAAAATTAATATGCATCTATAAAGTACACATTATAATATACATTTTGTATAATGTGGGGTGCAAAGAACATTTGTTATTGATTTACTAGGCCACACAAAAGTATTCCATTTCATAATGGTATAGGGAGAACATTGTTTGGTGCGCATTTTAATTGTAATTAACAATTTACAATTTTATGATACACGAAAGTGATATTTTTCAAACTTCGTTATCCTATGAACGCACCTCATTTGCTACGCTCCACGTGCAATTTCCAACTTGTTAATTCTTAGCTCCATTTTATAGGAGTTTATGTTTTTAAAGGGAAAATATTGAATTGAAAGTGTACTATTTGGTATCTTTTCTGCGTAATTTGAACTTTAGATTCTATGTGTAGTTTCAGAATGTACCTAAACAGTGAGGAAGGGGTGATGGTTGCCTCTGGTGTTTTAAATGCTTAAGAATATTGTTGTTATCATCGAAACCCATACAGATTTCATATGCACTGTCTTATAATGTTCAGGATTTTTTAGTCTATTATTATTCTTTAATAATTGATGGTTATTTTCTAATATATAATGCATATAATTATCTTAACATAACTTAGTACAAAAACATTAAACATTTATCTTTCTTTTATTTTTTTCATTTTTTCTTTTTTACCTTTTTTCTTTATTTTTTTAAAAGGATCTTTAGATAATATTTTTGCTATAATATAAAAAAAATACTTAAAACTATCTTAAAGAAATTTATTTATTTATTTATTTATTTTAATTGTATGAGAACGGCGTAAATATTTTAAGGTCCGGAATAGTATTAGATAATTATTATTGAATAAATGGTACATATTTATATTTAATATCTGAATCATTTTTTAAACAAAAATATTATGCTTCCGTCCTTTTCATTAACAAAAAACAACGAATCGGTATTATCGCTTCATAAAAATATAAATGTAAAAATTTGGTAATGTGAAAGAATATTGCAAAATCTAGCCTAATGGATGTTTGCTTTATAAATATCACGGTCTATAAATCTTCATTAACTGTAACATATTGCTTTCTGTTGCCAGCTTAAATTTCCGTATCGATAAACAAATTGAAGGAATACAGATAGAAATATTATCTCTATACATGAGCAAAACATTTTTGATAAAGTCTTGCATTTATGATAAGTATAACATTCGAGAATAGTTAATATATTCACGAACACATATATTTTCTTTACTTATCTCTAACAAGGAATATCTGTATTGGCACATACTTAGGTAAAGGGAAAAAAAGTAATTTAACAAATTGCAACAGCGATTTACAAAATGATTTTTCAAAGACTAAAATTTAAGATTTATAAATAAAAAGCAATAATAATAATAATAAAAATAATAATAATAAACATAATTTTTATGATGATCACTAGGGTGGAACGAAAAAAATTATTATTTTTAAATCAAAAACGGGTAGGTGCCAAAAGTTGCCTTTATACTAGTTCATCATCTGCGTGAAATTTTACCGCTGAAAAAAAAATGGCTTGAGTCTGCGCTTTTGCTCCAAAAATCGAAATTTTGGGTAAAAGTTGCCATTTTTTGGCATTTTTTCAAAAAAATTAAAAAATTCCTACAGAGCTGGTTATTATTTAAAAGTGCTACTTAAACCTTTATATTTATCTGCTTAACATATTTAAACTATAAAACAATATCTTTATTCCGTATAGCTGGAGCAAAACAGACAACTTTTGGTAAGAAAACGGCATTACCACTCTATTGGGACATACAATGAATTGTTGTTTTTAATACAGCTCTTGTTTTCAAAACTACCTTGGACATACGTCGTGGAGGTGGCTATGTTTCATATACTACCCGTCCCAACTATTCAATCATCTTTGTACTGTGTTTTCTTTATATATTGATTTGTGATTTTCTTAATCAAAATTTGGCATTTTTTCGATGCATCCACCTAGTTTATCTGTTCTTTGTATCCATATGCTGCTGTGACTATCTTAATGTATATTTTTACAGCTTATACAAAAAAAATTACAAGTAGCATAATGCACGGGAATATTAAAAAGAGATCTATTTGGCCATCTATTATCTTTTTCAAACTTACATCCAGTTGATGAAAGTGACTAAAAGTTCTGTTACCACAACATGTTTTCAGTCAATTATATTTTTTTACGTAATGATCTGCTTCAAAGATGATTTCAGGTATTCCAACTACAAGTATGCCATCATTTATTCTGCTTTTGCATTTTTTATATGTTGAGAAGCGAACTGTTAAATGTGATGGTGATCGTCAGAAAAAATTGCAATAAGAATTTGTTCTGTATGTGCAGAGCAACCGTTGATGTAAATAATTATTTTTTGCATTAGTTTTATGCCGTTTTCTAAGGATTTTCGTAGCCAGGTAATTTCTCTTTGATTTTTAGATCTTCTTTTATAAGTGGACAACATTTGATGGTGAGCTGCCCTGGGCATAAACTTATAATGCATGGTACTTTATGAGGGAATGTAGAGACTCTAATCAACTATAAGTACTCATTTAAAATTAGGAGAATTCTATTTGTCGCTGTGAACTATTTTGTATGGGGTAAGCTTAGAATTGTGTATAATAATGGATCATGTGCTACGTCAACTCCAGTGAATTTTTCTCTGCGTCAGTTATTAGAGAAGTCGATATAAAACGTTCTAATACGTACACTTCCTATTACAATTTATTTTTATTTATTTATTTATTTTTTATCTTTTCTTTAAATAGAGAATAATTTTGAAAAATTATCTTCTCAAATTGAGAAAAAGATACGCAGAACAGACTGTAAATTTCTGTCGGTGATTACAAAGCTAATTCCTAAGGAAAGCTATTTCTCAGAAGAAATGGGGAATATTAATTTAGAAAACATCTCTTACAAAAGACAGCTCATAAAACGAATAAAATTTAAGGCTTTATATAAGCACAGATTGGCAATCAGAGTCTATAGGTTCACCAACAAAATATGTAATCCAATTTTAAATTGCAGGATGTTTCATATCAAATCTAATAAACACCTAAAGAATAGATCTAAAACTTATTAGAAATTACTCTACTACGAAATAACACAGGAAACGACATAAAACAAATACTAAAAGTCTTTAGATTTTAGAAATATTGTTGCTTTACACGCAAATTTTGTTTGCAATCCTCTGTAACGATCGTCATAATATTAAGCAGCTAGCTTTTCAAAAGATATTTAATGTAAATAGGTACAGTAAATGATGACATACTAGAAATTGAATTCATACAATCAATTTTTAGGAAAATCATTACATATAAAATGTAGTTGATTGAAAAAATGCTGTGGTAACCGAACTTCCAATCATAATGTATTAATTGCATGAAATTTTAATAAAAATAATAGACTGCTGAATAGTTTCAGTTAACAACGTACCCAATACATTACTCAGCTTCTCTTCTGTTATACAAGGTATAAAAATATAGGTGCAGCAGGTCACACCAGCAGCATCCAAAGTCAGTGAATACAAAGAAGAGGTAAACTACTTTGATACGTAGAAAACTTATGCCCGTCTTCGGGGAAAAAAATAACAATTAAATGCATAAATAAAACATTGGGCCTAGATGGTTGGGTGGTTTAGACGGATAGGATATGAAATGCAGCCATCTCTACGAGTTATATACAGAGTAGTTTTGAAAGCAGCTAAGTAAGAAATGCATTCAAAAAACACATTTCGTTGTATGGTCCAATAGCGATGTAACGCTGGTTTTTTAACAAAAGTTGTCAGATTTGCTCCAATTATACAGGCTACAGATACTGTTTTATAGTTTAAATATGTTAAGCAGATAAATATGAAGGTTTAAGTAACACTTTTAAGTAATAACCAGCTCTGTAGGAATTTTTTAATTTTTTTGAAAAAATGTCAAAAAATGACAAATTTTACCCAAAATTTCGACTTTTGGAGTAAAAGCGCAGACTCAAGCCATTTTTTCTCAGCGGTAAAATTTCACGAAGTTGATGTACTAGTATAGAGGCAACTTTTGGCACCTACCCGTTTTTGATTTTTAAAAAATAATTTTTTTCGCTCCACCCTAATGATCATAACATGGCTTACGTAATAACTGAGTCCTATATTACATAGTTTATGGATTAAACATTAATGTTCCTAGACCAATCATAAACAAATTTTAAATGAAATTTCAGTTTTACAATTTCCAGACTACAAATTTTTAAACTTCTGAACATCGCACAATTTCAACTTTTCATCGTCGTATAGGGAAAAAATGTAGGGGGAACTGGGGGACATTGATACAACTTTTTTCAAAAATTTTTTTTGGTGTCTAGAAAGAAGAAATTTCAAGTTATTTTTCTATGTGATGTCAGCAAAACTTGTGTAGTGTGTTACAAAAATGTACAATGGTTGCTTTATATATTATTTTTGCATGTAATTTTAAAAAAATCAAAAAAAGTAATTTGTATCAAAGTGCCCCATCCCCGGGGCAGATTGATACACTTTGAAACGTCTGGGAAAAATGGAGACAAAATAACACCAATGCATATTTTTCACAGAAAAATAGTTAGCAAACCATTTTATATATATTTATAAACATTAAAATCGCACACAATTTATTTGTAAGCGATATTAAAGCAATCAAAATAAAATAAGCTTTTTAAGAAAAAAATATCAACCGACTTCAAAAAAGCGCTAAAAAGAATTAAATAATTTTTTTAAATTCTCTAATGACAAAACGTTATCCAATAAGCACACATCGGATATCAGGTACCGGCATAAAAAACGGTTAAATTTAATATGTATAATTTAATATCCACCAAACATAGATTTTAGAGATAATATTATTTTACAAGAGATGAATTGACATATTTATGATTTATTTTATGAATATATACATATAAAAAGTAATGAATTACTTTTTGAAGTTGGTGCCAAACTATTTGATGTATATTAAGAATTGTAGCTAAATTATGCCTAGCACCATAATTAAAATGGGGATAATCATTATCGATTGTGATTGTTTGGCACCAACTTCAAAAAGTAATTCATTACTTTTTATATGTATATATTCATAAATTAAATCATAAATATGTCAATTCATCTCTTGTAAAATAATATTATCTCTAAAATCTATGTTTGGTGGATATTAAATTATACATATTAAATTTAACCGTTTTTTATGCCGGTACCTGATATCCGATGTGTGCTTATTGGATAACGTTTTGTCATTAGAGAATTTAAAAAAATTATTTAATTCTTTTTAGCGCTTTTTTGAAGTCGGTTGATATTTTTTTCTTAAAAAGCTTATTTTATTTCCTACTTTTTAGTTATGCATACCGTAATACATAATTATGTGTACTGGCACACGATAGCTCTTTGCAATGCATTACTAATGTACGCACTTTGCTAAGTTCTGATGTATTCAGTTTACTTGTCACTGTTTGATTGTCAACTTTTCTGAAACCACTTACAATATCGGTTAGTACCGTTGTGAATCTTAAGAATTTCTTTGTATGGTAACTTCTTCAGACAAGATCTGCCACTTCGAAAAGCTACCCCATTTATGAAATCTTAGTCTGCATCGAATCCTACGGTCATCGAAAGTGGGTATCAAAAGGTGACAATCCATCAAGTAAAGTGTCCTTACACATAAGAGCGCGACATAGTGCTTCCATATATGAGCACGCAGCAAAATGACTTCATATATTAATGTATAGTAAAATGCTTTTCTAGTGTAGTCAATCAAAAGTACTCCCTCTTCACTCAGAAAAAGTAAAAAGAAAGATTTTAGCAAAAATCGCACTATGCTTCAATCGATAAACAGCAACAATCTAATACCTATACAGGCAGTAATAGCATCGGAAATGAGCAGTGGCGATTCGATGAGGAATCTGAAACTCATAACCAATACCTGGCTGCCTCTATAAGAGAGTGACAGCATTTGATTCCCAAATATTTCTTTTACAGACGCTTTTGTCCCAACTACACTGTTAAAAATTTGAAACTTTTGCTGTACACTGTTAAAAATCTGCTGCATTTTTTTGCCACGCACTCCAGCGCTTGTAGAGAAAACGGTTACTTGACTGTATTAAGGAGCATTCTCATAGGTCGCAGTAGAGATATTATATACAAGCGGCGGAGTGCGTTGCAACAAAATGCAGCAGATTTTTAACAGTGTATTATCACTTCACCGCTTATATAGAAAACGATTAGTTAAATGCATTATGAAGTATTCTCATTAATAAAAATAAAGATATTATATAAAAGCGATGGAGTGACGATGCAGCAAAAGTTGCACATTTTTAACAGTGCATTGCATTGCCAGGCATTTTTTATTATGGAATTTGATGATGATTTCCTGGAAGAATTCGATTGTACTCGTATGAGAAGTTAACAAGATTGACGAAAATTGTCCGCTCAACAAGATGCTTGGTGACTCGTTTTTGTCCAGAATCGTTTCAATCAATTATATACTGTGCTACATGTGTCGTCATATTCATATCGAGGAATCCTACACTGTAAAAAATTTGACACTTTTGCTATATCATCACTCTATTGCTTTTATAGAAAACGATTACTTCACCCAATTACGAAGCATTCTCATGGGTCAAAAGAGAGATATTCTAGAAAAGCAGGGGAGTGACGATGCAGCAAAAGGGTCACATTTTTTACAGTGACACTGTAATCGGAAATGAGCGGTGGCGTATTCGATGAGGAATCTGAAACTCATTACCTATACGTGGCTGCCTCTATAAGAGAGTGACAGCATTTTATTCCCAAATATTTCTTTTACAGACGCTTTTGTCCCAATTACACTACAAAAAGTTTGAGCCTTTTGCTGCATCATCAGTCCACCGCTTTTATAGAAAATGATTACTTTACTGTGTTATGGAGCATTCTCATTGGTCATAAAAGACATATTCTATGAAAGCTGTGGTGTGACGCTGCAGCAAATGGGTCAAATTTTTAACAATGTATCATGGAGCATTCTCATGGGTCAAAGGAGAGATATTCTATAAAAGCGGGAGAGTGACGATACAACAAAAGGATCAAAATTTTTACAGTGTACACTGTAAAAAATTTGGCCCTTTTGCTACATCGTCAATCCACCAATTTTATAGAAAACGATTATTTCAGCCTATCGTGGAGAATTCTCATGGGTCAAGAGAGAGATATTCTATAAAAACGGGGGAGTGATTATGCAGCAAAAGGGTCAATTTTTTTACAGTGTACACTGTTAATAAATGTGAACCTTGTCCAGTTAGGATTTCACACTTTGAAAAGATCGTGTGTCTATGTAAGTGTAATTTAAAAACATGAAAAATGAACGTTTCTAATTGGTCGATTGCTTCGAAAAGATATTGAATTTTAATGTTTTAATTTTTTTAAAAGTTCTAATCAACAGATTTTTATGAAATTTGAATGGGACCACATGGGCCCCATACGCTTTCAAACAAAAAAAGAATTATCAAAATCGGTTCATATTTACGAAAGTTATGCGTGAACAACAAATACATACAGGTCGAAATCATAACCTCCTCCTTGAAGTCGGTTAATGAAATGTATAATGACCTGATGTTCTAGCTGTTCCTTCTCTGTTTGTTGGCTGTGGTAACTTTGTCATATCTGGCACTTTAACCCCAGAATTCTCTTCTTCCTTAGGAAAGGTGAAAGTATTACCAGGTTTTCTGTTTATAAATCGGTTTACAAATAGAAAATAAAGGATAATTATATTAAAAATTATGTTTATAATATAATTATCATGTACTGTTCTGCAGCTTGTTTCTCTTACTTAACATTTCTCATGTCGATAATATTTTTTTCTCTGGAGAATCGATATAAATTTGAGATTTGCCAGCTAACAACTTTTGTTAATTCTACTAGCACTAGATATTGTGTAAGTTTGTACGTCTTCTGTTTGCAAAAATACTATAAAATGTTCTAATATAAAGAAACTAGAGCTATTTCACTTCAATAAAAACTAATAGTAGGAATTTTTGAAGAAAAATGGTTGAATTAAGTTAGTGTATGGTAAAAATAAAAATAAAAGGTAATGAAAAAATGAACTAGAAAAGAATTTAGGTTGTATCAATGTGCCCCGACAAAGACTGTGTCATTGTGCCCCATGCAGCCATTTTAAATAAAATGAGTCGCAAATCCAACACATTATAATTCATCTAACAATAAAAAATGAGGAACTGATAAAGATTAGCGTTACTTGCCAGGGAGGGTATTCTTTTCGGTTGAAAATACTGGAACAGTTGTATAATACCATTTCAATTGTACAACTCAAATTTACTTTTGGCCTACAAAAACAATTAATGACCCACCCCATTTCATCAAACTATTGAATCATTCCAAAACTTTCTGTATGTTGTTAATTTCACTAGTATCACCTTTTGGAGCTATTGTGAAACTTCCTGTAATGACCCTGTGTGCTGTACAGGGGGTGTATCAATGTGCCCCAAGTATCAATGTACCCCAGTTCCCCCTACTTTTAAATACAATTTGTTTAAAACTATACCTCAATTTGTTTTTGAGTTATTATTTTTTTGCATACTTTTTTTTTGTCATCGTGAAAACAAAGATATTCCATTTCTGGACATTAATCACGGACCACTGAAAAAATGAATCGGACATCTCAAGGTTTTGAGATATGCTTAAAATATCTATTCTCGACCTCTTTTTGATGATTTTTTTACGACAGAAAAACCCATTTTCCAAATAGTCGATTTTTTTAAAAATAAGGATATATATGGATGATTCTCAAAATAGGGGAAAATTTATGTCTTTCGGCATACAAAAAAAATTGAGAGGTTTTCTGTCATGTTTTTATATTTAGATATGTTTGTCTTAATATTATTCATTATTTGTACTCAAGAATTACTTACTTTTTAGTTAAAAATACCTTAAAATAACAGAATAAATGTTCAAACTGTCATTAGCATGGATGTCCACAGCAGCCGCGCCTTGTATATACTAGCTTTTTAAAGAGTTAATATCATGTTTATAAAATAAAACAAATGTTATTCTTTCTTTAAATTAATCAAGGAGAGGGTTTATTCAATAAATTTCTTTTTAAAAATAAAATTATGGTATATAAAAAAAGAATTAAAGTTTGTCCTCCATATTCTATTTTCAAAACAAGGTCATACTATAACAGCTGGTTAATAATCAAAATTTAATTTTCACATATGACAACAGTTTGAAAATATAAAGTTTCTTCATGGCAACAAGTAGCCATTTTATACCAGCCTGAAAATAGAAGCATGTATTGTATTTTAAGAATAGAAGTTGAATATTAGGGGCGTACATCAATTGTATGTCATTAGAATGGATAATAATTTTCATGTTTATTTTATAATTAAAATTTTTATTTTACTTATTTGCATAAAACTTTTGTGTTTTAAAAAGGCCCAGAAAGGACTATTGCATTGTGATTACATTATGGCTCATAATCTTATTTAAATTAAAATTTGTCATTAGCATGGACAAATATCAGTGTCATTAGCATGGTTTTTCTGTCCATGCTAAAGACTCCTATCTGCATAAATGTAACCATTGCTTACATTGTATCTTTTACGAAGTTTAATTTTACATATAAATTTAGGTATTACATTTATTATCCCTAAAATATGCATTAAATCTGTCAAAAAATCACTAAGACAGCTTCTTACATTGTTAGTGTCAGAATGTTGTTCATGTAAACAAAGTTTGCTCTTTGGTAATGTTTTTCTTCTCCTTATATGTATATATGTAAAAATGGAAACCATTTGCTGAAAAGGAAGGCTAATAAATATAGAAAAAAATATTTAAACAGGAAGAAAATAAAAATTTCTTAATATATTTATTCCATGCAATTTGTTTTGTCATTAGCATGGCTCAAAAAATACTAATTATTTTTTTTAAGTTAATTTTTAAATATTTAGCTCTGCTGATTACATGTAAAGTATACCTAATACTATATTAACAACACCTATTTTTTTCAGAAATTTTGCTAACAGTAATTTTTTTAAGATTTCACTTTTGAAATTGCCCCCTATTTTGAGAATCACCCATATATATTTATAATAAAGAATACTGCCCAGTTAAACTGATGGCATTGAGCTCACAGGCTACAAATACTAATTGTACATTAAAGCCTTATATTTTCAAGGGTTAATTCCGTTCGAAAAAAAAATTAAGAAGGAGAAACAGCTCTCTCCTTTCCTCTTTTTTATACTTAATCATTGAACCTCCTATACTATCAAAGACATGCTTTATCATATAAAAAATCTATATCCAAAATTCAGAGCAAATCGGATAATTCTTAATAAAAACCCATTTAGCAGTTATATAATTTAAAAGGAGTTATCCCCTTCTTTTATACTTAACCATTAAACTTCCAAAACTATTCAGAGATTTGAACGAAATCTGAAAATTCTGCTTGAAAAACCTATTTATATAAATTAAGAGGGGGGGGAGGCATTAGAACCCCTGTTGCCCCTATTTATACTTATTCAATGAACACCTAATAGCAGTCACGGAATTGCCTCATCAGAATGATCCTAATCTAAATTTTGAACGAAAACTTAATTCTGCATGAAAATCCCATTTATATCAACTAACGGGGGGGGGGGGATTAGAACCCCTGTTCCCCCTATTTATACTTATTCAATGAACACCTAATAACAGCCACGGAATCGCCTCATCAGAATGATCCTAATCTAAATTTTGAACGAAAACTTAATTCTGCATGAAAATCCCATTTATATCGACTAACGGGGGGGGGGGCATTAGAACCCCTGTTCCCCCTATTTATACTTATTTAATGAACACCTAATAACAGTCACGGAATCGCCTCATCAGAATGATCCTAATCTAAATTTTGAACGAAAACTTAATTCTGCATGAAAATCCCATTTATATCAACTAACGGGGGGGGGGGATTAGAACCCCTGTTCCCCCTATTTATACTTATTCAATGATTCAATGAAGACCTAATAACAGTCACGGAATCGCCTCATCAGAATGATCCTAATCTAAATTTTGAACGAAAACTTAATTCTGCATGAAAATCCCATTTATATCAACTAACGGGGGGGGGGGATTAGAACCCCTGTTCCCCCTATTTATACTTATTCAATGAACACCTAATAACAGTCACGGAATCGCCTCATCAGAATGATCCTAATCTAAATTTTGAAAACTTAATTCTGCATGAAAATCCCATTTATATCAACTAACGGGGGGCATGAGCCCCCCGTTCCCCCTCTTATACATATCGAATGAACTTCAAAAACTAATCAGGGAAGCGCCTTGTCAGGATATACCTACATACAAAATTTTAAGAGGATCGGATATTTTTATCATGAGTTATCGCGTTACGCACATACGAACGAACATACAGAACGGGCGGGCACATAAGCTCTCAGGCTATGATAGCCTGTGAGCTAAAAATAATTCCAGTGGAATATTTATGTTGTGTTAATAAGAAAATAAAAAATACTTCGTTTATTTAGCTATTTATAACCGATTGACGATGAAATAAAAATTTAAAAAATAATCTTCTCTATAAAATATTCTTTAAGGAAAATATTAGATGTTGAACTTGTTTATGTAGTTTTAATTTAATTAATTTTAGTTTTGCCAGTTTAAATTGCTTAAACTATAGTTTGTCATACATTACTTACCCATCATACGTAGTATAGGGTAATAAGTCTTGCATCGTTTTCAAAATCGAAATTTTTTTTGACGGATTTACACGTTTTCGACACTGGAGAATTCGAAAAACATATTTTTAGCAAAAAAAATTTACCGACTTTCCGTCCGTCTGTCTGTCTGTCTGTCAATCTGTCTATCTGTAAAAGCTCTATCTCATAAACGAATTGAGATAGAGACTTGAAATTTTGTATGTGCTTAGTAAGTAACTATGGAACGAAGCCTATTTAATATCAGTAACCTCGATTATCCGGAACTATTTTTTTCGGACTCTAGAAAAATTCGTTTTGATGAAAGGCATATAAAAATTTTCGAATTTTTTTATTTTAAGGAGTGTTCGTAAAAGGCAATAAAATAACACAAATTTTGCATACAGAATGAAGTTGATCGAATTATCAGTTGTCGAGATATCTGTAATCATGTTTTCCACATTCTTCGATTTTTCATGCCCCTGTATTTCATTCAAATTTCAATTCAAAGATATATTTTAATTGGAAATGAGACGCTTAATCCGACGCAATAAACTGTTAGTTAATAAGATTTTTATTTTTGGAGTTATAAGGATGTTTCTTTTACACAGTTCGGTACTACTTGAGTAGTTTGGCGCTTCATATAATTGTCAAAATTGGTACATCAGCAGTTCTTTAATAGAGCATTAATATGCATATAAACAATATTTAAATTTTGTTTTGAAAATGCAATGCATTGTATAAATAGTTTTCACATGTTTTATTTTCATATGCATATTAATGATGGGTCAGTATTACGGTGGCCCCTAACGACTAGTTTTTATTTCATCCTACATATTTATCTCGTTCGTACTATAACAGAGTTTTAAAAATATTCAGATCTTGGTGTAATAGTATACAGTACTTTGGTTTCTGTATAAGTATCCGAAAATTTTGTATGTCCTTCTATATATTATCTTCTTTCTATTATATAGGAAATTATCTTTAGTAAACTTCAGCAATGTACATCACTTTTATAAAGCGTGAAATGGTTTAATATAATTAAAAGGCGCCCCAAATAATGTTTTTCCTGTACTGTTATGGCCCCACCAGTGGCCGAAAGGTTCTGACCTCAAACTGGTAGACGGTAGGTGCTGGGTTCGAACCCAATCGCGACCGTCGGCCTAACCGTTCGGAGTTTTCCGTGGTTTTCTTCGAACCTTGTGTAAATACGGGTTAGGTTCCCTTAGAAAGACCCCCACGGAGGGCATCCCACCCCTTAGGGCCTATATCCCATAGTGTAGATAATTGGCCGACATACATACAACAACAACAACAACCTATACTATTATGAAATAGAAAACTTTTTGTGGCCCTGTGAATGAATGACAGATATTCCTTGTACCACAGATTGTAAAGAATGTGTATTTTAGTATATACCACATAAATTCACATTAATCTTATTATGTTCGAAAGAGTGTAACGTCATTTAAATGCACTTGAAATTATTTTTCCTATAGGCCGTAATGTAACGGAATACTTTGGATTGTCCCTGTAATAAATTATTCATCCGATTTTCATAAAATGTGAAATGACTCCACAAAATTATGTAATAGTTATACATTTTTAATTTCAAAAGATTCGGTTGGGTAGTTTTTGCGTTGTTACATGCAGACGGACAGACAAACAGACGGATTATCGGACTTACTGAACGACGACTATAGATGCTACACATTTATATAACTGCGAAGACACCTAAAAACTATTACAATTATCAAAAGGAATAAATATTTTTCGGTAAAATTTAAATCCCCAAACATTATGGAAATTTGAAATATCACTGAAGAAAACTACATATTTTTTGTAAATAATGGGGTGTTTGGCATTTATCCTTTATTTTTAGAGACAAACAAATAAAAAATTAAGTTAAGGACTAATAAAATCGATAATTTCTGGAAATACAATTTTCGCCGTGATGTGCATTATTAAATTTATCTAGATTTTAGTGTATTGCGCGGTGCATAGTATTATTTTTACGGATCATACACATGGCAACACAGACAAATTCGCGTAAAGCCGAAATTTGCAGCAATTGCTGAAAATGTACTAAGTTGAATGAATTTTAAATTTCTTATTAAACTATTATATTTCATAATAATAGTAATATACATGATACAAAGAAAATGTAAGAATTTATATTATAAATAATTATTTTGCTTGAAAGACGTCACTTTAAAAATAAAATATTTAAAATATATTAAAAATTGAGATGCTGAAAAATTGATATCTTCGATTCGTGGAAATATTAGGAAAACAATTTTGCTAATGCGAAAAAGCGTCCAAAATTCACACAGAATGGATGTCTGGTATATAATTTACAATACTTATATCTTAATTTACTGTAACGCATTACATCCGTATGTCAACTTAATTTTCATTTCAGTGTACATTAAGAGCATTTTTATTTATATGTAAGCAGCATATCTCTGATAGAAGCTTGCAAATTCGACAAATAGTTTATTCTAAAAGATTTATATCGAGACTGAAGAAATATATGAGACTATAATTATACATCATAGTAAAGATCTCGTATAAATCAACAGCAGTTACTTTTGTAAAAGATACAATCATTTTATAATTTTTGTAAAGATACTTTACACATTTTTTTTAATAACACAAATTTTTTATAGCAGTTTTTACTCATTAATAAAACTAGTTTGTTTGACATGTTTAAACATAACGCAGAGGAAAACGTTAATCATTTTACCTTTTGCAATTTTGTGTGGAAAACGTTTATCGATCCATGGAAATGTCAGAAAAAAAAATTTGCTAATGCAGAAAAGCGATCAGAAATACACATAATGATTATTTACCACACTTACATCTTAATTTACTGCAACGTATTACACCTGTATGTCAACTTGAATTTTCATTTTGAAGTACATAAATAGAAAATATATATTCATATGTGAGCAGCAAATCTTGCAAATTCGATAAAAAGTTTTTTCTTAATTTAATTATTTCCATAATGAAGAAATATATGAGACTATAATTTATGTATAATATTAAAGATTTTCTATAAGTCTACAGCAATTTTTTTTTACAAATGATTTTATCTTTGAGAATGTAATCGTTTGATAATTTTCGTAACGATACTTTACACTTTATTCTTGTATTTCTTATATTTTTAGGGATTTTCTTTTTAATTTATTTGCATTTCGCATTTTGAAAACTTTCTTCTAACCAATATCATCCATGCTGTTAGTTAACGAAAAACGATGTTTGAAAAATTATTATCTGGAGCTTAAAAATTTTTTAATTATCGATCCATGGAAATATTAGAGGAAAACAATTTCGTTAACGCGGAAAAGCGTCCACAAATCACACATAATGGATGCCGGGTGCATAATTCACCACACTCTTAATTTACTGTAACATATTACATCCGTATTTCAACATAAATTTTCATTTCGAAATTACATAAACATCAATTTTGTGTTTGTACTTGAGCAGTATATTTCTAATAGATGTTCGCAAATTCGACAAATAGTTCATTCTAAAAAGCATTATTTAAATGCAGAATGAAGAAATATGTGAGACTATAATTTATACATTATAAGGTACCCTGGGGTAATAACGCCACGTTAAGGTTCTACCAATTTTCACGGCTTAGTTTTAGATTGTATTTTTCAAACAAATATAGGATCTGATACAGCAACTCATTGACTATCTATATAAAATAAAATAATTTAACAGATATGTATTCATAAAATGTAATGGCGTTTTTTCTTGACCCATGCTATTTGGCGTTATTACCCACCTATATGGGTAATAACGCCATGCAAACAAAACTATGAAATAAGATGGAATAATTGCATGTAGATAGCCCAATTCTAAAAATACAAACTCTACAAACTTAGAAATTGACAAATTGCATTCTAAGATATTGAAAATGTTCAATTTTTGTGAAAGTGTAAGAAATATAAAGGTGTGGTGTGGGAAGGGGGATGAGGCAAATGAATATCAGACAGTGAGTTTCTTTTTGCTTAAAAAGGACCGTTTAAATAAAAATTTGAGAAACATTGCACAGTTTTAACTGTGTTTATTTAAATCAGTATTTAGGATGTAGCTCGGCCACTGTAGGCAATCAACCGGGGCATTAATGTCAAGGATTGGCGTTATTACCCCGGTATAGTTATTGCGCAGTACATTTTAAATTACAAATTATCTCGAGAAGATATCCAAAATCTTCAACAACATTTTAAAAATACATGAAATGCACTACAAATTTATGTAATTAACAAAGTATTTCCGGATAAAAAGATAGTCTTCACATATACAAAACGTATCTCGCAAATTTTAGATCAAGCGTTAATTTTAGTTGTTTATAAAAACAATAAGACCTAAAAATGAAACAAATTAACTTGAAGCTGTTTTTTGCGATTTATATGACTCAAAACCCGTCTGCGCAGTGCACATGGGTGGCATTTACCTGATTATTTCATAATTATGCAAAATATAAGCACTTGGCGTTATTACCCCGCCTGGCGTTATTACCCCAGGGTACCTTAGTAAAGATTTCGTATAAGTCAACAGCAGTTTCTTTTATAAAAGGTCTTATCTTTTTAATTGACGAGAAACGATATTTGAAATGATATTACAATCTGGAGCTTAAAAATACATATTATCATTTGAGGAAATAATTTCGCTAATGCGGAAAAACGTCCTAAAATCAAACAGGATGGATGCCTGGTGTATAATTCACCACAATTATATCTTAAATTACAGTAATGTATTACATCCGTATGTCAACTTAAAGTTTTATTTCGAAGTTATATAACCATCAATTTTATGGTTGTATGTCAGCAGCATAGCTCTGATAGAAGATTGCAAATTCGACAAGTAGTTTATAGTAAAAAAAGATTAATATCCAGAATGAAGAAATACATGACACAAAATTTATACATCATCATAGTAATGATTTTGTCTAAATGAGCAATAACTTATTTTATAAAAGATATAATTACTTTCAAATTTTTATATTTTACACACTTTCCTTTCATTTCTTATGTATTTCTTCGATTTTTATGTTGATTTTTACTCATTAAAAAACTGATTTATTTGAAATATTTTAACCTAGCACATAAACCAAACGTTAACGACTTTATCTTTTGCAATTTTTCTTTTCGTAATTTTTTGCGATTTTTTTATGCTAGATTTAATAAAATATCCATAAATAAATACATGTGGCCAAAAAAAGAAAAAATAGTTTCTTTTTTGCATCAGAATGCCGTGGTTATTTGTTGATTCGACGGTTTATAGCGTAATTCCACTAAATAAAAAGCGCATTTATTTTTATGAATTTATCTCTATTCATTCTAATACATTGATCTTTTGTATTAACTATAAATTTATATTCGTATGTATCTATGCTTTTAGTTAACGAAAAACGATATTTTGAACGATATTATTACCTGGTTTTTAAAAATTGATATTATCGATCCATGGAAATATTAGGAAAACAATTTTGCTAATGCGGAAAAGTATCCTAAAATCACACGTAACGGATACCTGGTGTAATAATTCACCACACTTATATCTTCATTTATTGTAACACATTACATCCGTTTGTCAGCTTAAATTTTCGTTTCAAAGTTACATAAGCATCAATTTTATGGTTGTACGTGAGCAGCATATCTTCTGATAGAAGCTTACAAGTTCGAAAAGTAGTTTATTGTTAAAAGAATTACTTATATGCAGAAAGAAGAAGTATATGAGACGATAATTTATGCATCATAGTAAAGATTTTGTATAAATTAACATCAATTTCTTTTATAAAAGATATAATTGTTTTATAATTTTTGCAAATATACTTTACACATTCCTTTAGTAATAGAAAATTTCCTGTACTGGTTATTACACATTAACCCGGGAGTACACGCGACAGGTTTTTTTGACCCGGAGTGCATATGATTTTTGCAATTGTAGCCACTTATCTTTTAAAAGTAATCTTCAACTTATTTTATTGCAAAATTTGTAAGGATTGTTTCCGCCTAAATAAAATGACGGTTATAATTTAATTTTATTGGTGACAAAGTTAAAACCATTTCTATCGTGGGTAAGCTTTTGTTCTCCCGGGTTAATAACGGGTTTGTTTGACATGCTTTAACATAGTGCAGATGAAAAACGTTAATAATTTTAATTTTTGCAGTTTTCCTTATGTAATTTTGTGAGGGAAAACCTTTTTTTTTCTTCTACCTTTACAAGAAGAAAGTATTGGATTCGTGAAATTAGACTTCTGTTTTTAGATGGATTTATAAATTTTAGAAGGTACTGAACACGATTTGATGGTTTTTAGAAAATGTCTATCTCTAACTAGTGAACCTATATAATCGGTTAATAATTATCGGTAAATTTAATCGGTTAATAATTCGGTTAATAATCGGTTTTCTCATTGTGAATATTTTGACACCTCATTATTACTTATACGACAATTATGTCGTGAGATGTTGTAAACTTTGCTAATAGGTCTACTGCAATTAACCATATAAATGAAAACTTTAAACTGATTTTTCTCCCAATTCATGTTTCACCACTTACTTGTTCAGAAAAATACTAAGGCCTTTTTTGCTGATCTAGATAGTAGTTTTATTTTCTTTTTACTTGTTCTCTATGGTATGTTTAAAATTTATCTGTATAGATTTAACATTCAAGTGTATAGCTATTATTATTTTTTTTAATTGAGAGTTTATTTAATTTCCTTTATTTTTTTATATTTACGAGAGAAAAAACTTACATTAATGTAAAATCCCAATGTACAGTTTTAAATAGTATATTCGAATAAATTAGGGAAAAATCAAACCAAAAATATTCATATTTGTAAAAGTAGTCGAGATTTTAAAAATATTCATATTTGTAAAAGTAACAGAGATTTTAAGAGAAAAAAGTTATTTTTTTAAATTTAAATAAAAAAAAAAATAGGCTGTTTTACGAGATTTATTTTTTTAATTTAATTTTTTGTACTAAGTATTGTGAAGCCACATATATTACAGTATTATTGAAAAATTAATTGCTGGTTTCAAAGGTACTCTGTTCCCTTAAAGGGTTAAAAGAAAACAATGAAAAATGATTCTTGAAATCATACAATTAAATTTCCTGAAATAATCGATATTATCGGTCCATAAAAATAGTCGAGAAACAATTTCGTTAATGCAGAAAGGTGTCGTAAAATAATACATAATGGATACCTAGTTTATAATTCATAGCACTATATGTCTTTATTTAGTATAGCATACTGCTCTCGTGTGACAGCTTAAATTATAATTTCGATGTACATCGATGTTACACAAACATAAATTTTATGATTGTCCGTGATCAGCATTTTTGTGATGGAAGCTTGCAAATTCGACAAGTATTTTTTTTCCGTCTGATTAAATTGTATCAGACTAAGATTTGTATATCGCAATAAAATTAGTCAATGGCTATTTTTTTGAATCAGATAATGCGATTTTACACCACCTTCTGCAAACACTTTAAATACACTTTTTACATTTTCTTTAATTTTAGGAGGATATTTTTAGATAAAATATTATTTTATGATAACACTGTTTTTTGTAGTACATTTAGCATAGCCAATTGATAAACGTTAATGTTTCTATCCTTTTTTAGGTGCATTCGTAATCATAGTAAATACGTAGCACCTATAGTTGTCCTTCAGTCGGTACGTCCGTCTGTCCTCATATAACAGAGCTAAAATTACCCAATCGAATCGTTTGAAGTTTAAAATACATTAATTCTTTATAATTTGGTCGAGTCATTTCAAATTTTATGAAAATCGGTTACATGTGTTAATTACAGGGGCAATCAAATGTATTCTACTATATTACAGTCAATGGGGAAAAATAGTTTCAAGTGCATTTTAATGATGTTGCACTTCTTCGAAAATAGTAAAATTAATATGAATCCATGAATTATATACTCTCTCCGTTCGAAATTAGTTGCTACATTTAAGTTGAAAATTTTGTCCCAAATTAGTTGCTACATTTCAAGTAGATGGAGTCATAAATAACTTCTGATGCAGATTAATAGATCTACACCAGTAAAATTATACTAGAATGGATATAACAATGCCAGAAGTAATGCAAACGCGAACGTGAAGTAATACATATAAAAAATAATAATTTAGAAAATAATCTGAAGAAGGAAATGGATAATCTAGAGCGCAACGCTGTATTGGAATGTTTGTAGCAATGATTTAAAAATGGTAAATTAAACCATAATGTCATTAATGCTCTAGTTATTTAATGTTCATCGTCATATGCCGTTTGCAGAAACATGCAACGACGTGAAAAATAAAATATGTGGTAATTTATAATGAAAGTTTACAAAAGCAATTGTAAATACGGAAGATAAAAAAATATTTTTCTCAGCCATTGAGCAAAATCAAAGATGCCCCAATAAAATAAGGACAATCACTGCGAAGATTATCATATGCTGTTACAATTCGTATATCAATATTACACGGATTCTCAAGGCTGGTAAAGTGGTTGGAGCATATTTCATCCACCATTAACCCAGGAGTACACGCGCCGGTTTTTTTTTTTTTTTTTTTTTGACCCGGGATGAGTATGATTTTTCCATTTTTAACGACTTATCTTTTAAAAGTAAACTTCAACTTATTTTATCGCAAAATTTGTAAGGATTGTCTCCGCCCAAATAAAATGACTGTTATAATTTGATTTTATTGGTGACAAAGTTAAAACCATTTCTACCCTGGGTACGCGCGTGTTCTCCCGGGTTAAACCAAGTCTTAAACAAAAAAAATAAGCTCGACAGAATTCGATTTTGTTTGCAGCATGTTCGAGCTAAAAGATACTTTTCAGATATGTTCTAATGAAATGTTCGGAAATGAATTCACGATTAATTGAAGATAGTTTTATGTGATTACTGTTAAAAGAATCGTTACATAACGGGGAGTGGCTTAAAAATGTGCGAATCGGGATTTTTATAACTAATTTAATAATAATTTATAGAATGAGGAAAGGGAATGTTAGGTAAGTGAATGTTGTTGATTGATACTATAGCTCTGAAAAATATTCAAATAAAATCATAAAGCCATAAATATCAATAATCAGTACAAAAGTATTAAAATGTCGCAACTAATTTCTTACAAACAGAGTACTAAAATATATATACTTAACAATAAGTGGCGCAATGAATATTTGTTATTCATTTACAAAACCATACAACAATATTTCATTATATAATGGTATAAACGGAAGCATTGTTTGGGGCGCGTTTTAATTATATTAAACTATTTGCCATTTTATGAAATTTATGTACGTTGCTGAGGTTTACTACAAATTACTTTATACATAATACAAAACAGATGGTATTTTCAGGAACACACATAAAGTTTTGGATTCTTATACTGTATCCGAAGTACTATTGCACCAAGATCTGAATAATTTTAAAACTTCGTTATTTTACGAATGCTTCTCATTTGCTATGTTTGACATGCAATTTGCGTCTTGTTTTTTTTTTTTTTTTTTTTCTTTTAATTATTTGTTTGTATCTAACTAAAATTTGATAGATTATACACACACACACACACATATATATATACTACGTTATATATAACGGTTTTTATTTATGTAACAAAATAATGGCGTAATTATTTTAAGTTCTTAAAGTAGTTAGATATTTTCCAGTGACAAACAGATGCATTTTAATCTGTGAATTAATCTACATTTATTGTAATACAAGTATATTGATACCTTTTAAAAGTGTAAATTTCCATTTGAATGTTTCCTTGATAGACATAGACATAAATTTTACAACCGTATGTGAGCAGTATATTTCTTATAAAATCTTTCAGATTTCACAAGCATTCCATTTTCAAAAGGTCAAAATATGAGTGAAGAAATATATGTTCTTTATTTGGTCTAGTAAAATTTCTGATATGTCATCAACAATTTCTCTTCTGAATGAAATACATATGTGCCATGTTTGGGGAAAGATGTTTATATTTTGAAATGTTTTAAAGAAATTTCATTTATTATTAAATATTATGGAAATCATTTTTTTAGATTTTCTATTTTGGTATTTGATTTGCACTGCTGAAAACCACATTTTAACCAAATAAGAGTAAAATTAAAAATATATTTAAACAAGAAAGAAAAAAATCATTCGACAAGCATATGTTTTGAAACACTTTCCAACGCAGTCAGAACAATGTAACAAAACTGCACCACTTCATAAATTTAAATATTACGTTTAATTCAACATTGTTGAGACGGTTAACACTGTGAAGCCTCTTGTAGATTTTGGTAGCGAAAAGCGGTGAGGCTACTTCCGAGGCTTATGATCATGAACTACTCTGCTTTAGTAATCTAATTGTAATTTATTTACATTTTAAGTACATCTGTAAACAGATTATTCAATCATAGTATTTTAATCACAACATAAAGTTCATTAGTCCAGTTTGGGAATTAATCAAGAGGTGGCAGCCAGCTTAACCTGATGCATACAGTCTGTGCATTCTCCGCAGACTTTTCAGAGTCTCGCATCTTCCGAGCACCACGCAACCCTGTGCTCTACGCTCCTCTCTCCAAGGCAACAAGTCAAGTCTCGTCCTCCTCTGTCACCCTTCTTCCTCTTTTTATCTCTTGAGAGCACCTGTGCATTCCACTCTCTTTTGCGCACTGCACCCCTCTTTCTCCGTTCGTGGGAAGATCTTACCTCTTTCGGTACTTGAAAGCTGTGCCCCGGGTGGTCGACCTATAGTTACATTTGACACTCCGTTATCCCAAAGGGATGCGCTAATTGATACATCTATTTCTATGGGTGGTCGAGCTATCATCACATTTGACACGCCGTTGTATCAAAGGGATGCGCTAATTGCTATATATTTCGATTGCCACTTAGTAGTGACAGTGCCACCTTCGGTGTTGCTTTCAGTTCTCTCTGTGTAAGGCGGAAAGTCTTACAACTACCCCCCCCCTTCCTCAAGTGAATATTTTGGCTGCAAGACGAAATATTCATGACAATAAGGTAGCTCAAAATCTAATGAATGGCTCACACACGAAAAAAAAATCAAAAAGAAAATCATTACTTACTATTCTACTCCTTTTTTTTTCACTTATTAGTTTACAACAATATCTGTATATATACACATTTTATTCTGGTATAAGACATCCATTTAGTTCGCTACCCTCTAACAAAACATATTACTTGGAAAATAAAGAAAAATATACATTTTAATACTTTTTTGTTTCAAGGCGTTATTTCGCCCTACACCTAACATTTGCCTGCTTGATATCTTTTCCAGGTTTAGTAGTAATAGCATTCTGGTAAGGCTGCACAGTTAATGTCTATCTTCGCAACCTACCTCAACCACCTTTTATTTTTAAACCTTTTATTTTTATTATGTTATCATATCCTTTTGTACCTACCATTTTAGGTACATTAAGAATTTACACTTTATAAAAATAAACCACATACTAAATCTAGTACTTTAATATTTACACACAAAAACAAAATAGGAATTAATATATTACACCTAGCTTATTCTAGAGTTTAACTTGTTCAATTTTTACAACAGTTTAACTTTGACAAGTGTATTTATACATGGATTCGCTCTGCCATGCTGTTGTTCTTTGCTTTTTTTAGGGGATTTAACAATATATTTACTCTGATTGTGGGAATTTTCAACTCTCCCCGCTACTTTTTCCGAGTAATCTTTCACGGTACTTATAGTATTAACTCTTTTTCGCATCGTACTACTTGCTTGGTCGTATGACTTATCTTCTTTTAAACCTGACCCTTTGTCCCACGTCGATGCATCCCTTTTGTTAACCTTTACGGAGGGGCTGTGACAGCATCTGTCCGGGTTTACATGCATTATCATGTAGACACTGAGCGAGCCCCTACGTAAAGGTTAACGTATCTGTTGAATCCCATTTTTCTGTCGCTTTTAACCTGATCAGTTTTTGCTGGCATCTTTCCCAATTTTCCCTGTCTACTGGCTTTGTATTCGGTGTTTTCCGCCTCCTGCTGTTTATTTTGCGGCTTTTCCCTGACTTTACCGTTTGAGTAGCCCGAATTATGATTTTTAAAACGTTCTTTAAACCATTGTCTGGTCTGTTCTGCTTTTTTTTCTTTTCTTTCCTTCCGGAACAAAGATTTTTCTAATCCGAAATTCACGTATTTATTTTCTTGCGTCCTTTTTACACCCCTTCCCTTCGAATTCACATCTGACATCTTTCCTGTCATATTTGACTGGGAGCTATTCTCTTTTTCTCCTGTTCTCTCAGCAAAAGAGCATTTTAGTTCTGGTTTTGTTTTGAATCTCTTATGGGAGGTGTTTCTTTTAATTTTATCTATTTCTTTTTGAGTGTCGTTACCCAAAATATAATATGACAAGTCTGTGCTTTTATCCGCCACTATAGCTTTCGTTTTTAAGCTTCCTAACCCTTCAATATTTAATGTAATGTCCGCCGTAGGTAACCTCCTTACATCGTTTATTAGTGGTTGTTTTACGTAAATTTCCCTACCATCTAATTGATTGGGTTTAATTAATCTTTCGGGAATCACGTCATACTGGCTTCCTGTGTCTCGTAGCGTCGTGCATTTTTTTCCATTTATATTCGCCTGACCTAGATAAGGTTTAAAATTCTCTTTGAAATTTGTCCCTTCCTGAATGTGATGAACATTCGCAATGTTTGTTATCTTTCTCTTATTTTCTGGGCAATTTCGCTTCCAGTGGCTCGGATCTCCACAAACGAAACAAGTGTTTTTCGTCGTTTTTTCGAAAGTTCTCTGCCTGTCCTCTTTATCATTTTTTTCTCGCCAGTTTGGTTTTATTTCCTGATTTTTTTCCGGTTCTTTTTCCTCATCTCTCGACCCTTCGAACTTTTTTTCCGCCGAATACCTATCTTTCCATGTCCGTTTTTGCACGCTTTTTATTTCTTCGTAGCCGTCCAGATCTTTCACTAGAGTTTCCGGATTTTTATACGACGCCCACGAATCAATGAAGTGTTCCCTTATCTCCGCCGGCACACGCCTTTTAATCTGTTCCGTTATTAATAAGTCCTTTAGCTCTTCAAATTTTGTGATACCTGTCCCATTTAACCACCCGTTTTGAAAGGTATTTAATTCAAAAATTAGATCTTTCCAAGGGCCGTTTGGATTTTTCGCATGTTTGTTTAGTTTTTGACGATACGCTTCTGGGCTAAGTCTGTATCTTGCCAATAAAACTGATTTTACATGCTCAAAGTTGTCCACAAGTTCTTTTTGTTCGCGTAATATTAATTCTGCGATCTCTATGGGCAGTAATGCCAACAAGTGTGTCACAAGATCGTCGCTTTCTATCCCGGATCTTTCGGCTTGTCTTTCAAATAAGTTAAGAAATAAAGTGATATCGGACTTTTCTGGATCAAATTTTTGCATAATTCCCTTTAATGAAATTTTAGGCGCTCTTTCTGATCTATTACTCGAAATGGAGCTTCTTCTGTCCGCGTTTTGCGTTAACCTAATTTGTTCTAACTGAAACTCTCTTTCTTTTTGTTTTTCTTCTCTTTCCATTTCTAATCTTTCCTTCTCTTTTTCTTGCGCCAGCTGCTCTTTTTCCTGCGCCAGTTGATCTTCCCTGTCTTTTATTATGAACCCGACTTGCGTAAGCGCAAATTGCTCATCATAACTATCCGAACTTTGTATTTTCTCGATAATTATCGCTATTTTGTCATGTTCTGCAATTTTTACGTCTAGCACGTCTGCTAAATGTACCAGATCTATTCTTCTGCAGTACTTCAGTGAAGTAACCTTTGCCATATTTACTTATTTTAACTCCTCCCCAAATAATTTAAATAATACACAAAAACTAATACTTTTGTCAGCTGGTATCTAATTTTAGATTTTACTTCGTTTCCTAAAATATTTTAATTTTAAAGTACTTTAATATGCAACTTTTGGAACACTATCCAATTATATAAGGTTACATATAAAATAAATAAATCTTAGGTAAATACATAAATTAGCAATAACATATAGACACTTTCTTATTTTTTTTTTCACTCTTTATGAAAATTATCACTCTTATGTAAAAATTTCACTCCGATTTTAATGCCCTATACACATATATGCACAGTGAAAAAATTTAATTTCATACGTAGTACCTCATCACTACCTATACTTATGTTTTTATTTTTAAACCTCCCTCAAACATTGAGCACTCTTTGATATTTTTCAAGAAAAAAAATTTTCTTTTATACTAATTCTAAGTATTTTTCAATACCAAATATCTTGCAGGTATTACCCACTTTGCCCAGCATCAACTGCTGACTGTATCTTTTTGTTTAAAAAGAACAAAGAACAAAAACACAAAAAAAACGCTATACAATTATGCACATATTTCAGGTATAGTCCCTGTACACAAAGTCAATACTGTATGTAATATATTTTTTCCACGATTATACATATACATCGGCATACCTTTCTGTATGTCTCAATTTTGGGCCTTTTTTTTTTTTTTCGCAAGCCTTTCCAGTGCTGCAATTACTTAAACCATAACCTTTCAGAGGATATATAGATGTTTATTTATCTAATCTTTAGGTTAATTTCAATCTTTTAGGTTAAAACATTTATCTTTTAGAATTAACCTCCTTATAATATGACAGAAAAGAACGAAAAGATTCTTTTTTCTATTTGACCCAAAGACTGCAATTTTCTTTGCAAAGCCTTCTATCCTTATTTTTTTTTAAAGCAATTTTTTCCGCTTTATTTACATATATTCTCCTCAAATATACCCCAGATTTTAATCTGATCACAAATTTATGCTTCCGAAAAAAAATTCCTTTTTAGTCCTACTCGGCGTGATGCCTTTATGTTTATCTTTATTTTCTACTTAGAATAACACTCGGGAACACTAAATTTTTAGATCTTAGTTTAACAATAAAATTTTCTACTGAGAGCCATTCAAAAAATTAATGAGCTTACCTTTGTTTTTGTGGTGTCTCATCGCGTAGAACTCGACGGTGATCTGCTGTCACTAGGCCTGTCAGCTGCTCCCTTTGAAGCCTTGTCGGGGGAATTCTCCTCTGACGCTTCTTTTGTTGGGGGAACTGTCGTCCAGAGATCTGCTCCCCTGTTTCCGCAGGCTGGTCTGTCACTCTCCAGCTAGGTCTGTCTTGAAGGAACTGCCGTCCGGCCCTCTGCTGCTCGGTCCTCGGCTTATTTTCTACCGTCCTTCCTTCGCCTGTTGTCTCACTGCTGTTGACTCTTTTCCCACTGGGTTCGTTTCTTGCGCTGCCACCAGTTGTGTAGCCTCTTGTAGATTTTGGTAGCGAAAAGCGGTGAGGCTACTTCCGAGGCTTATGATCATGAACTACTCTGCTTTAGTAATCTAATTGTAATTTATTTACATTTTAAGTACATCTGTAAACAGATTATTCAATCATAGTATTTTAATCACAACATAAAGTTCATTAGTCCAGTTTGGGAATTAATCAAGAGGTGGCAGCCAGCTTAACCTGATGCATACAGTCTGTGCATTCTCCGCAGACTTTTCAGAGTCTCGCATCTTCCGAGCACCACGCAACCCTGTGCTCTACGCTCCTCTCTCCAAGGCAACAAGTCAAGTCTCGTCCTCCTCTGTCACCCTTCTTCCTCTTTTTATCTCTTGAGAGCACCTGTGCATTCCACTCTCTTTTGCGCACTGCACCCCTCTTTCTCCATTCGTGGGAAGATCTTACCTCTTTCGGTACTTGAAAGCTGTGCCCCGGGTGGTCGACCTAAAGTTACATTTGACACTCCGTTATCCCAAAGGGATGCGCTAATTGATACATCTATTTCTATGTGTGGTCGAGCTATCATCACATTTGACACGCCGTTGTATCAAAGGGATGCGCTAATTGCTATATATTTCGATTGCCACTTAGTAGTGACAGTGCCACCTTCGGTGTTGCTTTCAGTTCTCTCTGTGTGAGGCGGGAAGTCTTACAACACATTTCAAAACGTGATTTCAGCTGTTTCCATCAATAATCGAAAATTTTTCGAATGTTTTATCAACCCTGTATAGAATACAGAGATTTGTATCTATTAGCAACATTCATTTCAAAATTTAGTTCATTTAAGATATACATATATTTTAGTTTAAAATTCTCCTTCAGGAATTTTCTCTAATAAAGAGAATAGCACGTGAATACTTTTGTACAGCTCTGTACGTGAGGTACAGTATTTAATAAGGAATAACATGCAAAAAAATTGTTAAATTTGAAAATGCACACCGAATTTTAAAAAGTACACTCCAGCAATTATTACTCAAAGACAGCACTCTAACAGATTTCTTTTTTGTATTTCTGTAAATGAATAAAAGATTCTATGAAAGCCCTGTTCCAACATGATTGTAGTGAAATTCAGTCATTTATATCAGTATAATTTCATTTCAAATAACATAACCTTATGCTATTGAAATAGCATGTTCTTAAAATTATAAAAAAATTTTCTCCATAGACCATAATTTATTAGAATTCTTTTGAGCACCATTGTAAATGAACTAATAATCGTACGTTCTCCATATGCAATAACAAATATGCTTTGAGTGCCAAAGATAAGATTAATCAATTGCATGAAAATCCGAGTATATTTACGTGAGTTAGAGCGTGGACAGACGGGCAGACAAAATCTTGTTCATCATGAATCTTGTTCATCATTGTAAATCTTGTTCATCATGATATGACAGACCAGCATGTTAAGTTTGTAAACGACCTTTTGGGACACCCTGTATTTGTCTTTAAAATAACATTGACCTGGTATTGACTGTGACAAACATCATCTATTAATAGATCTTTTATTGCACTTTTTATTTATTTTGTTCATAGAAGGTTACAAGCTATGCTCACCAATCTCCATTCAGACGATTCTAAAAGTACGCTAATTTCACCGGCTTTGAAAAAATTAAATCACAGTAAAAAAAAAAAAAAAAAAAAAAAAAAAAAAAAAAAAAAAAAAAATGGCGATTTTTTTTTAAATGTGTTTTTATTTATTTTCGTTTGATTGGAGATTTTAAAGGTCAGAACAATTTCTATTAAGAAATACAATATCTGTTTTCGTCTTTAATAATAAAATAATAATGATAATAATAATAATTTTATAACTTGGAAAATAAGCTAATGTAAAATGTTTATTTATCATATTAATCAATTTCTCGATTAATTTCAGCAATGAAATTACGCCTGAAATTTTTTTAGATACATGAATAATCATACTTCTACTAAGCGTAATAACCGGGTTCGATTCCCGGCTTGGACATTTTTCACTGAGTTGGTATTACGCTTAGTAGAAGTATGAATATTCATGTATCTAAAAAAATTTCAGGCGTAATTTTATTGCTGAAATTAATCGAGAAATTGATTAATATGATAAATAAATGTGATTTACCGATGCTGGGTCTATAGTGTCTCATGTTACGCCGCAGCTTGTGTGCTCGTGAAGACGGATCTAGTGCTGCGATTTGCAGCTTAACCAACATATGAAGTGAAAAATGCTGAGCTGGGTATCGTCCTCGTAGCTTAAATGGTAGAGCACTTGGAGCGCTATTCCAAGGGTTCCGGGTTCGATTCCCGGTTTGGACATTTTTCACTGAGTTGGTATTACGCTTAGTAGAAGTATGAATATTCATGTATCTAATGTAAAATGATTTAAGTAAACAGAATCGTTTGTCTCTCAATATTTTTTTTAACAATTCAATAAGAAAGTTCTTTTAAGTAAAACTTTTGAAATGAATCATTCTAAATCTGACGAAATTTTTACCAAAAGATCTCTTTCCCTTTTCAATATTCACATGAAAATCTTTTGCTGTTAGAAAGAAAATATTATTTGCGGTACCTTAAAATTAGCAGCAATAGTTGAGAAGAACATTTTAAAATATGAAATAATGTCTTGTAAGAATAACTCAAATACATATTTAAATTTAAACTAATTTGCATTATTACTGTTTTGTCATTTTAAATATGGTGTTATTATGATGGATGCAAAAATCTAGGCGCCAACAGGCAGACTCTCACCACTAAAATTATTTCGTCAATTTTCGTATTATATTTCGTGTAAAACTCGTATAAGAATGCTATTAAATTTTATATTCCTGGACAGCACTCTCACTTGGCGCAAGCAAATCGACTATACCGTCCAGAAGTTCTACAAAGCAAAAAAAGACCTCGCCCATCTCCTGTACAGTCATGAGATGAGTATGAGCAATAAGGTACTGTTATACAAAACAGTACTTCGTCCCATTCTTCTTTATTGCGCTCAGATCTGGGGTTCAGCGGCTAAAACCAATCTGCAAAAAATTCAGGTGGTTCAAAACAAGACTCTCCGTGGTATTGTTCACTCTCCTTGGTATCGCAGAAATACTGTTATCCATTCAGACCTTAATATTCCTCCTATTCGTTCTGTTATCAAAAACCAAGCCATAAAATTTTTTGACAACATTCCTTCTATCCCAAATCCTGCTTTGCATAACATTTCTAATTATGATGTAAATGCTCGTTGGAGAAGACCACGAGCAACCCTACGTCTCCCTGAAAACATCGACCCAGGATAATTTTTCCTAGTTTTTATCTCATTGATAGGGTTTTCCTTCCTGAACGTTCACCATCTCCTAGTCATTATTTTGTAAATACTTTTGTAAATTTTTGTAAATATTTTTATTTCTCTTATACTCTTATCTATGTTATTTTTTTTGAATGGTGCCCTTATAGGGCCTTTGTTTTTTGGGACCCGGCTTCTCCCCCCCCCCCCTTGTTTCTGACGTTATGTTTGTCAGACTTTGGCTATGACTTGAATTGTTCCATGTTTCATTTCTCTACTAGAGTTAAGGAGTTGATCTCTCCAAGCACTCTGTCAATTATCTCGTCCAAGTCCAAGTCCAAGTATTAAATTTTAAGCGAAGAAAACTTTTAAATTTTAGTGGTGAGAGACTGCTAGCTGGCGCCTAGATTTTTGCACCCCTGGTTATTATAATAGCATTCAGCCTACCCTCTCAGTATAAACTAGTCAGATGTAGCAATTCCAAAACTTTCTTCAGTCTAGAGAGTAGCTAGTTCTGACTAGAGGTCTGCACGGCCGAAATTTCCAGGCCCGATCCCGGGTCTATTCATAAAGAAAAAAAAAATCGGCTTGGCCCGAAACTTTAAATTACAACCCAAGCTCTTCCCGGCCAGGAAAAAAAAGTTTAAAATTCGGCCCGGTCCGGAAAAAAGTTTAAAATTCGGCCCGAACCCGGACCACCCCGAGTGAAAAAAATTGATCATTACTTTTACGGAAGAGTTCAGATCAAAAAACTTATCTTAGTCTTTTTTTTTCCATGTTTATAATCTCCATTTATGCTGAAGTGCCGTAAGCTGTGATATTTACGCTTTTAGTTAATCTTTGTTTGTTGTAAAAATTGTTTCAGTTATCGTTATTATTATTAATCCATATTCCATGTAATGGAGACATAAAAATCTAAAAAAATCTATAAAATGTAAGATCTTCTGAAAGGAATCGCATTTTAAAGAAGAAAATAATTTCCCCTTAAATTCCCCTGCAAGCATTAAATGAATATCAACCGGAAAAGTTTTAAAGTTCTGTTATACTTATAGAAATATCATTGTACTAGCATTATTATTTTGAAGAAAATTTGGAATTCATGCGAACAAGTTGTTTTAATTAACAACTTTCCATTATAAAAGAAGTCTTAAAATTTTATTTTCTCTGATTCACACCTTATCTTTGTATTCTCTCTTGCAATGTACTTGGATGAAATTTTCAACAACGCAAAAGCTTTTAAAGTAATGTTTAATTTTGAACCCATTCATTAAAAAAGTATAAAACGTTAAATCTTGATATTTAGTAAATAAACCATATTTTCAGGATCAACAAATAAAATTTAATTTAATTTAGTTTTTCTACAGATTTTTCTTATTCATTCTTTGTGAATTTTGATGATTTATATATTCCAGTTGTTTAAAATAGCGTATTTAAAACACTATTAAATAAATAAGCATTTGAAATTAATGCTACAATAAGTAATATGAGTGATAATTTAAAATTTGCAATTTTGGGAAATTACAGTCAATCGCTGCGGAACTAAACTTATTAATCTAAAATATGTACAAAATATTATTTCATCTATTTATAAATTATTTGAGAAATATACGCTTGTTCTTTACTTAAAAAAATAGTTTGCAGCATAGAACGTTCTTTTTAAAATTGCACTGTAAAAAAAAAAAAATAATAAATAAATAAAAAATAAAAAAAACTAACTTTAGTAATCTAAATTTACCGAAATCTGTTATGCTTACTAAAATTTTATATGTATACTGTACAAGAAAATTATGTCAATCTACAAATCTTGTCCGCAAAACTAGAGACATCTGTAACTTTACAAGAGAATTTACTAAAATTTTGATAATTTTGCTAAAATTTTATCTGTAATCCTCGTTATCGTTACTTAAAAAGTTCTGGGAATACGATTTTCCAAAAACTTTCTTAGTAATCTTAAACATTTTTTGATTCAAAGTGCAAATATGTATCTGTTACATGAATTTTTATTGTTGCCATTGCATAAAAAGTTCTTGGAATATAATTCTACTTTTTTTTAGCCTCCGATGCTATTTCTTTCAGACAAGCTAAAAATGTCGTGTCATCAGCCCTGAATTTTCTACGTAACCGATTTTGATAATTATTTTTTTAAATGAAAGCTATTTATTTGTAGTTGTGCCCATTTTAGCTGTTTTTTAATTTATTTCCATTTTTATATTTTATTTTTAATTTTAAATGCTTTTTTACGATATTTCTTCAAAATGGTGGCAACCCAGTTTAGCTTTTCTCTCAATAATAAAATTACATTTTCAATCAAATACAATATTATTACGGACGCCTTTTTCATATTACTAAACAGTAACTTTTAAAAAACATTTCCAGAGAAAATGACGTCACTATTTAAGACATCGCATTTTTACTCATAACGATATTACATTTCAATATTTCTTTTCATTATGAACACTGAGATTGAGATTTTATTTCCAGATGACTTCAGTTAGTGAAAATAATGTCACAGTAAAAATGAAATTAGTTTTTTTTTTAAAAATAAAACTATTTTTCTGTGTGTGCATATAAAATAAAATTTCTGGATTTCGCCGGCACTCAGATTACAATTTTAACTGAAGATGTACGAATATTTGCAGGCAAAATTGTAACTGACAAACTTGACATTAAGTTTGGAAATATATTTATTATATATTGATTCAATAATGTAATTACTTTTGCTTTTTTTTAAAAAACCAAATCGATCGGGTTTTTTAAACATTTCATTCGTCGAATTCGACGGGATTCCACTCGTTTTATTGTAATAATTGTCGTTTTATTGTAAAATGCATTTCCTTTTCTCAGTCTATAAAAAAGCGTTTAAACTAAAGAAAAATCCGTTTTTGATGAATCTAGTCAATGAAGAAGTAGCACGTTAAATTGTATCTCTTTATTATTCCGCTTTTTTAATGTCTCAGAGAGAAATTGCTAATCAATTGGGTATTTCACGCCGTTCTGTTTGCTATTATATTGATAGAAACAAAAAAAATGAAGTTAGTTCATTGATTTCTAAACGAGGTCGCCCTTCTAAAAAACCTCTATCATTTTTTTTAGTCTCCGATGCTATTTCTTTGAGACAAGCTAAAAAGTGTCGTGTCAAAAATTGTGGCTCACTTTTACTTACCTCTCATACGTAGTATGGGGTAAGTCTTGCAATCGCTTTGCATTGCATTCTAAACGGGGTCGTCCTTCTAAAAAACCTCTATCGATATATATATATATATATATATATATATATATTTATTTATTTATTAAATCGGAGGCGAAATTGAATTCTGCAATGGCAGAATCTACATTCAACTTGCTTTTTTTTTTTTTTTTTTTTTTTTTTTTTTTTTGTAATTTTCCATTTTTTTTACAGTGTGTGTATTGTAATACACTGCAATAAAAATATCGGTAATACTATAGATCTAAAGTTAGAGAAATCTGTATGCTTACTAAAATTTTATCTATACATTGTACAGAAAAACGTACAAATCTGCAAAACTAGTAACTAACTTAGCTAAACTAGTTACTAAATAGTAACTAACTTTGTAAAGCTACAAAAATTTGTAGCTTTACAAAATAATCTACTAAAATTACGGTAATTTTACTAAATCTGTATCTGTAACCCGGATTGCAATTACATAAAATGTTCTAGGTATCTCAGTTTCCTAAAAAAATCTTAGTAATCTTAAACATTTTTTGATTCAAAGTGCAAATCTGTATCTGTTGCATGAATTTTTATTGTTGCCATTGCATAAAAAGTTCTTGGAATATAATTCTACTATTTTTATTTTTATTTTTTTTTTGTAATTTTACATTTTTTTACAGTGTGTGTATTGTAATACACTGCAATAAAAATATCGGTAATACTATAGATCTAAAGTTAGAGAAATCTGTATGCTTACTAAAATTTTATCTATACATTGTACAGAAAAACGTACAAATCTGCAAAACTAGTAACTAACTTAGCTAAACTAGTTACTAAATAGTAACTAACTTTGTAAAGCTACAAAAATTTGTAGCTTTACAAAATAATCTACTAAAATTACGGTAATTTTACTAAATCTGTATCTGTAACCCGGATTGCAATTACATAAAATGTTCTAGGCATCTCAGTTTCCTAAAAAAATCTTAGTAATCTTAAACATTTTTTGATTCAAAGTGCAAATCTGTATCTGTTGCATGAATTTTTATTGTTGCCATTGCATAAAAAGTTCTTGGAATATAATTCTACTATTTTTATTTATTTTTTTTTTTTTGTAATTTTCCATTTTTTTACAGTGTGTGTATTGTAATACACTGCAATAAAAATATCGGTAATACTATAGATCTAAAGTTAGAGAAATCTGTTTGCTTACTAAAATTTTATCTATACATTGTACAGAAAAACGTACAAATCTGCAAAACTAGTAACTAACTTAGCTAAACTAGTTACTAACCAGTAACTAACTATGTAAAGCTACAAAAATTTGTAGCTTTACAAAATAATCTACTAAAATTACGGTAATTTTACTAAATCTGTATCTGTAACCCGGATTGCAATTACATAAAATGTTCTAGGCATCTCAGTTTCCTAAAAAAATCTTTGTAATCTTAAACATTTTTTGATTCAAAGTGCAAATCTGTATCTATTGCATGAATTTTTATTGTTGCCATTGCATAAAAAGTTCTTGGAATATAATTCTACTATTTTTATTTTTTTTTTTTTTTGTAATTTTCCATTTTTTTACAGTGTGTGTATTGTAATACACTGCAATAAAAATATCGGTAATACTATAGATCTAAAGTTAGAGAAATCTGTATGCTTACTAATATTTTATCTATACATTGTACAGAAAAACGTACAAATCTGCAAAACTAGTAGCTAACTTAGCTAAACTAGTTACTAATCAGTAACTAACTTTGTAAAGCTACAAAAATTTGTAGCTTTACAAAATAATCTACTAAAATTACGGTAATTTTACTAAATCTGTATCTGTAACCCGGATTGCAATTACATAAAATGTTCTAGGCATCTCAGTTTCCTAAAAAAATCTTAGTAATCTTAAACATTTTTTGATTCAAAGTGCAAATCTGTATCTGTTGCATGAATTTTTATTGTTGCCATTGCATAAAAAGTTCTTGGAATATAATTCTACTATTTTTATTTTTTTTTATTTTTATTTTTTTGTAATTTTCCATTTTTTTACAGTGTGTGTATTGTAATACACTGCAATAAAAATATCGGTAATACTATAGATCTAAAGTTAGAGAAATCTGTATGCTTACTAAAATTTTATCTATACATTGTACAGAAAAACGTACAAATCTGCAAAACTAGTAACTAACTTAGCTAAACTAGTTACTAACCAGTAACTAACTTTGTAAAGCTACAAAAATTTGTAGCTTTACAAAATAATCTACTAAATTACGGTAATTTTACTAAATCTGTATCTGTAACCCGGATTGCAATTACATAAAATGTTCTAGGCATCTCAGTTTCCTAAAAAAATCTTAGTAATCTTAAACATTTTTTGATTCAAAGTGCAAATCTGTATCTGTTGCATGAATTTTTATTGTTTCCATTGCATAAAAAGTTCTTGGAATATAATTCTACTATTTTTATTTTTTTTTTTTTGTAATTTTCCATTTGTTTACAGTGTGTGTATTGTAATACACTGCAATAAAAATATCGGTAATACTATAGATCTAAAGTTAGAGAAATCTGTATGCTTACTAAAATTTTATCTATACATTGTACAGAAGAACGTACAAATCTGCAAAACTAGTAACTAACTTAGCTAAACTAGTTACTAATCAGTAACTAACTTTGTAAAGCTACAAAAATTTGTAGCTTTACAAAATAATCTACTAAAATTACGGTAATTTTACTAAATCTGTATCTGTAACCCGGATTGCAATTACATAAAATGTTCTAGGCATCTCAGTTTCCTAAAAAAATCTTAGTAATCTTAAACATTTTTTGATTCAAAGTGCAAATCTGTATCTGTTGCATGAATTTTTATTGTTGCCATTGCATAAAAAGTTCTTGGAATATAATTCTACTATTTTTTTTTTTTTTTTTTGTAATTTTCCATTTTTTTACAGTGTGTGTATTGTAATACACTGCAATAAAAATATCGGTAATACTATAGATCTAAAGTTAGAGAAATCTGTATGCTTACTAAAATTTTATCTATACATTGTACAGAAAAACGTACAAATCTGCAAAACTAGTAACTAACTTAGCTAAACTAGTTACTAATCAGTAACTAACTTTGTAAAGCTACAAAAATTTGTAGCTTTACAAAATAATCTACTAAAATTACGGTAATTTTACTAAATCTGTATCTGTAACCCGGATTGCAATTACATAAAATGTTCTAGGCATCTCAGTTTCCTAAAAAAATCTTAGTAATCTTAAACATTTTTTGATTCAAAGTGCAAATTTGTATCTGTTGCATGAATTTTTATTGTTGCCATTGCATAAAAAGTTCTTGGAATATAATTCTACTATTTTTATTTTATTTATTTATTTTTTTTTTTTTTTTGTAATTTTCCATTTTTTTACAGTGTGTGTATTGTAATACACTGCAATAAAAATATCGGTAATACTATAGATCTAAAGTTAGAGAAATCTGTATGCTTACTAAAATTTTATCTATACATTGTACAGAAAAACGTACAAATCTGCAAAACTAGTAACTAACTTAGCTAAACTAGTTACTAAATAGTAACTAACTTTATAAAGCTACAAAAATTTGTAGCTTTACAAAATAATCTACTAAAATTACGGTAATTTTACTAAATCTGTATCTGTAACCCGGATTGCAATTACGTAAAATGTTCTAGGCATCTCAGTTTCCTAAAAAAATCTTAGTAATCTTAAACATTTTTTGATTCAAAGTGCAAATCTGTATCTGTTGCATGAATTTTTATTGTTGCCATTGCATAAAAAGTTCTTGGAATATAATTCTACTATTTTTATTTATTTTTTTTTTGTAATTTTCCATTTTTTTACAGTGTGTGTATTGTAATACACTGCAATAAAAATATCGGTAATACTATAGATCTAAAGTTAGAGAAATCTGTATGCTTACTAAAATTTTATCTATACATTGTACAGAAAAACGTACAAATCTGCAAAACTAGTAACTAACTTAGCTAAACTAGTTACTAAATAGTAACTAACTTTGTAAAGCTACAAAAATTTGTAGCTTTACAAAATAATCTACTAAAATTACGGTAATTTTACTAAATCTGTATCTGTAACCCGGATTGCAATTACATAAAATGTTCTAGGCATCTCAGTTTCCTAAAAAAATCTTAGTAATCTTACAGATTTTTAGATTTACGGTGCAAAAGTGTATCTGTTACATGTTTTTTTAAATTATTATTCTTGCTTTTTTATAAAATGTTTTAGGAATTCCAGTTTACTAGAAAAATTTCAATAACTTTACATATTTCATTTTACAGTGTATTGAAATGACGAAACTCTCTTTCCATATATATTCATTCCAGGACATTATTCACAATGATACAATACAATGGTTTTTCGCTTTTGCCCTTACATAAAATGTTTTAGGAATTCCAGTTTTTTAGAAAAAATTTAGAAACTTTACATATTTCATTTCACAGTGTATTTAGGAGAAGAAACTCTCATTCCATGCATAATCTTTCCAGAACATTCTTCACAATGATACAATACAATGATTTTTCATTCCTGCTCATACATAAAAGGTTTTATGAATTCTTTTTTCTAGAAAAATTACAGTAACTTTACATATTTCATTTTACAGTGTATTTAGATGAAGAAACTCTCATTCCATCCATATTCGTTCCAGGACATTCTTCACAATAATGCTATTCAATAGTGTTTCGTCTTTGCTCTTACATAAAATGTTTTAGGAATTCCAGTTTTCTAGAAAAAGTTTAGCAACTTTACATGTTTAATTTTACAGTATATTTAGATGAAGAAATTCGCATTCCATCCATATTCGTTCCAGGACATTCTTTGCAATGATACAATGCTGTTAAATTTTGGCGTCTTTGCTCTCGAAGAAATAGGTCTAACTTTTATAATTCATGAAACATTTTTAGGTGCGTTCGTAATTATATAATACGTAGCACCTATAGTGGTCGTTCAGTCCGTCCGTCTGTCCGTCCGTCCGTCTGTCCGTCCGTCCGTCTGTCTGTCCGCATATAACAACGCAAAAACTACCCAACCGAATCGTTTGAAATTTAAAATACATAATTATTACATAATTTTGTCGAGTCATTTCAAATTTTATGAAACTCGGATGCATAGATCAATTACAGGGGCAATCAAAAATATTCCATTACATTACGGTCAATGGGGAAAAAAGTTTCAAATGCATTTTAATCGTTTGAAATTTAAAATACGCAATTATTGCATGATTCTGTCGAGTTATTTCAAATTTTTTGATAATCGTGTGCATAGATCAATTACAGGGGCAATCAAAAGTGTTCAATTACAGTATGATCAATGGGGAAAAAGTTTCAAACATATTCTATATGTTTGAATTTAAAATACATAATTATTACATAATTTTGTCGGGTTATTTCAAATTTTATGAAAATCGGATGCATAGATCAATTACAGGTACAATCAAAAGTATTCCGTTACATTACGGTCAATGGGAAAAAATGTTTCAAATGCATTTTAATCGTGTTACACTCATGTGAATTTAATAAAATTTATATGCAACTATAAAGTACATATTATAATATACATCTTACATAATTTGTGGTGCAAAGAATATTTGTTATTGATTTACAAGGCCACACAAAAGTATTCCATTACATAATGGTATAGGGGGAACATTGTTTGATGAGCGTTTTAATTGTGATTCACTATTTACAATTTTATGAGATTGATATATGAAAGTAATATTTTTAAAACTTCGTTATCGTACGAACGCACCAAATTTGCTACGCTTCACGTGCAATTTCCAACTTGTTTTTTTTGGATTTGTGTAGTTATGTTAAAGTATATTGTAAAAAGAAAAAAAAATCTGCAAAGTTACTACAAATGTTAAGAATCCAGTTCTAAGGAACTGGGATTTCTAGAACTTTTTATGTAATTGTAACAAAAAATAATCATGTCACAGATACACTGTTAAAAATTTTGCTCTAGTTTGAAACAAATTTTAGTACTCAGTAGCTGCCACCATAAAATGGTGAAATCTTGTACCAACACTTGGAGCTATCTTTTTCAACTTCGTTCAAACTATTGGAACTATGCTTCAACTGGATCTCCAAATTTTGGTTCAAAATTTCACCATTTTACCGTGGCAGCTACAGAGCACCAAAATTTGGTTCATCTAGGACAAGATTTTTTAACAGTGAATAATTAATCAGGGTAACTTTGCTCTACTTAAAATTTTTTATCCATTTTGCCTTGGTGGAATCTTGACGAATTATTTCCAATAATTTTCTAAACTGTTATTAGTGCTGCTATCTGTATTTTGAGGTCAAAACTTCAAGGGATGCAGCAGATAAATTTTTTTTCTCTCTTAGCCCAAAATTACCCTGTTTGGTTAATGTTACCCTGATTAACTGTATATGCTTGCACTATAACTCAAAAAATCTGTAAGATTACTAAGAATTGTTTAGGAAATTAGGATTCTAGAAATTTTTATGCAACGGCAATAGAATTTCATGTAAAAGATACACATTTGCATTGAAAATAAAAAATTCTATAAGGTTACAAATTTTTTTTTAGGGAACTGAAATGACTAAACTTTTTGTATAACTGCAACAGTAAAAACAGTAACATGTATTAGTTATACTTCTTTACAGTAAATTTAAAAAATCTGTAAGGATTCAAAGAATTCTTTTGGAAATCGAATTCCTAGAATTTTTATTTAACGGCAACAGTAAATTTCCTGTAAGATATATATGTTTGCGCTGTAAATAAAGAACTCTGCACTGTAAAAAAAAAAAAAAAATCTGTAATCCTACAGATGAAAAGTTGCCGAAATCTGTATGAGTACTAATATTTTACCTGTGCACCTTACAAGCAAAGATGTAAATCTACAGAATTAATTTTTGTAAAGCTACAGAAATCAGTAACTTTACAAACGAATCTACTAAAATTACACTTATCTTGCTAAAATTTTATCTGTAATCTGGTTTGAAGATACATTAAGAGTTCTTGGAATTCCATTTTCCTAAAAAAATTTTAGTAACCTTACAGATTTTTTGATTTTCAGTGCAAATCTATATCTGTTGCATAAATTTTTGCTGTTGCCGTTACATAAAAAGTTCTAGGAATCCCAGTTTCCTAGAAAACTTTTAGTAACTTTACAGATTTCTTTTCAGTGTAGTTCTTTAAAAACTAGTTTTGTAGATTTACATAATTTTTTGTACAGTTTTCAAATAAAATTTTTGTAAGCATACAGATTTCTGCAGCTTTACGCGATAAGATTCGAGATTTTTTATTACAGTGTGCTTACTATATTACTTGCAGAATCTAAGATTATAATGAATGGGTTACGTATCAGAACTGCTACGAGTTTTCTGAAGTAGATCATAGGCTGTAACACTTAACCTTCTAATGATCATGATAGCTTATGTACTACTACCAGTGTATCCAAGTTTAAGAATTTTACATTTTAGATGATCCAAATTCGTACAAGAAATTTTAAATAGCAAAATATTTCCTTTTTTTACAGACATTCCGTTTTTAAATAAAGCAAAATCTGTCATACAAATTTTACCGTATTGTTATGTTATAACAACTTTCCATAACATTTCCGATTTAAAATTTAATCTAATTTGCTTTTAAAATTTTATTTCTATTTAATAATCCCATTAATAGCCATCAATTTAATTAATAATATTTACTTTTAGCAATATGCTATCTTGTTTTTATTTTTAAAGATTCGCGATGTTGTTTTCTCTTTACAATATTTACTAAGTCCTAAATATATAAATGCTAAAACCTTTATTTTTAATATTCATATTTAAATCTTTATTCATTCAAAAAATCCTTTTTTCCTTAATACTCTGGTTAAATTTCAGCAAGATTAAGCTAATATTTAGCCAGATATGTGTCTTAATACTTTTCTAGCTTTTTCTCTTTTTAAAATTACGCGCGCCATTTTTTTTATCTCCAACATCGCCATTATACACCCGCGCACTTTTTCAGTGAATCTTGTGGACAAACGGAAATTCCAATCTCATGATTCACCCTTTTCCACGAAATTGTAGCGTCTCTTAAAATCCCGCATATTTCTTGTTGCCACTAAATAATACTTTTCACCTAACTCCCCTTAAGAATTTCTCTAAATTCTGCTAACAACCTCTTTTCCTTTTTTTTGATTGGCTGAGCGCGGAGCGATCGTACCAACTTTCGCCCGCGTCTCTTTCAATTCTCTCTCATTCTTGCCTGGCTCTTAGAGGAAGTAGGACGTGCTGAAATTTTGGGAATTTGTTGCCGTTGGGCCCTTGGGCCTGACGTGCATTCCCTGTTCACTAAAGAAACTTGCTTTCTTGAAATGAGGTTATAAGTCGGTGAGAGATATAAAATGTACCCGTCTGTAATTATTTTACTTCTATGAAGAGGGTAGCTGAATGCCCTAGGAAAGTTGCATACCTATCACGATCTTGTCGAGTTTTTCCAGTTGGAGGCCCTAAAGAAGCTATATAATTTAGCCTGTTTAATAGAATTTTTCCCAGCCTGGAGTCGGCGTACTTCTAAACGAGAATGCCTATATTGTCTTTGGGAAGGTGTCTGGAGTCATGAATGCGGGACATCGGGTCTCATTTGGTAAATAGGACATCGGTGATTCTCTGCCCATACTGTTATCGGAATCTACTGTTCACAAGGCTTAAATTGTATTCAAGTCTGTCATCATTCTACGTGGGCGTACCTTCTAAAATATATATATTTCTGATTTCTGAATTATTAACTTCTGTTTAAATACAATATAAACACATGAACTACATCTTAGTAAATACTTAAACTCTCACGTCATGTCTGATGTATAAAGGCTATTTTATCTCTGCTCATCGTCTGTAAAATATAATTGAAGATATTGATGATATATGTGTAAATTTTAGTGCATATTATTTTGTTTCAAGGATCCTGAGCAATATAATTTCATATTTAATTCTTCAATAAACAAGTTGTTCTAATGTTATACTAGTGTTATTCTTGGTGTAACCACATACATCATAAATAATTGGGGTGAGTACTATCTATTTTATTTATATGTTTTATTTTTCAGATCTGCAATTTCAAAACAATAATTATGTTTTAAGAAACATAACTTTTAATATTATAATTATTTTACCTATCTATAAATTAAACTTTAATTAAATCTATTTAAATTATTTTGCGGCACAACGCAGTCAGGCTAAGGCCACCTGACACGTATGAATATAGATTGTCAGAGTTTCGAAATTTTTTATAGAGCGTATTTAGTCATTAGAATTAGAGTATGAGTAAATGTATGTATATATATGTTAGAAGTAACACTTACATATTTTTCGATGTAACAGAAAGTTTCCAGCAACTTACCTAAAAAAAGAAAATAATACTTTAATTTTATATAATCGAACACGTATAGTATACAAAAAGATGGTTGAAAAACAACTTACAAATCAAGAATGCATCATTTAAATTATATTAATCCATTTAAGCCTTAATTTTAGGTAGATTTCGTAAGAAATACCACCTGTAGTAATTGTTACCATGATACGATTTTCGAAAAAACTTCCTAACTTTTCATTATACACTACATGGCCAAAGATGATCGTCTACTTGCGATTTTAGACATTTTGTTAAATGTCTAGAAAAGTACATGAGGAATTATCCTAAACCTCTTAAAGTGTAAACGTAATACTACAAATCATCTATTTTCATGACGATTTTTTCAGGAAAATCCATAGGGCACCGTCAACAAATTGAAAAAGAATAAATAGCTTTTGGATAACCCTGTCAAAACTAATGTAGCAAAAGCACTCAAACTGTAGATTATGATTAATTGGATAATTGCAATAAATTGTGTTCATTTTTACACCGATAGCACATATATTCGTAGAGAAATTAAAGTTTTTATAAAAACAGTCCAAGTATTACAAACAGTTTTTTGTCTGTAACTTGCAAAGTTCTTATATAAAATAATTTTCTTTCCCGAAAACAAGACAAACAATATTGTACACAACATCCTCTGATCAAAATTAAAAATAATAAAAATTGCGTGAAAAATGAGCAGGTTTACTAAATAATTTTTCATTGCGCATGCGTGAAGGCTATCAAAATTTCATTTCCATGTTATGTTATCTAAATATGAAGAGCAATTTTTGTAAAAGTCTCTGAAACATAGCTTGAAAATTCTCAAAATAATCGTTGAGAGATTATGTTAAAAATCCGTTATTCCCAAAATAAAGCAAAAAGATGAGGGCTTGTATCGATTTATCCATTAATTAATGCCAATATAGTATACACAATATGGTACGTATTACTATATTGCTATTTTCGATAGAATAAGCTCAAAATCTTTTGTTCCCAATATGAAGCAAATACTTTGGGACTCCAAATATAGTGAAAAATATACCCAAATTTAGTAGTACGTGGAATGTTGTTTAGTCTATGCTCACGCTTATCAATGAATAGATGGATTTAATTCTTCCAACTTTCATTACATACGTGAGACTTAGAAACCATTAATATATGTGAGCTGACAAATATCGTTCATTTTTAAACAATACTACATGTTATTTTCGTTTTTAATAACATCTGAGCACATTGTAAAAACATAATGCTGCCTGCTACTTCATAATGAAATACTTTATTTTATTTCACCACAAAAATGTTTTTCTTATGCATGACCTTTAATAAAAGCCTTCACACACTTTTCTCATTGCTTGAAATTTTGCCAGTAATAAATCTAGTTTTATATATTTAAATTTATTACCTACACCAAGAAAAAGGAATTGATTAAAACTGTTTTGTTGAGAACATTTTGGTTGTTTTAAGCGTACTTTTTAGTTAAAGTAAAAAATCGGTTTTGTTGTTCAGACAAAAAAATATTGTTAACCCTTTGAGCTCTGGCGGGTAAATTTCTTAAAAATTCCAAATGTCGCATTGGCACCAGTATTTTACAAAGAAAAAATTCTGTTTGTGATATATGCGAAAAAATGCAATAAACCCTTTCAAATAAATTTAGTCGAACATTCCAGTGCCAATTTGACATTTTGCAATTAAAATTAAGTGGTAGAAAATTCAACCATCAGAGCTCAAAGGGTTAACACTCTTTTAATATTTTAACAAAATTTCATAAATTTTACTTGAGTTTTATTAAAGTTTTGTATTTTCAATTTGTAATTCCAACAAAATTTTGAAAATTTTAAATTGGTGTGCAGTAGCCACAACTTTCTCACGTAATTTTATTTAATTGACTTATATAGCTATAAAGGATTAACATAATTTTTGGATAATAAAAACTTTTCAAATTGAGACGGGCTAATGACGCTATTATAACGATATTATGCATTTCGGATGAAAATTGCGGACGGAAAAATTGCAAATAAAAAATCAACAATATTTTTTTTGTTTGTTCAAACACAAATTCCATTGATCCATTTTAAATGAAAAGATTTGTTGGACCAAAAAAATTTTTTGTTGATCCAACAAAATTTTTTTCTGGGTGCAGTAATAGTTAGAACTCATTTCAACTTTATACAAATATTGTCACTCACAGGACCATTAAAATATTTGACGTAGCAAAAATGAATTATTCTAAGTAATATTAATTTAAAGTTCGTTTATACGTAACTTCTGAACGCATTGTTAAAAACATAATGTTACCTATCACATTAAGAGATATTTCCGAAGAATTCACAGAAGAAAAGTTTTTCGCATGCATGACGTCTCATAAACACAAAGAACTTCATTTGTTATCTGTGTGATAGTTTAAAAAAGACAAAAAAATTTTTTAAACAGAAATTTTTTATAAAAAGTCTGCGAGATAAGAAAAAATTCACTCTTTTCAATGATGTTTATTTTTGATTAGTTCTTAACAATTTCTTTAAAATCCGTTTGACTGTTTTTAGCGTTTGAACACTAACAAAATCAAAAGATAGTAGCATCATTATTAAAGCTTTTTTTAAATTTATTTTTCGAGTTACAAAACTTTGTAAATAAAAAATCTCTCTGTAGCTCTTTATAGTTTATATCAAGTAAAAGTTAAAACCATCTCAACTTTGGTTACATAAATACTGACATTTACAAAACCATTAATACGATTGAGCTAAGAGAAATGATAAATTTTAAAGAATACTACCTTTTATTTTTGTTTATTTTTAACATTGGTGTATGTTTTTAAAAACATAATGTTACCTAAATCATTAACATATACAGTCGAGCCTCTATATAACAAAATCCATCGTTCCAGTAAAAAATTCGTTATATAGAGAAATTCGATGTATAGAGTATGATGTTAAAAATAGTATTTAATGTGTAAATTTTGAACAAATATTATTTTTGATATTTTTAATTAAGAATTTGAAATGTTTAAAAGTATATATTAACCTAACATTTTATTTCTTACTTATTTAAGCAGTTTCAAAAAAGAGAAAAGACATTTATTTGAAAGCTTAATGAAAATTAAATAAGGAAGACTTACATAAATTTCAGAGGAAGAAATCTGTAATTTTTTGTTGTTTTGATTTTAAAATTACAATTGTTACGTTCTTAAAAAAAATTCTCAACTTTTAGCAAGGAATGAAAAATTGTAGTTGATATTTTCCTCCATTTGAAGGTCTCTCTTATGTGCTCTCATTGATTCCTCTCTTATATGTGTAACAATTCAATTGACTGTGTTTTGAGAAGGATGTTGAAAAGTGTGGGAGGTGGGATGAACTTGTTAGATTTAAAGAATAAGGAGAGAAGTAATATTTATTTAAAAAAACCCTCTCCACTGAACGATAAATCAAAAATAAGTGATGTAAAATTGATTCCATATGATTTCGAAGCTTTTTTAAAACTGAATAAATTAAGATCAATTTATGAAAAAAATCGTTATATGGAGATAGATATTTCGCTATATAGAGTCTGTTTTTAATGTAATCATGCGAAAAGGGGACCGTTCTTACTAAAAATTCGTTATATGGAGGAATTCGATGTATGGAGTTTCGTTATATAGAGGTTCGACTGTATTTTATTTCAATTCACGTTCTTGAATTGTTTTCGCATACAAGTGCTCATAAAAGAGTTTCAATATTCAAGATATTTTTTAGACAATCGAATTTTTTTTTCAAGAAAATAAACCAAAATACTTGATTTTAGATAAGAATATTTTGTAATCATTTCATTGATGTTTATTATGATTCTATGCTTAAAAAGTGTAAACGGAACAGTTATAAGATCATTCCTGCATGTGTGTGTTACAGCTACTCGTAAACAACGGAACGTGGAAAGTTAAAATACAGGCAAGTAATAAAGATCATTGACCCATATTTACAGATTTTTAATCATTCACTAATATACATTTATAAAAAATAAAGAATGGCTAATTAAGTTATTTGAAGGAAAAATATATTTTCTTTGTATATAATGCGGGATATCATGTGAAAGTGTGAAAGAAAACCCTGAACTCAAAAACAGATTTCTTTAAATTTTAAGTATTATAGTTTTAGAGATATCGTCCAAATTGTAGATTAAAAATACTTCCTCCCCCATCTATTTCTGAATCTACTGCAGCTAAATTTATAATTATCATTTGTTTAGTTATTTTCATTTATTTCATATTTTTTCTGTCTAACTCAGTGCAACGGTGTAGTTTAGTCAAGCTGTGGCATAAATGTTAATTTGTGAATGATTCCTAAAAATATAACTTCTTATAATAAAATTTAGACATGCAAATGTCACTTGGCATACTTCAATTATTACGCCAGAAAAGTCGCGGGGAATGCTAGTACCTTATATTTAAATAAAATTAACCAAATGCAAAAAAAAATGCGTCGGGAACAATGTTTGGCGATTATCCCTTGCATCCGTTTAAGGTAAATATACCGAACTCTTGATTTCTCAATTAAAATCATCCGATTTGGCAAACGATTGAACAAGTAACTTAAACTATGAAAAAAGTAACTTCATAAAACTCTTAGCAATAATTTCAAGGCGACCAAACTGGTCGTCAAGAGAAGCGAGGGTTATAATACAATGTAATATGCAACTACGGCAATCTGTCCTACAATCTACATTTACTTGCACCATGTTTAATCCATTAGTTACATTTTCTATGTATACTATATATGAAATTAATGATATTAACCCATTAACGCCCAGCATCTTCTTTTGAGGACTGTTACAAAAACAGCAAGAAAGCGGTTTTCCCACCAGTAAAGAGGAAGATAAATATATACCTTCTATCACGAGAAAGAATCCTTGATAAATTGAGATAAAATTTAATTTGATTTTAAAAGTGGTGGGAAATACAAAATTTAAATTCTAGCGAAGAAAATAATTCGGGCGTTAATGGGTTAAAGACTTTCATTGTGTAGGGGAAGATGGGGATACTTGAGCCATTTTTTAAATTTTAATTTTCTTTAATTTTTTATAATTTCTTAGAAAAAAATAAAATATTGAAAATGAAAATTTGATATTTTTTCTTCAATTAAAAACCACTTTCAATTAATTTTGAACTATTTTTCTATGTTTAATAAAGTTTTACTTTTTCTTTTACATCGTGGAGCCAGATGTCACATTCGCACCAGTATTTTGCAAAGAAAAAAACCGATTTACAATATACGCGAAAAAATGCATTAAACCTTTTTTAAATAAATTTGGTCGAATTTTCTGGTGTCGTTGTGACATTTCATAATTAAAATTATGTGGTAGAAAATTCTACCAGCAGAGCTCAAAGGGTTAATCACCATACTTTCAAAATGGTACGAAGGTATGTGATTTCTTTTTTACATGTTCAGAACTATAAATATGTTACCATGTAGCCAGTTTTAGAAAGAAAAATTTACCAACTATAGAATAATAGGGGTGGCTCAAGTATCCCCTATGCTCAAGTATCCCCACTCTCCTCTATTGGAAAAAATAATCTTAAAAGTGCATTTTCCTTAAAGATAATGTAAAAACATTATGTACCAATAAAAAATTCTTTTATCAAACCATACGAAAAATCCCTCTTGTTTAAGTGGAGTTCGATTTTCTTCAAATGAAACTATTTATTCTTCATGTCTATTTCCTTCTTTTATGCATCCTTAACCGTTGTTTTTAGTGTGGAAGTTATTTTACTTTAGGACGTATTTTACAAGCTTTGTGACACAAAATTTATACTTCAGAATGGGTTTTAGAGAGGTATTTCTTGTCTGTTGTATTTTTCTTATAATGCAGTAAAAAAGTTTATTTTCTTCTATCTTTACAAGAAGAAAATATTGGATCCGTGAAAACGTTCGAAAATCTATGCCATGACAAATTCGAAGCTAGATTTCGTCACATATTTTTTAACGATTGATTTTTTATGTGATATTTTTCTCTAAATACACTATTTTTTCTTTGTATTACCTAATTTTAAATATAATACATACGATTGAATCTGTATAATGTTATAATAATATGCATAATAATTATAATGCATAATATTATGTTATAATAATAAAATGTAATATGCATCTACGACAATCTGTACGACAATTTGCATTTACTTGCGCCATGTTTAATCCGTTTGTATAATTTTCTCTATATACTAGGTATGAAATTAAATATACTAAATGCTTTCATTGCGGATTGGGTAAAATAATGCTAAAAGTGCATTATCCTTTAAGATTATGGAAAAACACATTGTTGACAGAAAAAAAAAACTTTTGTTTAAACGGAATTCGATTCTTTTCCGAAATGGAGCTAATCTTCATGTCTATTTCCTTTTTTATGCATCCTTATCCGTTGTCTTTAGTGTGAAACTTATTCTACCTTAAGATGTATTTGACAAGCTTTGTGTCACGAACTTTATCGTTCATGATGGGTTTTAGAGATGTATTTTTGTCTGTTATACTTTCTTATAATGTAGTAAACGTTTTTATCTTCTTCTATATTTACAAGAAGAAAATATTGGATCCTTGAAAACGTCCGAAAACCTATGCCATGACTAAGCTAGATTTCGTCACACATTTTTTAATGGTTGATTTTTCACGTGATATTTTCCCCCAAAAACAAAATTTATTTTTCTTTGTATTCCATAACTTTAAATATAAAACATGCGATTGAATCTGTATAACATTATAATAATATGCACAATAATTATAATGCATAATATTACATTACAATAATAAAATGTCATATGCACCTGCGGCAATCTGTACAACAATCTGCATTTACTTGCGCCATGTTTAATCCGTTCGAATAATTTTCTCTACATATTAGGTATGAAATTAGTTATACTAAATACTTTCATTGTGTATTGGGGAAAAATGCTAAAAGTGCATTATCCCTTAAGATTATGGAAAAACACATTGTTGACAGAAATATATATATGTATTGTGAAACAAAACAAAAAAGAAGAAAAATCTCTCTTGTTTAAGCGGAATTAGATTCTTTTCCCAAATGGAACTATTCTTCATGTTAGTTTCCTTCTTTTATGCATCCTTATCCTAGTGTTCGCGCTGACATTTGATCAACGTTAGTAATTTGGCTAATTAAAAAAAAAAAAACATTCGCCAAATAAAAAAGTTATTAGCAAAATAGACTCGCCAAGTAGCACAATAAAAGATTATCTTTAACCCTTTAATGTACCCCCTTTTATTCAATATGTTCTAAAATAACCTACGTTTTTATAACTGCGACAACGATTGTTACTAATCTAATTCCAACTACCCGCTACAAATATATTGAAAATATGTATATATTAAAAATATGTATACATGCATATGTATGAAAAATGAAAAAAAAGGGAAAGAAAAAGCAAAAATTGAGCACTAGCAATTTGGCGAATCTAATCGCTTGTTTACTCGCCAAATGAAGAATTGAGTCGCAATTTGGCGCAATGACGAGCGACAGCGAGAACCCTGCCTTATCCGTTGTTTTTAGTGCAAATGTATTTTACTTTCAGGGATGAGATTTCCGCTTTTTTGCACACCAGTAAAATCTTAGAGAAAAAGCTTTATTATTTAATCGGGACATTTTTGTGATTTAACAGAAAAGGATTTTCTCTAAGATTATACTGGTGTCAAAAAAAGCGGAAATCTCATCCCTGTACTTTAGGCAGTATTTGACAAGCTTTGCATCAAGAAATTTAGAATGGATTTTAAAGATGTTTTTGCTGTCTAATGTATTTTCTAATAATACAATAAACATTTTTACTGTCTTCTATCCGTACAAGAAAAAGTATTGGATTTGTGAAAACGTTCGAAATCCTACGCTATGACTACATACAAGTTAGACTTCGCCACTTATTTTTTAATGATTGATTTTTTATTTCATTTTTCCCAAAATACACTAGTTGTTTTCCTTTTTGTTACCAAATTTGAAAAATAATACATGCTATTGAATCTATATTATATAATAATAAAATGTTATACGCATCTACGGCAATTACAGCTATCTGCATTTACTTGCACCATGAAAATCCGTTAGTAATATTTTCTCTACATACTACGTATGAAATTAATTGTATTAAGGACTTTCTCTACGTATTGGAAAAAATAATGCTAAAAGAGTATTTTCCTTAAAAATAATATAAAAACATTGTTGACCAATAAAGAATTCTTTTGTGAAACCAAACCAAACGAAACAGAAAAAGAAAAATAAACTCTCTTGTTTAAGCTGAATTCGATTCTGTTCAAATGGAACTGTTTATTCTTCATGTCTATTTCCTTTTTTTATGCATCCTTTTCCGTTGTTTTTAGTGTGGAACTTATTTTACTTCAGGATATATTTGACAACCTTTGTGTCACGCATTTATCTTTCAGAATGGGCTTCAGAGAGCATTTGTTGTCTAATGTATTTTCTCATAATATAGTAAACATTTTTACTTTCTTCTATCCATACGAGAAGAAAGTATTGGATCCTTGAAAACGTTGGGATACCTATGCCATGACCAAGCTAGATTTCGTCACACATTTTTTAATGATTAATTTTTTGTGTGATATTTTTCCCCAAATACAAAATTTATTTTTCTTTGTATTCCATAATTTTAAATATAAAACATGCGATTGAATCTGTATAACATTATAATAATATGCACAATAAATATAATGCTTAATATTTCATTATAATAATAAAATGTAATATGCATCTGAGGCAATCTGTACGACAATCTGCATTTACTTGCGCCATGTTTAATCCGTTCGTATAATTTTCTCTATATATTAGGTATGAAATTAATTACTCTAAATACTTTCATTGTGCATTGAGAAAAAATGCTAAAAGGGCATTAATCCTTAAGATTTTGGAAAAACACATTGTTTACAAATATATATATACACTATATTGCCATTGATTATGGGACACTTGCGATTTTAGACATTTTACTAAATATCTAGAAAAATACACGAGGAATCATCTCCAAACTCTTAGTGTATAAATATAATAGTATAAGTCATACATCTCCGTGAAGATTTTTTCCCGAAACTCCAAAGGGGGACGTCAACGAATTAAAAAAGAATGAATATCTTTTGAATAACCCTGTCAAAACTAATGTAGCAAAAGAGCTCAAACTCTAGATTGTAATTGAATGCCTTATTGTACTAAGCCTTGTTCATTTTTATGCAAATAGCATGCATACTCGCAGAGTAATTAAGGTTTTTATAAAAATGATCCAAATTTTTCCAAGTTTTTTCCTTATAATTTTCAGAGTTCTTAATATAAAATATTATTTTTTTCAGAAAATATGACAAACAAAATTGCACACAGTACCCTGTAATCAGAATTAAAAAATAATGAAAATTGTATAAAAAATAAGTTGGTTTACTAAATAATTTTTTACTGCGCATGCGTCAACGATATCAAAATTTCATTTGCATATTATGTTAGCTAAATGTATAGAGCAACTTTTGTGAAAGTCACAAAATCATAACTTGAAAATTCTGACAATAATAGTCAATTAAATAAGTCGAAAATCCGTTATTCTCAAAATGAAGCAAAAACAAGAGGGGTTGTATCCATATATTCATTGATTAGTGTCAATATAGAATACACAATATATATAATATGGGATGTACTACTGCATTTGGATAAAATCCCTCATTTTTTTGCTTCATTTTGGAAACTGCGGATTTTGTCCTTTTTCTATAGACGATTATTTTCAGAATTTTCAAGCTATGATTTTGAGACTTTTACAAAAGTTGCTCTATACATTTAGCTAACATAATATGCAAATAAAATTTTGATATCTTTGACGCATGCGCAGTAAAAAATTATATAGTATACCTGCTCATTTTTCATACAATTTTTATTATTTTTTAATTCTGATTACAGGATACTGTGTGCAATGTTGTTTGTCATATTTTCTGAAAAAAATATTATTTTATATTAAGAACTCTGAAAATTATAATGGAAAAACTTGGAAAAATTTGGGACCATTTTTATAAAAACCTTAATTACTCTGCGAGTGTGCATGCTATTTGCATAAAAATGAAGACAGTGTATTACAATAAGGCATTCAATCATAATCTAGAGTTTGAGCGCTTTTGCTACATTAGTTTTGACAGGGTTATTCAAAAGATATTCATTCTTTTTTAATTTGTTGACGGTCCCCTATGGCGTTTCGGTAAAAAATCTTCACGGAGATGTATGACGTATACTATTATATTTATACACTAAGAGTTTCGAGATGATTCCTCATGTATTTTTCTAGATATTTAGTAAAATGTCTAAAATCGCAAGTGTCCCATAATCAATGGCAATATAGTGTATATATATATATATATTGGGAAACCAAACAAAACAGAAAAAAACATCTCTTGTTTAAGCGGAATTCGATTCTTTTCCCAAAAGGAACTATTCTTCATGTTAGTTTCCTTCTTTTATGCACCCTTATCCCAGTGTTCTCGCTGACATTTGATCAACGTTAGTAATTTGACTAATTAAAAATAAAAAAAAATTCGCCAAATAAAAAAGTATTAGCAAAATAGATTCGCCAAGTAGCACAAAAAAAAAAATCTTTAACCTTTTAATGTACACCCTTTATTTCAATATGTTCTAAAATAACCTAAGTTTTTATAACTGCGACAACGATTCTTACTAATCTAATTCCAACTATCCGCTACAAATATATTGAAAATATGTATATATTAAAAATATGTATACATGCATATGTATGAAAAATGAAAAAAAAGGGAAAGAAAAAGCAAAAATTGAGCACTAGCAATTTGGCGAATCTAATCGCTTGTTTACTCGCCAAATGAAGAATTGAGTCGCAATTTGGCGCAATGGCGAGCGACAGCGAGAACTCTGCCTTATCCATTGTTTTTAGTACAAAACTTATTTTACTTTAGGCAGTATTTGACAAGCTTTGTGTCACGAACTTCAGAATGGATTTTAAAGATGTTTTTGCTGTCTAATGATTTTCTAATAATACAATAAACATTTTTACTGTCTTCTATCCGTACAAGAAAAAGTATTGTTTTGTGAAAACGTTCGAAATCCTACGCTATGACTACATACAAGTTAGACTTCGCCACTTATTTTTTAATAATTGATTTTTTATTTCATTTTTCCCAAATACACTAGTTGTTTTCCTTTTTGTTACCTAATTTGAAACATAATACATGCTATTGAATTTATATTATATAATAATAAAATGTAATACGCATATACGGCAATTACGGCTATCTGCATTTACTTGCACCATGAAAATCGGTTAGTAACATTTTCTCTATATACTACGTATGAAATTAATTGTATTAAGGACTTTCACTACGTATTGGAAAAAAATAATGCTAAAAGTGCATTTTCCTTTCGGATAATGAAAAGACACATTGTTGACCAATAAATAATACTTTCGTAAAACAACCAAAAAAATAAAAAGAAAAAATCCTCCAATTCAAACTTTTTGTAAAAGCTCTTATTTATACTTTCACAATATTTAATCTGTTATTAATACTTTCTTTATATACTACGTATGAAATTAATCATATTAAAATCTTTGACTGCATTTTGGAAAAAAACAATGCTAAAAGCGCATTTTCGCTTAAGATAATGGAAAAACACATTGTTCACCAATAACGAATTCTTTTGTGAAACCAAACGAAACAAAGAATAAATTTAACTTTTTCAAAAAAATGTATAACCGACTCCAAAAAAAAAGCGCTAAAAAGAATAAAATAATTCTATAAAATTCTCTAATGACAAATCGCTATCCAATAACCACACATTGACTATCATGTACCGGTATAAAACGGTTAAATTTAATGTATAGAATTTAATATCCACTAAACATAGGTTTTCCAGAGAATATTATTTACAAGAGATTAATTTACATATTTTTGATTTAATTTTTGAATATATACATATAAAAAGTAAGGAATTACTTTTTGAAGTTGGTGCCAAACAATCATAATCGATAATGATTTCCCCATTTTATTTATGGTACTAGACATAATATATCCACAATTCTTACTATACTTAAGATAGTTTGGCACCAACTTCAAAAAGTAATTCCTTACTTTTTATATGTATATATTCAAAAATTAAATCAAAAATATGTAAATTAATCTCTTGTAAAAAATATTCTCTGGAAAACCTATGTTTAGTGGATATTAAATTCTATACATTAAATTTAACCGTTTTATACCGGTACATGATAGTCAATGTGTGGTTATTGGATAGCGATTTGTCATTAGAGAATTTTATAGAATTATTTTATTCTTTTTAGCGCTTTTTTTTTTTGGAGTCGGTTATACATTTTTTTGAAAAAGTTAAATTTATTTCCTACTTTTTAGTTATTTATACCGTAATACATAATTATGTGTATTGACATATGATGGCTCTTTGCAACGCATTACTAATGAACGCACTTTGCTGAGTTCTGATGTATTCACTTTACTTGTCACTGTTTGATTGTCAACTTTTCAAAAGACACTTACAATATCGGTTAGTATCGTTGTGAATCTTTAGGTTTTCTGGATGTGGTAATTTCTTCAGATCTGGCACGACGAAAAGCTACCGCATTCATGAAATCTTAAAGTCAACATCTAATCGTATGGACATCGGAAGGTGACAATGCCTCAAGTAAAGTGTCCTTACACATAAGTGCGCGGCAAAGCGCTTCCATATATGAGTAAACAGCAAAATGACTCCATGTATCAATGAATAGTAAAATGCTTTTCTAGTGTAGTCAAAAGTACTCCCCCTTCAGTCAGAAAAAGCAAAAAGAAAGATTTTAACAAAAATCGCTCTATGATTCAATAGATAAACAACAACAATCTAATTCCTATAAATGCAGTAAAGGCATCGGAAATGATTCGACGAAAGAATCCGAAAATCATAACCTGTACTTGACTGCGTCTATAAGAGAGTGACAGCATTCGATGCCCAAATACTTTTTTCACGGACGCTTTTGGCCCAACCAAATTGTTAAAAATTTGAAACACCGCTTTTATGGAAAATGATTATTTCAAACTATCATGGAGCATTCTCATGGGTCAAAAGACAAATATTTTATATAAGCGGGGGAGTGACGATGCAGCAAAAGGGTAAAATTTTTTACAGTATATGTATGAGATATTCCATAAAAGGGATGGAGTGACGATGCAGCAAAAGTTAAATTTTTAACAATGTATCGCAATGCTAGGCATTTTCTATTATAAAATTTGATGATGATTTCCTGGTAGAATTCGATTGTACGCCAAATGATCCTTTATTTCTACACAGACATAAATACATAATCCATATTATTTCACGCGAAATTTTTTTCCCAAGCACCTTCGTCGTTCCAAGCGCGATAACCATACTTGGCGAAAAATACTTCGCTCATAAGTGAACGAGTAAACCTAAAACCTAACCTACTCATTCTTATTCTTCCTTCATTTTGTGCTCTTGTGTATTATTATCTTGTGTTATTTTATAAAATGGCTAATGCTTTACTTATTAATAAACGGGAAAAGTTACTTTGTACTCGGTTCGGAAGGAAATCAAACTCCTCGACGAAAGCATCTATCGCTACGCCAAGTATGATTATCGCCAAGTTACATGAAAACAGTGCCGAAAGCAACAACCAATCAGAGTGCGAGCTTGGGCTTGGAACGACGAAGATGCTTGGAAAAAAAATTACCCTTATTTTACAAATTCGTGGACATACAAGGACAAGATAGCACAAGGAAATATTACGACACAAGAAAAGTACAACCGGGAGCTACACATAAAGAGTGTGTGCAACGGAGCCAGTGGGATTCGAACCCACAATCTCCTACACTCTCAAGAGATTAGCAGCGTGGTGTCTGAACCACTCGGCCACAAGGACCCCCTTGATGACTCATTTTTGTCCAGAATCTTTTCAATCAATCGTATACTGTGCTCCATGTATCGTCATACTCACATCGAGGAATCCTACATGAACAAAATCTGAAATCATTCTGGTGTCTAATCCGGTAACCAAATTTGAATCTAAAGATAATTTTGCTACACATATCTATGCACTTTATTTTGCATTGATGTGTAGAGATAATTTTTTCCTCCGGAGCAAAATATATACTAAAGGATTTTCACCTTTTCAACAATTTAAGGATGTCAATTGGTATCGATGTCTATTTCCGCTTTAGTGGATGCGAGAACTTGTCCATTTAAGCTTTAACATTTCGGAAATTTATCGCATCCAGCAAACTTTAAGGCCGCACACTAGGCACAGAAAAAGACCCGGATGTTAATGTGAAGTCTATGAGAGCGTTCTTTTCAAATATCTCGCTCAAATTTTTAAATTTTTACATGATTTTTTTATTTTTTTTTTTGCGTAGGATAGCTGAGGATATTCCACATCGTTTTTACTTACTACCTAGTTTTTACTTTTTCAATTTTGGTTTCAGATTAAAAAAAAAAAATATTTTAAATTTCAAAACCGGATTAAGCGATTCTGAAATTGAAACTATCATTATATAAAAAATACAAATCGAAGAAGTAAAAACTAGGCCGGTTGTAGATCATCCTCGGCTATCCTATGCAAAAAAAATCATGTAAATATATTAAAATTTCAGCGAGATATTTGAAAAGAACACACCCATAGTCTTTACATTATCATCCGGGTCTTTTTCTGAAACTAGTGTAGTGCCTTAAGGTCCACATTGAAATCTACAGACTTCGTAAATGGGCATTAAAAAGCTGACAATCCATCAGTACACGTTAAAATTATTCTGAAAAATTACCTTTGTTTTTAAAGACTATCTATTTTCTGACTAATGAGAGCGATCTAAAAACGTCTATGGGGCGTTTTCATTGGTCAGAAAATAGATAGTCTTTAAAAACAGAGGTAATTTTTCAAGATATTTTAAACAGGGTACACTGTTAAAAATTTGACCCTTTTGCTGCATCGTCCCTCCACCGCTAATATAGAAAACGATTACTTCAGCCTATTATGGAGCATTCTCATGGATCAAACGCGAGATATTCTATAAAAGCGGTGTAGTGACGATGCAGCAAAAGGGTCAGATTTTTTACACTTTAAAGTACGCGTAGACTATCAGAGCGCGTCAAGTTGCTTCTATGATTCAATGCACAGCAAAGTAATTCTAAATGTTCGTATGTATTAAATTACCCTTTTCAGTCATAAAAACTAAAAAGGAAGATATTATCAAAATCACACCATGATTCAACATGCGTCTATATGAAAGTAGCAATACTTGAAGTTAAAAATGTTCTTTGATAAACGCGGTTTTCCAAAGTACAGAAAACTTAAGAATTTTTATTCCAGAACTTGGCGGTAGTCGCCTGAACGAGTTTGTTTTATGGGTGAAAGAAGTTAACTAGCTTAACTTTAATGGTAAGCTTATCAAAATTTTTCGTTATTTATATTTGTCCAAATGTAAATCTAGCACATAGCAATGTACTTTAATCACTTTGTGAATCCGGCATAACAAGCACCCTGATACACAGACACTCTTGCTTTAACGTGTAAGGCTCTTTAGAGATGAATTTTCAGCTTTTCGATATCGAATTCTCATGTCTGGATTGATGTGGATCTTTCACTTTGGTGTATACGAGAATTGTTCCAGCTAAGATTTCGTACTTTGAAAAAAAACTAGCATCTCTGCAACAGTGGTTAGGATCCAGAAGGATTATTCGCTGTTAAGCAAAACAAGATTGACCAATCATAAGCCTTCATTTTTGAGAACTTTTCATTGTTCGAAGGAGAAAGTCTGGAATACATGGAGTGAAAATCTGCTATCGATACTAAAAAATTTGGCCCTTTTGCTGCATCGTTACTCCATCGCTTTTATAGAATTTCTTTGTTTTGACCAATGATAATGCTCCATAATGGAGCGAAGTAATCGTTTCCTATAAAAGCGATGGAGTGACGATACAGCCAAAGGGTTCAATTTTTTACAATGCAAGCAGTGCTAAAAATTTGTATCCTTTAAATTTGCAACGATGCTACTGAATTCCAAAGTGTCGATCACAGCGACATCTGCAGCATTTTCGTGATACATTATTTAGACTAGCAATAATTCTTGCATTTTTAGAAAATGTCCTGCAGATGTCGCTTCTATCTTTAAATTTCATTAGCATTGTTGCACATTTAAAGAATAGAACATTTTAGCGCTTTTTTTAAGTGTTACAGAGGGCGTGTTCAGCACAACTTACCGGTTACTTACCGACACTTACCGATTATAGACAAGTACGAAATGAAAATCAAAGCGAAGTGTGACGTCAGGTACAATTCAACAGAATAGTTTTCATTGATGCCACAATTTGCTTTCGTACTGCCCTACAATCGGTCGATAACATTGGTTACTTTTGTAAGTTGCTCTGAACACGCCCTGAGATAGCCGATTTCCACACTATATCCCCCTAGATGCTATATTTCCGGTTTCTTGCATAAGAGAACTTGTCCGGAATCCCGGTAGAATTTGCGCTGTTAGCGAAACCAGATTAACGAATCAGAAGCCTGAATTTTAGCGAATTTTTCAATGCTTTAAATAAATTTTCTTGTTAATAAATCTCGTTTCGCAAACAGCGCAAAATTTATGTGAATCCTAGCCCTCGTCCAGTTAGGATTTTGCACTTTGAACACTGTTAAAAATTTGAAACTTTTACCTTACCGTCTACCCATCGCTTTTATAGAAAATGATTACTTCATTGTATTATGGTGAATTCTCATTGGTCAAAATAGAGATATTCCATAAAAGCGGTGGAGTGACGATGCAGCAAAAACTTCAAACTTTTAACAGTGAAAAGATCGTATGCCTATGTAAGTGTAACATAAAAGCATGCAAAAGGAACACTTCTAATTGGTCGATTGCTTCAAAATGAATTTGAAATTTAAAGTTTTCATTTTTAAAAAAGTTATAATTATCAGATTTTTATGAAATTCGAATGGGACCACATGGGTCTCATACGCTTTCAAACAAAAAAGAATTATCAAAATCGGTTCATATTTGCAAAAGTTATGCGTGAACAACAAATACATACAGGTCGAAATCATAACCTCCTCTTTGAAGTCGGTTAAAAAACCTCTTGTTTAAGCGGAAATTGATTCTTTTCCCAAATGGAACTATTCTACTTGTCTATTTCCTTCTTTTATGTATCCTTATCCGTTGTTTTTAGTACAAAACTTATTTTACTGAAGGAAACTTATTTCACAAGCTGTGTGTCACGAACTTTATCGTTCAGGATGGATTTCAGAGATGTATTTGTTGTCTGGTGCATTTTCACATAATACAGTGAACATTTTCACTTTCTTCTGTCTGCTAAAGAAGAAATTATTGGATTTGTGAAAATGTTCTAAATCCTACGCTATGGCTCCTTTCAAGCTAGGTTTCGCCAAATATTTTTTAACGATTGATTGTTTATGTGATTTATTTTTCTAATACACTATTGTTTTTCTTTGTATTATCTAATTATAAATATAATTCATGTCATTGAATTTGTATTATATTATAATAGCATGTTATATGCACCCACGACAATCTGTTTGACAATCTGCATTTACTTGCGCCATGCTTATTCAGTTAGTGATATTTTCCCTATATACTACGTATGAAATTAATTATATTAAAGATTTTCAGTGCGTATTGGAAAAAATAATGCTAAAAGTGCATTTTCCCTTAAGATAATGGAAAAACACATTTTTTACCAAAAAAGAATTCTTTTTGTGAAACAAAACAATCATCAAAACAATCTCTTATTTAAGCGGAATTCGGTTCTTTTCAAGTGGAACTATACTTCATGTCCATTTCTTTCTTTCATGCATCCTTAACCGTTGTTTTTAGTGTGGAACTCATTTTACTTTGGAATGCATTTGACAAGCTTTGTGTCACAAACTTTATCATTGAGAATGGATTTCAAAGCTGCATTTGTTGTCTGATGTATTTCCTCATGAAACAGTAAACGCTTTTACTTTTTTCTATCCGTTAAAGAAGAAAGTATCGGATTCAAGAAAATGTTAAAAATTCTGGGCCATGATCACTTCCGAGCTGGATTTCGTCACATATTTTTTTATGATTGATTTTTTATTTGATTTTTCCCCCAGATAATTTTTTGAAATTATCTGTGCTTAGTCGGATTTAATGCTTATATCTATAAAGCTTTGCAAAGCAATATATTATATACAAAATTTCTATATGTCTATAGATTTTTATACCTTAGAAGAATCTAAAATCAAAAGCTATTTTTATTGCAGGTATTAAAAAAGCGCATTATTCATCAATCAAATTAACTTAAAAAAGAAGAAAAAAGCTCTTGTTTAAACTGAATTTGTCCCCATAAAATTGTGTTTTCGTATTTTTTCTTTTAGTGAGAACCTTTTTGCTTATTGTTAGACAGATGTCTTTTTTCTAATTCAGGAGGAGTTTGGAAAGTTTTATATTACGTCCTTTATCCCACCAAATAATGATTTATTTATTGTGTAACAATTTAATCAAATAATAAAATTTTAAGTATTTATTTCCCAATGTTCTTAAAAAAACAGATTTTATCACTTTATTAAGAAAAAGTAACATGCATATTTTCCTCGATATATATTTTTATAGGTCTTAAAAAACGACTGTCCTAGTGTTACTATATTTCTTATTTTATTTGTTTTTGTTTGTGGGCACTTTCTCTATTTTTTTCTAATAAAGCATTTCCAAAGATCACTTATGTGCTCTCACATGTCCTAGGAGGGTTTATGCCATTAATTTTTAGTTCTTTATTAGAATTTTTCTTAACAATGTTGCACGGAAAATTCCTTATGCTACTACTACACCAAAATATAGTAAACGAGTTGCAAAATTATCTGTGCTTAACCAGATAGAAAGTATCTCTATAAATTCTCTATAATTCTATATTAATCTATAGTACCGCTATAATTTTTTGCAAGGAATAAATTGTTAAATATCCCTATAAATTTTTCCAAGGAATAAATTGTTAAAAATCCCTATATATCTATAGAAGAACCTACTCTACTGGCTATTAAAATTACTACACCATGAAGGGGACATGCTACAGACATGAAATTTAAACGACAGGAAGAAGATGCAGTGATATACAAATGATTAGATTTCCAGGGTATTCTGGCAAAGCAGGTGCCGGTAGCGATACCTACAATGTGTTTAAATGAGGAAATTGTTCAGCCGGTTTCTCACACAGAAATTGCATTTGAGCATTGTTGCCTGGTGAAAAATTGCTGTGATGTCTCGTGTAAGAAGGAGAAATGCGTACTTGCATGTTTCTGACCTTGATAAAGGTCGAACTGTAGCCTACCGGAATTACGGTTTATTGTATCGTAGTATTGCTGCTCGCGTTGGTCGAAATATAATGACTGGTCATAGAATATGGAATCGCTGAAATCAGGATGGTAATATACAACGCCGTACGAGATCTCAACGGCCTCCTTTCACTAGCAGCCGAGGAGACAGGCATGTTATCCGTATGGCTGTAATAGATCGTGCAACTACGTCACGAGTCCTGAGTCAAGAAATGGGGTCATTTGTAAGGCAAAAAGTGTCTGCACGAACAGTTCGACGACATTTGCAGTAGCATGAACTCTCATCTCGGAGACCATGGCTGCGACTTCCTTTGACGCCGCGTCATAGACAGGAGCACTTTCAATGGTGTGATAAAGAGCGAGCCTGAATGCACGAACGGCAAGGAGTAATTTTTTCAGTTGAATCCAAGTTCTATTTACAACATCATGATGGTCGCATTCGTGTTTGGCGGCATCGTGGTGAACGAACATTGGCAGCGTGCATTCGTCATCGTCATACTGGTCCATCACCTGGCGTGATGGTATGGGGTGCCATTGGATATACGCCTCGGTCATCTCTTGTTTGACTTAACGGCACTTTGAACAGTGCACGTTATATTTCTGATATTTTACGGCCCGTGGACCTACCCTTTATTCGAGACCTGCGAAACCCTTCATTTCAGCAGTATAGTGCCCGACCGCATGTTTCTGGAAATGTACGGACCATCCTTGATGCGAAAAATGTTCGGCTGTTGCCCTGGCCAACACGTTTCCCAGATCTCTCACCAATAGAAAATGTCTGATCAATGCTGTCGGCTCATAACCATACGCCAGTCACTATGGTTGATGAACTGTGGCATCGTGATAAAGCTGCATGGGCATCTGTACCTGTACATGCCATCCAATCTCTGTTTGTCACAATTCCCAGGCGTATAAATGCTTTTATTACTACATGAGGTGGTTGTTCTGAGTACTGATTTCTCAGGATCTATTCACCCACATTTCTTGAAAATTTAATCACTTGCTATTTCTATTATAATATATTTGTGCAATAAATATCATTTTGTTATCTGCATTTCTTCCTCGTGTAGCAATTTAACGGCCAGTAATGTATTATCAAAAAATAGTTCTATTCCAGATACTGAAAAAACACATAATTGATCAATAAAATATTTCTTCGAAAAAAAAAAAAACTTGTTTAAGCAGAATTTTATCTTTATAAAATACTGCTTTCGCCAAGTAAATTTTCTTTTGGTGTGAACATTTGTCGAATTTTAGAGAGTGTAATATTTTATCACATAATACAGTAAGTATTTATTACCCAACGTTAGATAAAAAAAAATCATATTTTATCAGATTATAAGAGAAAGTAACATGCATCTGTTCCTGGATATCTATTTGTAAGTGCATTTTAAAAAATGTCTAATGCAACCATATTTATTATCTTATTTTTTGTGCTTTTTTATCTACTGTTCATTGTTAATAAACCATTATTAAATATCCTTGTGCGCTGCCACATGTCCTAGGAGAGTTTTATGCCAAAGATTTTAATTTTTTTTCTTGGAATTTTTCTTAACAATGTTCTAAGCAAAATTCCTCATGCTACTACAGCAATAAACAACACAAACGAGGTGCAAAATTATTTATGCTTAATGAGATAGTATGGTTATCTCTATAATTATTTAGAAGGAATAAATTATATAAAAAATCCTATATATCTGTAGAAGAATATAAAATCGAACAACGTTTTTCTTGCAGATGCTGAAAAAGCATATTGTTGATCATTATATTTTTTTTAATTAAAAATTATTCAAGCATAATTTTATTCTTAGAAAATTGTGCTTTATTTTCTTTTGGTGTTAAATATTGTCTGTTGTTAGAGAGGTGTCACTTTTTTCTACTTCAGACGAGTTTAGAAAGCTTTATATTACGTCGTTTATTCCAAGACTAGTGATTTATTCGTTATGTTACATTTTAATGTCATTAGTAACTTGTACGTATTTATTTCCCAATGTTATTTTTTTTAAAGAATTTTAGATTTCATCACTTTTTAAGAAAAATTAGCATCATCTCTTCCTAGGCATCTATTTCTATAGGTATTAAGAAACAATCGTCTAGTGTTTCAGTATTTATTATTTTAATAATTTTGTGTGTGTGTGTGCTCGCTTATGTATTGTTCTTTGCTAAGCATTAAGATCACTTGTGAGCTTTTACATGTACTTGGAGAAATTTATGCGAATGATTTTTATTTTTTAATCTCCGAATTTTTCTAATCAATGTTCCATGAAAATCTCCTAATGCTACTACAACAATGAAACAATCTAATCTATTTGCAAAATTATTTGTGCTTAGTCAGATAATATGACTTTATCTATAAAGCTTTGCAAGGAAAAAATTGTATAAAAAAACCTATATATATACAGAGGAATGTAATATCGAACAATATTTTTCTTGCAGATACCGAAAAAACACATTGTTCATCAATAAAATATGTCCTTAAAAAGAAAAAAAAAATTCTTTTTTAAGCAAAATTTGATTTTCATAAAATTGTGCTTTCGCCAAGTATATTTTCGTTTGGTTTGAAACCATTGTTAGAGAGGTGTCACTTTTCTACTTCAGGAATACGTTGGAAAGATTTATTTTACGTCATTTATTCCTCTAGTAGTGATTTATTTTTGTATAAAATTTTATTTTATAATACAGTAAGTATTTATTTACCAATTTTACTGAAAATTTCTTTCAGATTTTATCATATTATAAGATAAAAAATAAAGAATAGTGCCCAGTTAAAGTAGTGGCATTTTTAGAGCGTGTAATATTTTATCTCATAATATAGTAAAGATTTATATATAAACGTTATTTTAAAAATTTTCAGATTTCATCAAATTAAAAAAAAAGTGACATGCATCTATTCCTGAATATTTATTTCTATGCTCATTCAAAACGATCGTCAAGTGTTACTATATGTATTATCTAATTAGTTTTTCTTTATACTCTCTTATTTATTGTTCTTGCTAATAAAGCATTAGCAAAGATCCCTTGTGGGCTGTCATATGTCCTAGGAGAGTTTTATGCCAATAATTTTTAAAGTTTTTTCTCGGAATTTCCTTAACAATGTTCCACGCAATTCGTCATTCTATTACAACAATAAAACAAAGCAAACGAGTTGCAAATTATTTGTGCTTAATCGGATAATAATTATCTCTGTAAAACTTTTCAAGGAATAAATTACATAAAAAATCCCAATATACCTACAGAAGAATGAAAGATCAAACAATATTTTTCTTGCAGATGCTGAAAAAGCATAGTGTTTATCAATAAAATAATATTTCTTATATATAAAAAAATCTTATTTAAGAATAATTTGATCTTTATAAAATTGTTCTTTCGCCAAGTAAAATTTCTTTTGGTGTGAACCTGTGTCCATTGTTAGATAGTGGAATATTTTATCCCATAATATACTGAGAATTTATTTTCCGACGTTATTTTAAAAAAATTCAAATTTCATCATATAATAAGAAAAAGTAACATGCATCTTATCCGAAATATCTATTTCTATGTGCATTAAAAACAATTATCTAAAGTTACTATATCTATTATCTAATTACTTTTTCTTTGTGCTTAGTTATCCACTGGGCTTTGCTAATAAAGCATTACCAAAGATTCCTTGTGTGTTGCCACTTGTCCTAGGACAATTTTATGTTACTAATTTTTAGTTTTTTTCTCCGGATCTTTATTAACAATGTCCCACGGAAAATTCCTCATGCTACTAAAACAACGAAACAACACAAACAACTTGCAAAATTATCTGTGCTTGGTCAGAAAGTAAGATTATTTCTAAAAAGTTTTACAAGGAATAAATTATATAAAAAGATCTTTTATATCTATGGAAGAATCTAAGATCAAACAATATTTTCCTTCCAGGTACTAAAAAAAAGCCCATTCTTGATCAATAATAAATTTCTTAGAAAAGAGAAAAATCTTGTTTAAGCAGAAATTGATTCTTTTAAACTTGTGCATTCGCCAAGTATATTTTCTCTTGGTGTGAAACATTGTCTATTGTTCGAGTGGTGTCGCCTTTTTCCGCTTCAGGACTTGTTTGAAAAGCTTTATATTGCATATTTTATTCCTAGAGAGGTGATTTATTTTCTGTATAATATTTTACCTTATAATAACGTATGTATTTATTTCCCAATATTACTGAAATTCTCTTCAAGATTTTATCGCATTAAAAAATTAATATATACACATACATATGATATACCTATATTTCCCAGTTAATGTGATGGCATTGAGGTCACACTAATTGTATGTTATATTTTTATTTAAAAGAATAATCCACCTCAAATGTAATTATAAATATGTGTATCTGTCTATCTATCTATCTATCTATCTATCTATCTATCTATATATATATATATATATATATATATCATAATTGTAATCTTATATATGAACCATTAAATTACAATATAAAATTACCATACTGAAACATGGAAGAAAATGTATATTTTGTCTGTATATATTTTTTAACTGTGACATAAACATGTAAAGTGGATTTATTCTGGTAATAAATCAGTGCTATAAATCCCACAAATACTCTAGAATAACGTTTTTGTGTTATCAGGCCTATTTCTACGCTTCTCTTTTCAGTGTACGTTACATAAAGTAAATTTATTTTGGTAATAAACTAGTTCTGCGAGCCTCAGAATCATGTTTTGGTGTTATCAGATGTTTCTTTTTTATCGTCTCACTTCTTAATGTATTTGCCTTTGGTTCTGTTTGTTTTCAATACACAAAGAATCGTATATACAAAAGATAGAATCCACTTGGGAAAGAAAAAAAAAAGGCTACTTCTATTATACGAATTTAACCCCTTGGGGACGATCGTATATGTGCCGCAGAAAGGCTCAAGAATCCTTGTTTATCCCCACCAATAAAATTATACTATAAAATTTAGCATCGAAGCATTTTTAATCGAATTATTTAATCGAACAATGAACAATGTAATCTGTGATATGGACCTCCTAGTTGACAATCAACTTTATATCCAGTATAACTATATAAACCGTTTTGCAAGGGCTTAGGGAGCCATAAGGGAAAAAAATGTTTAGGTGTGGCAAAGCCACAATTAAGATAAATAAAATTAGCTAACATACTAATTAAAAATAAGTAATAATTTAAATTAAGGAAAAAAGAAAAATAAATAAAACATAAAAGTTAATTCAGTAAAAATTGTTCATTTAGCTCAAAAAAGCAAAGACGAAAAAGCTACCGAAGGGATGCCCCAACTAGAAAAAAAAACTCTTTACAGAGACCATACATTTAAAAAATATCTTAAATTAGTAATGTTAGTTAAACATTAACAGTATAACAATATATATATATATATTTTTTTTTTTTTTTTTTGAAAAGAAAAAATTTGGACAGAGAACAAACAAAGAGAGATTAGTTTAAATGAGGGTTGAGGGAAGCTCAATCATCCTCTTCCAAAATGAGAGTATATCTGGGACGCTTTCTATTTATGGGGTCGGAAACCTCATAATCTGGAAGCTCAGCGACAATTTCATTAGGTAGATTGTAAAGAGATTTATAAAAAAAATTAGATAACTGATTAATACGCTATTTAAGCGAGGTAGTGTTTAAGACTCTACGAATAATAGAATTTCTTAGATATCTGCAGCCGTTACGTATATATATTGTGAATTCCATAAAAACTTTTCATATTAGATTTACAAGCAAACCCGCAGATAGAGCAGGCGTAGGTTAGTACAGATCTAATGCATGCATTATAAAGGATAAGTTTATTGTGAATAGATAAAGTTTTACTATTAAGGAGAGGAGAAAAAGCTTTAGAAATACAGGCGACTTTACCCCGAATACCAATAAAATGCTATTTCCATGTTAAACGACGATCAAGGGTGACACCTAGATATTTAGAGAAGTCAGCCGAGGGGATAGTAGTGTTGTTAACAGTTAATCGGTTAGGATAGTCTTTTTATCTAGAGAAATAAACAGCAGCAGTTTTATTTTCGTTAAGTTTTACACGCCACTTAGTACACCAGGCAATGAATTCATCGATGTGTTTCTGTAGAATTTTGTACAGTGTAAATGGATGGTGTGCAGAGGCGTACATTGCCGTGTCGTCCGCATACAGGGCCAGAGTTCCGGGTATATCATTGAAAAAAATGTTAAATAATGTAGGGCCGAGAGCCGAGCCTTGAATAATTCCCGAGAGAATTCTGTAGAGTGTACAGAGTATTTTATTAACGCGGACGCAAAATATTTAATCGAAGCATTTTCTCGATATAATAAGACACACATTTCTCTATTTTAAAACCGGTGACTAAATGTTAAAAATTTCGTAAAAGTGTTTAGTAAAATTTAGTCTAATTTTCTCGAAAAAATTGAGACCCTTTTTTTTTGTGGAACACCATTTTTTGAATGCATTTCTATGTATATATATTTAACTGAAACAAAAAGAATGCAAATATATATGATGAATTTGTTCTTTTAACCCCCTTACCGCCGAGAAAAAGGGCAAAATTGTAATGTTGTTTTCTCCTTAAGTTATTAAAAATATGAAAAAAGTGTGTTTATTCCAACCTGATACAAAATATTTTATTACACATAGGTGTATAAGTTTTGAAATCTTTAATCATAACTTAATTTTTAAAAACTGGCTTTCCTTTATAGAATTATATTAATTTGAATATTGCTTATGTTGCAGTGAAACCTGCAAATTAGTGAACGGAAAAAATACGGTCGAGGCAGTCAGGGTGTTAAAAATTTGGTTCTAAACATTTCACAAACGCTAAGAATCCTTTTTCAATAAATTTAAAAAAATGTCGATTGAGGGCGCTTTAGACTTTGGAGTAACGAACAACTATTTTTTACTGTTATTTTTTGCATCTCTATAATTTTTTTTAGAAGCTTAGAAATAAACTTAAATTTTGAGCTCAAAATCTAAATCGTTGGGAGTGGTTAAGTAGCGCAAACTGAACTGTGGGGAGAGGTTCAAATTTCAAATGATTATAAAAAACGGAAAAATCGGTTAATTGATATGCGATTTTTACTAAAATTATTCTTTATATCAGTATTATCGTAGAAATAAATTATAAAGATAAAATTCAAAAAATGCCGATAGTGGGCGCTTTAGACTTTGTAGTAGCGTACAACTATTTTTTACCGTTATTTTTTGCATCTTATAAAATTTTTTTAGAAGCTTAGACATAAACTTAAATTTTGAGATGAAAATCTGAATTGTTGGGAGTGGTTAAGTAATGCAAACTGATCTGTGTTCAATGGGGGTGGGGAGGTTCAAATTTCAAATGATTATAAAAAACGGAAAAATTGGTCGATTCGTTTGCCGTTTTCGATAAAACTATTCTTTATGTCAATATTTCCTTGAAAATGAATTTTAAAGATTAATTTAAAAAATACCGTTAGAGGGCGCCTTAAGCTTTAGAGTAACCAACAACTGTTTTTAACCGTTATTTTCTGTATCTAATTAAATGCTTGCAAATGCTTAGATTTAAATTTTGAGCTCAAATTCTAAATCGATAGGAGGTGTTAAGAAGCGCAAACTGAGCTGTGTCCAGACGTTAAAATATTACCCTCACCACCCCTCGAACACATTTCAATTTTTCCGCTACTTAATTACTCACAACGATGCAGATTTTGAGCTCAAAATTTAAGTTTGAACTTTTACAAGTATTTAATTAGATACAAAAAATAACGGTTAAAAATAATTGTTGGTTACTCTAAAGTTTAAGGAGCCCTCTAACGGTACTTTTTGAAATTAATCTTAAATTTTATTTTCAAGAAAATATTGACATAAAGAATAGTTTTAGCGAAAACGGCAAACGAATCGACCAATTTTTCCGTTTATTATAATTATTTGAAATTTGAACCTCCCCACCCCCATTGAACACAGTTCAGTTTGCGCTACTTAACCACTCCCAACGATTCAGATTTTCATCTCAAAATTTATGTTTATGTCTAAGTTTCTAAAAAAAATTTGTGAGATGCAAAAAATAACGGTAAAAAATAGTTGTACGTTACTCCAAAGTCTAAAGCGCCCTCTATCGGCATTTTTTGAATTTTATCTTTATAATTTATTTTCAAGAAAATACTGACATAAAGAATAATTTTAGTGAAAATCGCATATCAATTGACCAATTTTTCTGTTTTTTATACTCATTTGGAATTTGAACCCCCCGCTACAGTTCAGTTAGGGCTGCTTAACCACTCAAAACGACTTATATTTTGAGCTCAAAATTTAAGTTTATGTCTAAGCTTCTAAAAAAAATAATGAGATGCAAGAAATAACGGTAAAAAATAGTTGTTCGTTACTCCAAAGTCTAAAGCGCCCTCTATCGGCATTTTTTGAAATTTATTTTTATAATTTATTTTCAAGACAATACTGATATAAAGAACAGTTTTAGTGAAAACCGCAAACGAATCGACCATTTTTTCTGTTTTTTATAATCATTTGAATTTTTGGACCCTAAACTTTAATGGCGCTTATCTCCTTCAAAAGACGTTTGGTACCCTTAGTTTCCTATTTAATATTGTTTGTCTTGATGTGTACTATCACCCCTTAAAGTTTGTACCATCAATTTAGAAACACCCTGTATACAAGTATAAAGTACTTATTAAATATTTCCAACTAAGCGAAAAATTGCCCATGCCGGGAATCGAACCCAGATACTTGGCTTACAAGTCCAATGATTTACGGTTTAAGCTAATTGGGTAAGACAACCGGTGAGCATTTTTCGCTAAGTTATTTTCGTAGGTCATAACATTTGGTCTGTCATTTAGACAGCTCAACAGAATAGACCACAGATAAAGGAACTCCATGGAACGTTGGGTACGTAGATAAATTGCATTTTTAACACCATCAACGATGTTCGATTCACGGCCTGAGCAATTTTTCGCTCAGTTGGAAATATTTAATTCGTATGATAACTTTACCAGTCAATGTAATTGTGTTAAAAATGCAATAAAGTGCTTATTTTCTTAGAGTACAATTTATTCTGGTAATGTCTGGCTTCTATATAAATTTTATAGTAGAATCATGTTTTTAGTGCGTATGTTTCCAATACACACTGATTCGTGTACAAAAGATAGCACAAGGGAAGAAAAAATAATTCTTAAATTACGTGAAATTTATTATATTTAACTAAAATAGAAAAAATTTAATTATATAAAATGAATTTATTCTTTTACTTAACTATCCTATGAATTTCAGAAACACTAGAATCATTTTTCAATTATCCTGTCTTTAAAAGAAGAAAGTATTGGATTCGATTTTTGACGGATTTGCACGTTTTAGGGGTCAAGGATTAAAACAGAAAAAAAGTTTTTACAAAATGCCTGTATGTCTGCTTTTATGTGTGCTACACTGTACCGTTAAGAAGTTAAGGTTATTATTGTTATTTATGTGTGCGTGTTATGAATTACATTTTTTTTTGTTTATCTTCTTAGTATGTATATTCATAGAATGAGTTAATAATGATAAAAAATGGCTCTATACAAGCAATAGAATCACTTTCTTGTGTTATAAATTATATCTTTTTGTCCATTTGCTTATATTCTTAGTGTAAATATTTATAAAATGACATAATTATGGCAATTATTTATTAATTAATTCCTCTGTAGTATTGGGACCCTGCTACAAATTTCATTAACTTCAATTTGAAATCCTACTCATCATTTATTATTTATTATGAAGCATAAATCTCAATTAAAAATAATGATTTTCATAAACTGCTGACATATAACATTGATTGCTTCACCTATTTAATTACTAAATTAATTGTGACCTGAACTAGGTTTCCAACTTCATGAATCTTGTTGTTATAAGATAATTAAATTTAAAGTAAACTCCATAATAACATTTAAAATAACTTAAGGAAATAAAGAGATAATCCGAAATCACAGTAATGCAAATAATAAAAGGTAATTTAAAAATTAATTATAATACTCTTATTTTGCATATTAATAAAATATTAGAAAAAACTTACAAAAAGGACAACAAGATTCTCAACCGGTTCAAATCTCAATCTATCTATAAATCTGTAGCAGTGGATCCCAACTTTACCAATACTGTTTTATAGAGTGTTATATGCATTTTAGTACTTAAGAGAGAATAATTAATATTTACTAATTAAATTTAAGGAAGAGAAAAGAAATCTCTCAGATATTCAGAGAGCCAAGAAAGACAAATTTCCAAAATAAACTAAGATATCAATAACATTTATAAACAAACACAAACAAGCAATGGCATTGGCCTAAGACGGTATCGTGGTAACATTCGCCTTTATCTTTTTAATTGCATTGTAGTTTATTAACTCATTTTTTTATTTCATGTAAATTCATCAGAATGTCTTAATATGAGATTTAGTTAGAGAATTCCTGGGTATATTCCTCTTTGTTATTTTCTTCTTTTTCTTTAAAAATAATCAATTAATTATTTCCATTTTAAATTAAAATTATGAAAAGAATTTTTCAGAGTAGGCATAAAATTAACTCATCTATATCTATTTTAAAATCTTCAAGCGGGAATTAGAATTTCAGTAAGCACTTCATTTAAGTTCTCAATCTCAGATAATTGTTAAAATGAAAAACAACCCACTTTAATCTAAGGACAAGGTAAAACTATACCCAGGTAAATTTTAATTATTTAAGAAATATTAACTTAGATTAAAATTACTCCAATTTTATCATTATATAAATAACAAGGAAAGAATAAAATAACGGGAAACATATATATATATTAACAAAAGATTCCAGTTTATTTAATCACATCATATATGCATAGAATTACTGGCATTTCATATCTTTATACCAAAGTAATATATAGTTATAATCCACTATTTCACAATGAATTTATATAACCAACAATATTGGATATGAGTATAAATATGGGAGGCAATAGATACTTATTTTACAAATCAAAACTCTTACCTTCAGAGTGGTTGACATGATATTTGTAACTTACGTGTTACCCATCATAGCTACAAGATTTATATATACAGTCTCACTTCCTAAATTCGATCCTAGTGATTTAATTATACATAAAAAGTTGGTTACTTATATCACACTCCTGTTTGGCTCGATGGGCTGGATCAGCGCCGGTTCATTCTTAGTAATCTTCTCGCAGATATCGTCATCGGAACAGTCCACAGGCAAATACGTCTCCAAAAGAATCCTTTAGAAAACTAACGGGAAAGCTGGGGTTCAGGGACTTACTCAGATGTTCAGAAACTCCATCATAGTAGATCACTTGCACGGAAAGTTCTCGATCTCATGTACTCAGAGCCCCTCAGCGACCATTAAATCGGCTAATGCGCATGTTTTATCTTACACGAAACACGCGTAGTCCATCCGAAAAGGCCACTTGTTACTCAAATTCCCAGGTAAAAAGATTCAGGACGTACAAAGCCTTAGAAGAAAAATTGTGTTTTCTTAAAGTCATTTTGAAATTTCAACGGAATGAAGCACAAAAGTGCATAAATGCCATCTTATATTAACAGAAGCGGCGCATAAAAGCCATCTTACATCAAAGGATGCACTTTAAATTTCGATTGGATTCCACCAATCAGTAAGTGCAAGGAAGTATTTTAGCTTGAGAGGCATGAAACAACAACAAGTTGTCGCAAAATAGTTCGTTGCAAGGACCTCCTTCTCCAGAGAAAAATTCTCAACTGTCCAAACTTATGTGATCATTTCTTACACTTCCCCCCTCTTCTCGAGGGGGTGAAAATATTCAGCAACCACGTTCACATCATCATAGGGAAGAATCCTTTTCTAAAACTAAATGATATATTCCAGCGCTTACGAACAGTCCCTTTCTACGGGGTCTCCTGTTTAAGTCCAGAGACGTTCCCCCTTTTCACTGGGGCCAGAGTGTGGACTCTGATTGTATTAAAACACCCTTGCAAGCATTCACATTCAAATAAGGCAATATGAAACAACAAAGTCACGTTGTATACACACACACTTCTTCAAAATAGCAGGGGCAAAATTTCGCGTCCGCAATTCCCACGCAAATCCATTGTCTGTGCTATTATTGTTTAGTTTCCCGTTTATGATGGCCATAAAGTTTCACTAGTAATGCATAATTCAGGGAGGTTTACATGGGGGATATTATTGAAAAGAGAGCATTTTAAAACCTGTCTTATTTTTCTAGAAAGTGACATTATCAATTCTTCACGCGGGTCATAAAAACTATACTCTTATATTTTTAACAACCTCTCTTTACAATGAGCCTCTGTGTGGTCCAATTTAAGTGGAAACCTGTTGCTTTTCACTACAATAATACTGCTTTCGTGGTAATGCATCTTTACAACAAAAAGGCTTTTACCTTTTTATCTTTATTTATTTATTGGAACAGGGGTGGTATGAGAATTTTAAGGGAATGTTTTTCACAAAACAAGGGAGGGAGAAAAGGGCAGAAAAATAAAAAGAAATAAAAAAATACGGGAGCATGTGTTTTCACTACAGAAAATGAAGGGATTTTAATTTAGAATAGTTTTAGTTTTAAAATAGAGATAATTGACATAAGAACAAGAAGCTCCCTACAAGAAGCTCCCTCACGTTGAAAAAAAATAAACATTATTCGTTTTGGTCAAAAAACAAGAATTTTATTTTTTTATTTTGAAGACCCCAGAAGGTGCGTACAAAAAAGGCCTAACCAAAATTAAGTTAGATACAAATCTAAACTTGACTGAAAGGTGATATGACAAATTAATGCTGTACCCCGGCTGATCAGTAGAATTAAGAGTAGTTTTGGAATAGTTTTAATTTTAAAATAGAGATAATTGACATAAGAACTCCTACAGTAGAAATAATAGAAGTATGTTTTGTGTTATTAAGTGATCTATCTTTTTTCGCTTCTTATTGCACACTGTAAAAAGAAAAAATACTGTAATTTTACAGACGTAAAGTTGCAAAATTTTGCATATTTATCTAAAATTTTATCTGCACGCTGTACAGAAAAGATGTAGATGCAAATCTACAAAACTAGTTTTTGTAAAGCTACAGAAATCTGTAGCTTTACAAAAGAATACAGTCGAGTCTCTCTATAGCGAAGCTCCATACATCGAATTTCTCTATATAACGAATTTTCAGTAGGAACATTCCCCTTTTCCCATGATTACATTAAAAGCAGTCTCTATATAGCTAAAGATCTATCTCCATATAACGAATATTTTCATAAAATGATCTTTATTCAGTTGTAAAAAAAGCTTCGAAATCACATGAAATAAATTTTCCATCACTTATTCCTAATTTATCGTTCAGTGCTGAGTTTTTTTATATTACTTCTCTGCTTGAATTTCCTTGTTGTTTAAGTCCAACGAATTCATCCCTCCCCCTCCTCCCACACACCTTTCAACATCCTTGTCAAAACAGTGTCAGTTGGATAGGTATACTCATAAGAACGGGATCAATCGGGGTAATTGAAGAAAAAAAAATTTACAATTGCTTCAAAAAGGCCGAATTTTGTATACTAGAGGATAATGTGGATTCTGAGGACGGAGAAGATGCGACTTGTGCAGACTTAAAAAGAGAAAAGGAAATCAATTAAGGAATGTGGAGATGTCAACAATATCTCTCTGATTTTTTTGATAGTGGATTACAATCTCACTTTTGCACAGCACTGAAACAGTACTTACTTATAGTGATACTTTAGACAGAGTTATGAGCAATTTCAAATTCTTAATTAAACACATAAAAATACAATTGTTCAAAATTTATACATTAAATAAGAATTTTTACGTTATTCTCTATACAACGAATTTCTCTATATAACGAATTTTTTACTCGAACAATGGATTTCGTTATATAGAGACTCGACTGTATATTAAAATTGCTGTTATATTACTAACATTTTATCTATAATCCGGATTGCAGTTAAATTGAAAGGTCTGCGCATTTCAGTTTCCTAAAAAACTCTTAGTAACCTTCCAGATATTCTCATTTATAGTGCATACGTGTTTTTTCTACATGAAATGTTGTTCTTATCGCTACATAAAATGTTTTGGAAACCGCAGTTTCCGAGTAAAATTTTAGTAACTTTACACTTATTTATTATTATTATTATTTTACAGTGTGTGGGTGTTCGTCGCTTCAAATATTAAACACGGATTAACCCTTTCCGGCACACTGTGCCCAGTTCGGGATACTTAATTTTAATTCCAAAACTTGCAAACGGCACCAATAATACTTTAATAAAATTTTACTTTTATAATGAAAGCTTAAATTAAGGGATTCTTAATTTCTAAAAAAGTCGTTTGTAAATTCCGGTGACAGTCAATAAATTCTCAATTTACTAAAAGAAATTGCCCGTGCCGGTAAGGGTTAAACACAGATGTAGAGGCGTATATACGGTAGTATACGTCGTATACCTTCTAGACGTTATAAAGAACATCTTACACCCCCTGTTTCTCGAGAAAGCTATGTATATACACTCTAGGGTATACCTTTTGTCTTGAACGCATACACTCTTTTTTTTACGACTTCATCAGTGGTTAACCCCTTGAGCTCTGCTGGTAGAATTTTCCACCACATAATTTTAATTCCGAAATGTCACAATGGCACCAGAAAATTCGACCAAATTTATTTGGAAAAGGTTTAATGCATTTTTTCGTGTTTATCGTTAACCACTTTTTTTCTTTGCAAAATACTGGTGCCAATGTGACATTTGGAATTTTGAAGAAATTTACACCCCAGAGCTCAAAGGGTTAAATATTTCCATTTTAATAATGACGGCAAAACAACTAGATCACTATATAGAACTCGCGTGACTAAACGCGTAACATAAATTGAAGATTCAAAAAAAATTATTATAGCACATAAAAATATCTCTAGATGAGATCCATTCCGAACAGCTACCGAAAATTTACTAATTATGAGCCAAATTACGTCGCGCCACTTTACGATCGGCTAAATATTTCAAGATATTTTGCCGAAAATGCAAGCAACGCCATCTATATAGCATGCAAATTAAGCGAAGGCGGTCATTTTGTTACAAGTATGCATACATATCATCAGCTTTCTACATGTTCTATGCGTGTACAAAATATATTATCAACTGAAAAAGAAAGTAAAAAAAATATGAATTTAATACAATAATGATCATAATTCTGTATTCATTTATTTGTATGCTTTATTATCCAGATGAAAATGAGACATTTAAAAAGTTCATTTTCATACTCAAAGACTGTGATGAATGCAGAATTTTATATTTTCTTTAAAAAGGACCAAATATTCTTTGAATTTATTTTTTTTACATATTTATTTTAACAGAAACATAAATAATACAAATATATAGAGAGGATTTATTCCAATAATAAATTGGTTCTATAAATCTCAGTAACAATAGAATTATGTTATTGTGTTATCAAACATATCTTTTTTTCACTTTTCTCTTTGGTCTGTTTGTCTACATTTCATAAGTTTTTTTTTTATCCTTACAGATAAACAATTTTATCATAAACAAAGGCAATATTTCACTTGAGGGAAAAATGAGACAAAGAGATTATATGTATTAAATGAAATATATCCGGAAAACAATGTTATTAATAGTTTCCCTTAATTTTTTTTAGTCTTAACAGCAAGAAAGAATTCAATGTGTTAATGTTATTGTAGTTTTGTCAACGAACAAAGAATTAGGTTTCTAAACCCTATTATTTATAAGCGAATTTATTTACATATTTCTTTATTTTATTTCATACATTATTGTTATTATTTTCCACGTATTTTTTCCGTTTATTTGATTTCCACTTTTTTCTACCTTTTTATATTTTGTTATTTTGAAATCACTTTCGTCTTCCGCATTTACTCTTTCAACTAGCGCCACCTGTCGCACTCTTTGCAGTCTCTACCTTCTGTCATTCAGTTCATCTTTGACCTTGTGCCCCTACGGACACGTGTATGCTTCAGGTGATGACAAGCTGTATTGTTTTCAATCGAAATTCGCCCTACTTTGTTTGCTTTTTATTTTATGGTGATTTTTACAAAGCATATTTTTTTAACTACCTATTATTTATATTTATCATATTTGAGACCTGGCACTAAAATAACACTGCAAACGAGGTAGAAATTGTAATTCAAATGTGGCAAATAAGGCTCGTTCCTACTACAACTAGTTTTATAAATGCACTCTCATACAAAATTTTTAGAATACAAAATGTATCACGATTATACATATCAAATTCGGTAATACGAAACCAATAAGACTTTATCTTAAATAGGACTTACGTATACTCAAATATTACGTATTTTAAAATTTATTTACGTACGAACTAATTACAAACACTGTAAAAAAAAAGAAAAAAAGAAATAAAAAAAAATACTAAAATTTTTATAGGAAACTGGGATTTCTATTCAGTTTTAGGGATATTTGCTAAACCGTTATATAAAAAGTTCTAACAATCTCAGTCTCCTAAAAAAAAATTAGTAACTTTACAGTTTTTTTTTCTTTTTTTGTTGCAGTGTATGTTAGAATTTAACAGAAATTGCCGCTCTAGGCGATCAATTTGATCTCCCTTGAATGTATACTAAGTATTAAATCATATTGTTTTTATTCATAATTTATTTTAATTGCTCAATTTTTTCCAAATTAGAAGATTCTGCTTGAGAAATAGACACAGATGTCATATACGCACCACATTGGCGCGATTTCAACAAAATGCCAATTATATGTGTCTCACATGGTAACCCGGCTACTGTTATTTATTTATTAACTAGCGGCCTTCGCCCGCTACGCTGGTCGGTTTATCTAAAGAAATCTTGAAGAAGTAGTTAGATAAGGTTCAGACATACATTAAAAAAAAAAAAAAGCAAGTCGATCATTCAAAAAACGTTGGGAAATATCAAATATTTACTGTAATTTTTTAAGAAAAACAAAGTTTCGAAAAAAAAAAATTAAATCGAAAAAAAAATTACACTGACATATTAATGCAAGGAAATTTTCCCAGAGAGAAAATTCGCCTTGAATACAATATTTCAAATTCTTTTAATTGCTTATAGGCGTTAATGCCAACATAGTGAAAAAAAATTCCATGCTGGGAATCGAACCCGGGCCATCAGTATGGCGCACTGACGTTCTACCGACTAAACCACATGGAACGACAGCCAGCTTGAAACTTTCTCATACTTAAGTAGACTGGCGAAAACATAACGATAGCGCGTTTTAAAATCGCACAGTGACATCTATTGGATTTTATATGTACTAAAAAACGTTATGTACTAAAAAACGTGAGCAGCGCACCTAATAGTTTCTTTTGTTTCTTTTTGTTACTTTTTTGTCTGTTGTCCGATTTTGATGAAACAAAGCCTATACACTGCCCGGGAGTGTGCATTCTTCATTAGTGAAAACCGCATAAAAATCCATTCAGTAGTTACGAAGATAACCTCGAACAAACAGACAGACAGACAGACAGACAAAAAATTCAAAAAAAAATTTTTTTGTGTTTCATTGGTTTTCTTTTATCGCCCTGACTCCATTTTTGTCAATTATCTTCAATGTACAAACACACCGGGTCCTACTGTTTTATTATATGTATAGATAAACTGTTCGTTTACTTTTATTTTCCTTTTCAAAATGCTATAAATTGTTTTATTCAATAATTATTAACTAAACTTTTTTTATGTATTATTATTTCCTTTTTAAATTAATAGAAATTAGTTTAAAAAAAAAATTAGCGTCAGAAAAATAGCCCGCCAATGTGGTGCATATATGATATCTGTGCAAATAAATCAAGAACTTAGTATTTTTAGGCTAGCCTGGCTAATAATAGCCAGATAATAAAACGCCAAATATTGCAACTGTGGCATTTTTTCGTATTTCATTAATTATTTAAAATATAATAATATAATCCCGTCACTCATTTCATTTGTAATACAAAACTTTAATTTGAAACTGAAAAGTTTAAAATTCATAACTTTTATTTTTTTTTAAGTAAAAAGAACAGAAAAAATATAAAAATAATGATATTTTGAAGCTCTATAATTCCAGCGAACGAACAAAACATAAATAAATCCAATTTACCACACAGCCTAAATCTTAACAAATCTGGACGTTGCCATTAAATAATTAACAAATAATCGTGCTTTTTGTGCCACATACGTTAGCGTAATATATACAGTAGAACCCCGCAAATCCGGACCCCGTAAATCCGGATCTCCAGATAATCCGGATCGGTTTGGTCAAGCGATTGAGAAACGATTTCGTTAATTTCCATAGCATAAACTTGTTTCATCGTCGTATCACTACATAGTATAAAACAAAGTCGCTTTTTCTGTCCCTATATCCCTATGTTCGCTTAAATCTTTAAAACTACCCAACAGATTTGGATGCGGTTTTTTTTAATAGATAGAATGATTCAAGAGGAAGGTTTATATGTATAATAACATCCATTAAATAGTGGAGAAATACTGTTATTTTTGAGGTTTTTAATGTGATGTCGTAAATAATTTCATTTTTTCCGCTTATACATTGCAAACGCAGGCTGAACCCTATAAGATTTATTGTGTATAAAGACATCACTACATAGTATAAAACAAAGTCGCTTTTTCTGTCCGTATATCCCTATGTTCGCTTAAATCTTTAAAACTACCCAACGGATTTTGATGCGGTTTTTTTAATAGATAGAATGATTCAAGAGGAAGGTTTATATGTATAATAACATCCATTAAATAGTGGAGAAATACTGTTATTTTTGAGGTTTTTAATGTGATGTCGTAAATAATTTCATTTTTTCCGCTTATACATTGCAAACGCAGGCTGAACCCTATAAGATTTATTGTGTATAAAGACATCACTACATAGTATAAAACAAAGTCGCTTTTTCTGTCCGTATATCCCTATGTTCGCTTAAATCTTTAAAACTACTCAACGGATTTTGATGCGGTTTTTTTAATAGATAGAATGATTCAAGAGGAAGGTTTATATGTATAATAACATCCATTATATAGTGGAGAAATACTGTTATTTTTTCTGCTTATGCATTGCAAACGCAGGCTGAACCCTACAAGATTTATTGTGTATAAAGACATCCTGTAATTGTTGTAAAAATAAAATAAATAGGTAAAAATGTAAAAAGTAAATAAGTAAAAATGTAGTGTATGAATTACAAATAAATAAAAAATAATACTAATAACCGAATTTTCTTTTATAAGTTTACACTTTTTTAATAACTCCATCCACAAAGAAGAGAGTATGAGCATGTGTGTAAAAATTTATAACTTGAATTCTTTTTTAATACCCGTACAAAGCCTGGGAGGACTGATATAATCTATATTCATAAAACAAAGTCGTGTTAGTTACACCATTCTATAACGTAATAACGGATGGATCGATTTTTATGAAACTTTGTATGGAGTTATCTGGCACCTTAGATTAACATACAGGCTACTTTTTACCCGACTACTTAAAAGGAGAGTAATGGTTTTAGTAGTAGAATTTAATGGGATGAAGTGGTAGTAACAATTTGCGGTGTCAGTATTGACACGGGAGTACCTGAAGCAAAGCGAGGGAGGGCCGCTAGTTTTGAATAAAAAAGAACTTTTTCTGAAATCTTTTCGGAAGAATACCTTAAGCTTTCTTATTTAAACTCTTATTTAAACTAAACCCATCGAACTACTTATGCTCAAGCGGATGCGTAACCGTACGACTCACAAAAGGTATAGAAAACTGGCACAGCAAAAAATTACAAACTGTTTTATTGTCTGTAAATAATCAATAAGTTAAACATAAAGGTGATTTTCTGTACGTATGTTTTATTTTATTTCATTTTTTACTTATTCTCCGGATAATCCGGATTTTCGATAATCCGGATTGGTTCTCGTTCCAATTAATCCGAATTATCGGGGTTTTACTGTATATAGATTACGAAAACTTTTATCAGTATTCTTCTACAAAGTATACTTCTTTTTGTAAGTTTTAATTCGATTTTTATAAAATTTAAAATGACACGACAAAAGTCTGAAAAGATTATATGTATTTCGTTCTAGGTGTCTCAGTTTCCTGAAACATTCCTTGTAACCTTACAGATTTTTTTTCATTTGTGGTTCAAATGTCTCTCTGTTACATGAATTGTTGTTCTTCGATTTAACCCTTTATATACCGGCTTTACTTATAAGTACCATTAAAATTACTTATTATAAAATTCTTTCAATACGTCAATTAATTGTAATACTGTTTAGAATGAATTACAGATGCATTACTTTATTTTGTTCCAAAAGCATTATTGGCTATACAAAACAAAGATATCTTTAAAAGGATTATTTCTTTTGCCTTTGTATCTTTTCAGCTTTCTTCGCGCGCGCTATATTTCTATATTTATATTGTAAGAACGTCATATTTGTGCATTTTATAATTCTACAAAATACTAAGAAAACAATTTAAAATAAAAGATTTGAGCAGAATTATAAATATTGCACAAAATCCCTGTAAATTCAAATTTAATTAATCCTTCTAAATCCTTCAAAAATTATTAAATGATTATGTAAATATTTTATTTTAGTTTAAACAATTTATGTAAAATGATTTAGAATGTAAAATTTTCATGATTCCATAATTCGGTAGATAAAGGGATAATTTAAGTAATAATTCGATTTAATTTAAACGCCAGAATATTTGTTTTTTACTGTTAATAACATGTTTTTAAGATTCTTTGTAATTTTCTAAAATTTTCTAAGTTACATCTCGGTCACAATGTCACATCACTGGGTGGTAGTATTTTGGTCATAGATGTGACGTGACCACAGTGACTCACAGTGACGTCACAATGACATCACTATAACCATGCATGCTATGAAGATCGGTTTAATTTAAGTTGTAATTCGGTGTAATTTAAACGAGCTTTAATTCGATTTTTATAATTTTACATATAACTGGTTTAATTTTACTCACAACTGTCTAACAAAAAAAAAAAAAAAAAAAAAAAAAAAAAAAAAAAAAAAAAAACTGGCATTGGAATCGGAGTCGGCTTGTTTTTTTTGCAACTCCGACTCTTGCTCAAAAATCGGCTCGACTCCGATTCCGACTCCGACACGACTCAGACTAAGACTCTGCAGCTCTGGTTTTAATAAAACATACATAAGAGCAGTACTTCGAATATAAAATTTATTGCGAATCACAAAATACTCAAATTTCTCTCGACTAAAAGCCGCATGGAACGATCTCACCGTTTGATGAATAAAATGTTATCCCTTCACTTCACGATATTTTCCATTTTTATTAAACATTATTTGAAATCATTATTTGATCTTATACCGGAAAAAAATAGTAAAAGAAATTGAATTTAAAAAAATTCAGTTAAATGTATGCACCCTAATTACACAATTAAGGTTATTATCACTTGTATTGCCATGTTCCGCAATTAAAGGGGTTTCAACTAATTAATTTTGTCTGCTGAAAACTCCAGAACTTTATGTATATTTTTAAGTTTTCAGTAAAAATAACAAAAGACAATTTTGTCTTAATAGTTTGATCAATTTTTATTTATTTATTTATATATGTTTTATTTGTTCCCAAAGAACAAATTCTTTTTTTTTTTTTTTTTTTTTTTTTTTTTTTGTCAAATGCAGCCATCTGACATGGACAAGATATGTGTTATTCCATTCTCTTGATCAGTTACAGTCACCGTTCTCGCTGACATTAAACCAACATTAGTAATCTGGCTAACTAAAAATAAAAAACATTTGCCAAATGAAAAAAGTATTAGCAAAATAGATACACCTTATACACAATAAAAAAATCATCTTTAATCCTTTAATGCGCTTCCTTTGTTTCAATATGTTCTAAAATAACCTAAGTTTTTATAACTGCGAGAACGATTGTTATTAATCTAATTTCAACTATCCGTTACAAATATATTAAAAATATGTATATATTAAAAGTATGTATATATGAATATGTATGATAAACGAAAAAGAAAAGAAAGAAAAAGCAAAAATTGAGCATGTAATCGCTTGTTTACCCGCCAAATGAAGAATTTAGTCGCAATTTAGCGCAATGGCGATCGACAGCGAGAACCTTTATTACAGTTATTCTTTTGGGCAAATTCATGGCACATAATTCAAAATATAGTGTTTTTAGGTATGTGCCAGATATGACACACGGTGCAGTTGAGAGGTAAAGCAAAAATTTTATGAGAGATAAACGAATAAAACACTGTAAATCGAGTTTTGTTTTGAAATTTCTATTTAGCATACTTTAATATGGATTTTTTTACTCATGTGAACCTCCAGTCCTTCTTTATAATGGCATTATTAAAGTAATGCTAGTTTTTCTGAAACAGGAACAAAATACATTATTTGCCCCCAAACTATAAATGAATACTAAAATATAAATTAATATTATTGTGTATAATAATATAAATAAACATTATTATACGTTTCGTTCATGTAATGAAACCCTGTTCGTCTCTGCTCTCTGTCTGTCATAGAGTCCAAACACAAAAACTATATAAGTCAGAATTCAAATTTTGTGTTCCCACTAAAAATAATCTTAAGATTATCTCCACTTTCTTCAGAAATTTGATAGAAATCTGAAGAAATTTTACAGACTTAGTTTTATTTTAGAAATATCTGCAGAAATTTTTAAGATAATCTTAAAAATATCTGTAGAAATTTTACAGACTTAGTTTTATTTTAGAAATATCTGCAGAAATTTTTAAGATAATCTTAAAAATATCTGTAGAATGGGCCAAATACCTACAGATTTTCTGTAGATTTATTTTAGTGGGTACCTATTGTCACACAACAAATCATAAATTTTTAAAAAAGGGCAGTTGTTTTAGTTAAAATTTTTAAGCTATTGCATAGCTTTTATCGCGGGCTTTGAGCGCGGCGACCGAATCCAAAAATTCCGTAACGAGAAATATCCTAACACATCGGTTACGAAAAAACCTAACACTCGGATACCGTCGTTTCACTTCGGCAGACTTCGGCATGATATCCTTCGGCAGACTTCGACAGACATTGACGCGGTATTTTTCAGATATTTAGAGGATATCAAGTCTCAAACTTATATATCTTATTTCAGTTACTATAAATCTATAGTTTCAATAATAAAAATTCCTGATAGAATGTGTATAGAAAAGAATCGTTTTAAGATAAAACAAGGTAGGATAATGTAGCTTTTGGTGAGTGGAGACCCGCCCAATGGTAAGGATCGAAAAATTTAAATGCTTATAACTCGCGATCTAATTTTCGTAGCGCGGCCAAATTTTGTTTGGTAATTTATTATGAGACAGTGTTAATTTTTGGTGAAAGGAGACCCCCCACGGTGAGGGTCGAAAAATTTAAAATGCTTATAACTCGCGATCTAATTTTCGTAGTGCGGCCAAATTTTCTTTGGTAATTTATTATGAGACAGTGTTAATTTTTGGTGACAGGAGACCCCCCCCCCACAGTGAGGGTCGAAAAATTTAAAATGTTTATAACTCGCGATCAATTTTCGTAGTGCGGCCAAATTTTGTTTGGTAATTTATTATGAGACAGTGTTACTTTTGGTGACAGGAGACCCCCACGGTGAGGGTCGAAAAAGTTAAAAGGCATATAACTCGCGGTTTAATTTTCGTATCGCGGCCAAAATTTGTTTGGTAATTTATTATGAGACTGTGTTAATTTTTGGTGAAAGGAGACCCCCCCCCCCGATGCTGAGGGTCGAAAATTTTAAAATGCTTATAAATCGCGATCTAATTTTCGTAACGCGGCCAAATTTTGTTTGGTAATTATTATCAGACAGTGTTACTTTTGGTGACAGGAGATCCCCCATGGTGAGGGTCGAAAAATTTAAAATGCTTATAACTCCCGATCTAATTTTCGTAGCGCGGCCAAATTTTGTTTGGTAATTTATTATGAGACAGTTTTACTTTTGGCGACAGGAGACCCCCCAAGGTGAGGGTCGAAAATTTTGAAATGCTTATAACTCGCGATCTAATTTTCGTAGCGCGGCCAAATTTTGTTTGGTAATTTATTATGAGACAGTTTTACTTTTGGTAACAGGAGATCCCCCATGGTGAGCGTCGACAAATTTAAAATGTTTATAACTCGCGATCTAATTTTCGTAGTGCGGCCAAATTTTGTTTGGTAATTTATTATGAGACAGTGTTACTTTTGGTGACAGGAGACCCCCCACGGTGAGGGTCGAAAAATTTAAAATGCTTATAACTCGCGATCTAATTTTCGTAGCTCGGCCAAATTTTGTTTGGTAATTTATTATGAGAGTGTTCATTTTTGGTGACAGAAGACCTCCCCCCCAAGGTGAGGGTCGAAAAATTTAAAATGTTTATAACTCGCGATCAATTTTCGTAGTGCGGCCAAATTTTCTTTGGTAATTTATTATGAGACAGTGTTAATTTTTGGTGACAGGAGACCCCCACGGTGAGGTTCGGAAAATTTAAAATGCTTATAACTCGCGATCTAATTTTCGTAGCGCGGCCAAATTTTGTTTGTAATTTATTAAGGTATTGCATAGCTTTTATCGCCGGTTTTGAGCGTGGCGAAAGAATCTAGAAATTCTGTAATGAGAAAAAAACCTAACACTCCGGCTAACATCCCTTCAGTTTGGCAGACTTCGGCACGGTATCCCTCAGTAGACTTCGGCAGACATTGACGCAGTATTTTTCAGATATTTTGAGAATATCAAGTCTTAAACTTATGTTTTTTTTTATTTCAGCTACCATAAACGTATAGTTTCAATGATAAAAATTCCTGATTAATCTACATGTATTGTAAGATAATAAAAATATTTTAAACGATATTAACTTCTCATTTGTTCAATACAAGAAAAAAAATTGTTATCGGTCATCACGCTCAAAATGTTTAACTTGATTTAATATCAAAGACAAAAAAACTGCATAAATAAAAAATAAATAAATAATTATAATTGCATAAGTTGATAAAAAATGCTATGCAATAGCTTTACCGCGGAAGTCCCCGAGTGCCACACGTATTTTTTTTTAATATCATCAATTCATTTGTTGTTGTCGTTTTTTCTCTTCTAACTGATGCACGCAAGTTTAAATAAATATAAAATTATTATGCATCTTACTTAAATGAATGGATTAAATAAATCACGTAAAACCGCGCTATTTTGTTTTTATTTCATAATATTACATCATTTTTATCATCTATTTTAACATGTGAAAAGAAATATTTTTTTAATTTTTTTATTTCGTTTTTTCAAAAAAATTAGAATTTTTTATTTTATTTTTCAATAATTTGATTTAAACATTTTTAATTTGATCAAAACAATTAACTTCCTTTTGTAATTATTTTTAAATTAAATATATTTGTGCTACCATCTATGTAAGACTTTAATAATTATAAATTAAAACTTCTTATTAATTAAAGGATAAGTTGTTTCGAAAGAAACATTAAATGTAACCCTCTGTACAATCTGCAATCACAGTTTCCCACTTCTTTTTTAAAAATTCATGCCGCAAACGGTTTTCAGAAACTGAAAAAAATATAATAACATATTAAAACCAGAAAAAGTAAAAAAAAAAAAAAAAAAAAAATCTGTAATGTAAACATATTTCCTGAAGGCTACATAGCGAACATTCCCGTACGTAGCAAATTGAGTAATTTTTAGCTACCTTTTCGGGCGGTTAAAAATATTCCTCCACCAGGTTTGCACGATGTGGCCTGCAGTTATCGTCCATTAAAATGAAGTTATCTCCGATTGCTGCAGCGTAAGGGACTACAATAGGTCTGAGGATCTCATCCCTATATCGGCGACCAGTCAGAGCTCCATATCGAATGATGTAGAGGTCAGTGCGCCCGTCAATGGAGATGCCACCATACACCAACACTCCTCCACCGCCAAATCTGACACTTTCGTGCACGAACGCAGGATTATTCCTACTGCCACGGTCCCTCCAGATGAAAATACGCCTATTATCCGGATGCACAGAAAAACGGGACTCGTCAGAAAACAGAATATTGCTCCATTCATTTCTCCTCCAGTTGACATGCTCGGTTGCCCACACCCTGCGGTCGCGACGATTCCTTGATGTTAATCTAACACATACCATCGGTCGGCGAGCATACAGACCTACAGCATGGAGCCGGTTTCGGACAGTCAGAGTTGAAATCGTGGTGCCTGTAGCCGAGCAAAGGTATTGTTGGAGAAGAGTAGCGTTCATGTTTCGGTGTCTCCGAGCTGTTAATGCTAAATACCGATCTTCATTGGGCGTTGTTGCCCGTCTACGACCTTGCCCTGGTCTTCAGCCTGCACATCCACTCTCCAAAAGATGGTTCCAGATGCTGGAAATGACACTTTGTGACACTTCAATGGCGTGTGCTACTTCGGCTTGAGTTTGGCCTCCTTCTAACCTACCAACAATTCTCCAAGCTTCTGAATCTGTCAAATGACTTCGCTGAGACATCGTACTCATCGAAACAAAGCAATCATTGAATGCCGATCATCCTTCTCTTCATTCTCTTTTATCCAGTTGAAAGTCAAATTTCATTCGCTGCCTCTGAAGCGGCGTTTTTGACGTCGAACTCAAAATTTGCATACGCCACAGTTTGAAAACCAGAAAAATTTGCATTTGTGATTCTCTTCTTCTATTTTCGGCAAAAAAAAATTCGTTTATATCTTTATTTTATATAAAACTTCAAATATCCTTTAATTGTTTTGAGCAGTGTATTTTATAGGTAATGTTTACTTAAAAAGCGTTTAATCTACAAGCTACGAAGCCTGAGAGTTTATGTGTCTGCCGGTTCTGTATGTACATACGTACGTATGTATATATGTACGTAACTTGATAACTCAGGATAACAATATCCGATTTGCTTGAAATTTTGAATGTAGGTTTATTAGGATAAGGTGCTTCACAGTTTAATTTTGAGAGTTCTTTTATTAAGTATAAAGGGGATAACAGGGGATAACCCCGCCCCTTAATTTAGATAAATGTGTCTTTCATGCAGAATTATTCTATATCGTACTGGATATAGAATCATTCTGACAAAATGCCTCAGTGATGAGTTTTGGGTAGTCATTGGTTAACCGCTTAACTGATTTGCCCGTACGCCGTTAGGGCCAGACGAATTTGCTTCATTTTTCATTTGAAGCTTTTTGACACCACAATTTAAAAAAATAATAATTACATACTATTTAAAGGCGGAAATGTCTAGATCAGAGGTTCCCAAAGTGTGCTCCGCGGAGCCCTTGGGGCTCCGCCTGAACTTTCTAGGGGCTCCGCGGTGTTCCAGGAAAATAATCAAATTATGAAAGAAATTAGCATATTGCAAGTGAAAGATTTTCAAAAGTATGTAGGAATTTGTGTCTGTGCGTGTCAAAAATAAAAATACCTTTAATTGGGATGGAAAATGCAATAATACACTCCAAAGCTATTAAATGTTTGCATTAAACATGTAATTGTTTTCTGTATAATATTTTTGGTTTGAATTGCTTTATTATATGTTTCTGCATTTATTGTGTTTAAAAAATTCAATTTAAATTAGGCTACAAGAAATAGTATTCTAAATCGAATGCACAACGTCAATCAAAACAGAAAAGTCCCGCCAGTGCTGTTAACTCTGCTTGCTGAATAACTGTGCTTGAGAACAGTTTTGTTCTTTGAAGCTCCGCCTATTCATATGTTTCTATTTAATTCTTTATTTCTCACACTTCATAATCAGATGAAGCAATAAAAGAGCTTTTGGACAATGAAATTATTTCTGTACCGTACACCCCAAATCAAGTATTGTCATCAAAGCAAGACAGAACCGAGACATTGGGGGGAAGGCAATTTCGATAAAAAACTAAAATACGATGAAAATCTATATATTTAAAACACCTGGCTGTTTTTTTGGTCATCAGCCCTGAGCTTTCTACTGGCTCGATTTTGATAATTATTTTTTTTTAAAAAAAGCTGTTTATATGTAGATGTGCCCATTCTGGCTAATTTTTAATTTATTTCAATTTTTATATTTTATTTTTAATTTTAAAAGCTTTTTCATGACATTTCTTCAAAACAGTGGCAACAGGTTAAGTTTTTCTCAAAATTTATTTTGTTTCATTATTTTCCACCAATCAGGAGCTTGATCTTATCGGTGAATGTATAATCGCATTTCAAAAAAACAAACAAAAATATATATATATATATAATAAAGGTTTTCGTTAAATTTAATGATAATAAAATGATTACACATATTTATTCCCTGCAATACACAGATTATTTACTGAGTAATATTATTAAGTATTATGTAAATAAAATAACAGAAGATAAACATTAATAAAATATAATATCTAAAGTGAAATTTTGGAGAAAATGTCGTCATACAGAAACCAGATAAATTTATTCCATGAATATAATATAAATTGTTATAGCTGTGTCAGTGAGGATGTCATATTCACTGACTTTAATTCCTGCATCTAAATAAAGTGAACTTCTATTAATTTAAAGGTCCGTGATGTGCACAAATGAAAATATTTCTATAAACTACGCCATTTCTATTTAATTATAATGAATATTTTATGAAACTAAAGAATTCTTAAATAACTGCATAAATCACGCTTTTATTTAAGAAAAGATGAGTATTTCTGAAGGTGTAAATGATGTCATATTAGAAAAAAAAAAGAATAAAACCTGTGATATGCCGGTATTACTATATTTCTATCTTACACAATATCAAAAAATAATTAAAATCATTTCATTGTATTAAGTTATTGTTTAAAATAAGGAAAAAATCTGCATTTCAGCAACAAATACAAAATTTTTATTCTTTTAAATAACAGAAATATCTTTTTTTTTTTCGTTGCCATAACAATAAAATTTATTTTTACAAGTTCATGGAGGATACAAACCAATAAATAAATTAAATTTATTGCAAGTGCTGTAAATGTGTAGTGGGTTGGTTAGGCAGTTTAGTAAGTCCCTGTTTCTATTATAATTAAAATGTTTCATTGATATTATAATTATTGTACAGTTATCAAGCGATATTTAAACGGAGAAAAAATAAATTATGCAGATATTTTTGAGTTCGAATTCCGGGGTATAATATTAACTTCCTTAATAATTTGGCATTTAAATAATATTTAAAGTTTAGAAACCGCATTAAAAAAAGATTTGTAGCTGAAGTTAAGTCTAACATAATGATTGATGAGTTGTTTTCCTTATTTTTTGTTATTTTCTGAAGTTTGTGTATCTTCATCATGAAAAGCTATGTTATCCCTATTTTAAGAGGTGTCAATTGTTTATTTCGCTCAGTATTTTGCTGTCTATATAAGATTGACATATATCATACCTAAAATATATTCTTTTCCGACGAGTTTCGACGGGTGCAGCTAGTTACTTATAAAATAAGATTTATTGAAACATATGATGATCGGCTTCTCTGTGTGATTTGCGGTAAAGTTTTGAACAACAGTTCAATGTTTTATGTTATTTGTATATTTAAACTTTCTATACTGTTTTTCATTGTACAACAAGAAAAAATGCCCCTAGAAAGAATGTTATTTAAAATGCCCCTTTTTTGTAATAGCTTGTATCATTTAACAAACCCCTCATTAGATTAATTTAATATTTATATACGTTGAGTATATAGTTTTTTTTTTCCTTTTCGTAACTTGAATTGCTTTAATCTGTTTGTTTTATTTTATAATTTCTTAGTTCTTTAAATTTTCTATGCTATTTTACATAATTGTATTTAACTTCAGAAGCAATGTATATTGCTGAAAACGCATTTTTTCAGCATTACAACCCCAGGAAAAATTTTCTTTTAATTGGTTTCTGCCACATTTTCCGATCAGAAATAAGTCAATAGCAATATAAAGAATATATATTGGTTCTTTACATTTGTTATCACACTAAGAATTTGAAATTTTGCTCAGCTCCACCTCTTACTTAGACGTTTGGTCAATGAGTGTTTGCCTGATATAAATTTAATCCCACCCATACATTCTATTTTGTTAAAGTTTTTCTACTAGTTGCAGTTCGTTTAGCATGTGTAGATTTCAACCGCTTATCTGTTTTGAGGCAAAAACAATGACGAAAAAAAATTTCTTTTAAAACTATAATTAATAGCTAAATACTTTAAATAAAGTACCCCAAAAAGTGAACAATTTTTCACCTAACAATTCAGCTTATAGATTTTTCCCCGCCCACTTAAATGTTAAAATGATGACTTGTTTCTAAATGTATTTTTTAAAAATGATAAAAGAAAAGGAAGCTGAGAGGGGATTCATTATTATTGCATGTTTAGAAGTAGTACTAGAGACTTAAATAATCACGAAAAAATATTCCATAATCGCCTAATTCTAATACGGGTAGGTGGTACTAGCGAAAACGTGTTATATATTTTCTCATAGGTGACTGGAACTACCCATTTAATTTTTTTAGGGAGTAGCCTATTGGAATTATACAGAAGTACAAACACAAAGATACAAAATCCACCTAAAACTGCAATATCCTTTAACTGTTTTGAGCAGTGTAATTCTATTACATTATGGCAAAAAGAGAAAAATTGTTTAAGTAGGTCTGGAACAAAAAAATCTTAAAATTTTTTAAAAAAATATATTGCATTAAAAAATATTCTGTTTTATATGCTTAAAACGACGTTTAAATCATGTTTCTATTTTATCTTGAAGAGAAATTTTTAATTTTTTTCGTTCTGGTTTGTTTTCAAAATCTAAATTGCCATGAAACGACTTCTTGTGAAAATGCATTTTTTTTCTTTTTCATGGTGGGTTTTTTCACAATTTTTCAGATTTAAACTGTTACAATTCAAGAACCGTTAAAGATAAATGATTCAAATTTTGTACATGTCTTTTTTGATAGTTTTACTTTAATTTTTATTCAGCAAACTTTAAAAAAAAATTTTTTTTTGAAAATATGATTTTTTTTTTAATAAAAGTTACATTTTTTAAAACTTTTAATTTAAATATTTTTATTTTTAAAAATATTTTTAAAAATAATGAATTAAAATTAAAATTTGGATATTTCTATTTATTTAAATGTAATACAAATTAAATTCTTCAAATAATATTTTGAGTTGTAACGAATTTAAATTATACCACTTTTTTAGTACTTTTTAAATTAAAAAAATACGAGAAATTTTATCACATGATTTCCTTTACAAATCATATTTTTAATCGTCATTAAAAATTTAAAAAAATAACTCAATAAATAAAAACTATTTTAAAAGGTATCATAGACCTCCTTAACACTTTGAGGTCTGATTTTTTTTTTTTTTTTTTTTTTTTTTTTTTTTTTTTTTTTTTTTTTTTTCAATTTTTAAAAAAATTCCTTTTTCATTAATAACATTAACACTAGCTATCGAAATAGAGTAATTAGTATTTAAAGAATATTTCATTGTCTAAAAAAACGAATGTTGTTGTTTTGGGCTAGATTCAATTTGCATTCATATGACAATGAACTGAGGAAGCATTTTTGGAGATGTTTAGAAAATGTTGTATTGCAATAAGGTTTAACTTATATTACAAATTTCTAATATTTGTTGCGCTTTATTATACTTGATTATTTCAGGAAAATAACTTTTATTTTAAATTTAAAGAGTGAAATGTATGTTTTAAATACAGGAATCGCAAACGACGTAAAGAGAATTAACCCTTTAACGATCATAGCATTTTCATTGCTGAGATGTCGAAATAAATGATTGACACCGGTAATTAAGAACAAATATATTTCTCAATAAGAAAACGTGATTTTTCACATACAAAATAAAAGGGATATTTTTAGATAAAAATACCGGTGTCAATGTTGCGCATTGGAATTAAAATTTTGTGGTTTCGTGGCGAAACCAATGATCGTTAAAGGGTTAAGCAAATAACAATGATTATTAATTATTACTAAATGCCTAAACATAATTGAAGTCATATAATAAATGCATAGACATGTATTAACATTACTACATGTAAATAATAGCAAAAATATTTCTTAAAACAAAATAATACTCCATTAAAAAAGTCATGTACTATTAATAGTACACTAGACCCTAAAGGGTAATACGATCAAATTACTCAAAAACTCCAAACCTTGACTAACAACACGTAATTTTTAAACACGTAAGTATAACTGTAAAAGACTGATCTTCATTAAATTCTGTAATAGTGTTTCGATATTATATTCTATCACGCATTCAATTAGATTTGTAATGCTTGGAAACTAAACTTTTTCTTTATACAAACCTGATAGTCCGAAGTCAAAAAAAGATATGTCTTCTGAATTTAATAACCAGGAAATAATATTTTTCGTTTACAAAATTCATAATCCGATTACAACAAGAGTTTTTCGTCCGAATTTTATCATCTTATAAGTAATTTATAATTTAATACACTTGGAATAGGAAACTTTGTGAACAAGTCTAAGAACTTGTCAAATCCTATTAACTTTTTTAAGGACCTTAAATGATAAAATTAGAATTCAAATCTCTAAACCACAAATGTTTTAAAAACGTAACTATTGCTGCAGTAGCAGGTTGATCTTCTATTTTTATTAAATGCTTTAATAGCATTTCTGTATTATTTAATATTTTGCATTTAATTAGGTTTATAATACCTCGGAGCTAAACTTTTTATTTATGAAACTCAGAATCCAAATGCAACAAAAATTCGTCTTCTCAATCTATTAAACGCGAAATAACATTTTTCGTTCACAAAATTTATAATCCGATTGCAACAAGAGCTTTTTTTCTAAATTTGATCATATTATAAGTATTTTATAAATTAATACTCTTAGAATGGAAACTTTGTAAACAAGTTTAAGAGCTTATTAAATCCTATTAACTTTCTTTAAGAACATTAAATGATAAAATTAGAATTTTCTAAACCACAAATGTTTTTAATCCTCTAAGCATTTAGAACGTAGTATTTCGTCCACTAAGCTCCAGGCTTCCCTGAATATATAAGCAATATTTAAGATAATATAATTATAATGTAATTAAGGTAATATAATTATACCGATTTAATGAATTTTCCGTATATTTTAGAATGATTAATACTCTGAAAGATTACATTCATATTTATAATTAAGTTTTTTGTTTTGTTTTGTTTAATATATACAGGGTGATTCCAAATTTTTTTTTACAATAAAAGAGGGGTGATAGTACACATCAAGACAAACAATATTAAATAGGAGACCAAGGGTCCAAAATGTTTTTCAAAGGAGATAGCCGCCATTAAAGTTTAGGGACCAAAATTTCATATAAACATAAAAAACGGAAAAATCGGTCGATTGATTTGCGGTTTTCAATAAAATTATTCTTAATGTCGGTATTTTCTTAAAATTGAATTATAAAGATAAATTTCAAAAAATGCCGATAGAGGGCGCTTTAGACTTTGGAGTAACGAACAACTGTTTTTTTGCCGGTATTTTTTGCATCTCATTAAATGGTTTCGTAAGCTTAGACTCAAACTTAAATATTGAGCTTAAAATCTTAAAGTGGGAGTGGTTAAGTAGCACAAACTGAACTGTGTTCAGAGGGTTCAAATTTCAAATGATTATAAAAAAAGGGAAAAATTGGTTCATTGATTTGCGGTTTTCACTAAAACTATTCTTTATTTCGGTATTTTCTTAAAAATAAATTATAAAGACAATTTTCAAAAAATGCCGATAGAGGGCGCTTTTGACTTTGGAGTAACGAACAACTCTTTTTGGCGTTATTTTTTGCATCTTATTAAATGCTTTCGTAAGCTTAGACTTAAACTTAAATTTTGAGCTCAAAATCTGAATAGATGGGAGTGGTTAAGTAGACAAACTGAACTGTGTTCAAAGGGTTAACATTTCAAATGATTATAAAAAACGGAAAAATTTGGCGATTTGTTTGCGGTTTTCGCTAAAAATAATTTTAAAAAGAGCATTTTTTTAAAAATAAATGTTAAAGATAAATTTCGCAAAATGCCGATAGAGGGCGCTTTAGACTTTGGAGTAGTGTACAACTATTTGTAACTGTTATTTTTTCAATCCCATTAAATGCTTTCAAATGCATAAACTTAAATTTTAGGCTCAAATTCTGAATCGTTGGAAGTGTTTAAGTAGCAAAAAATTGAATTGTGTTCGAGTAGGGGGGAGGGTTAAATTTCAACTCTTGAAGACACTTCAATTTTCGCTACTTAACTACTCCTAATTATTCAGATTTTGAGCTCAAAATTTAAGTTTAAATCTAAGCTTCCGAAAACATTTAATAAGTTTTTGCAAGCATTTAATTAGAACTAACAAATAATGGTTAAAATTAATTGTTGGTTACTCTGAAGTTTAAAGCGCCCTCTAATGGAACTTTTTGAAATTTATCTTTAAAATTTATTTTCAAGAAGATACTGACTTAAAGAATAGTTTTATTTTAAACCGCAAACGAATCGACAAATTTTTCCATTTTCTATAATTATTTTAAATTTGAACCCCCCCCCCTCTCCTTAAACACAGTTCAGTTTGTGCTACTTAACTACTCCCTACTATTCAGATTTTGAGCTCAAAATTTAAGTTTAAGTCTAAGCTTCTGAAAACATTTAATAAGTTTTTGCAAGCATTTAATTAGAACAAAAAAAAAAAAAATAATGGTTAAAATTAATTGTTGGTTACTCTGAAGTTTAAGGCGCCCTCTAATGGAACTTTTTGAAATTTATCTTTAAAATTTATTTTCAAGAAGATACTGACTTAAAGAATAGTTTTATTTTAAACCGCAAATGAATCGACAAATTTTTCCATTTTCTATAATTATTTTAAATTTGAACACCCCCCCCCCCCTTAAACACAGTTCAGTTTGTGCTACTTAACTACTCCCTACTATTCAGATTTTGAGCTCAAAATTTAATTTTAAGTCTAAGCTTCCGAAAACATTTAATGAGATGCAAAAAATAACGGCAAAAAACAGTTGTTCGTTACTCCAAAGTCAAAAGCGCCCTCTATCGACATTTTTTGAAATTTATCTTTATAATTTATTTTTATGAAAATACCGACATAAAGAATAATTTTAGTGAAAACCGCAAATCAATGAACCAATTTTTCCGTTTTTTTATAATCATTTGAAATTTGAACCCTCTGAACACAGTTCAGTTTTTGCTACTTAACCACTCCCACTTTCAGATTTTGAGCTCAAAATTTAAGTTTGAGTCTAAGCTTACGAAAACATTTAATGAGATGCAAAAAATACCGGCAAAAAATAGTTGTTTGTTACTCCAAAGTCTAAAGCGCCCTCTATAGGCATTTTTTTGAAATTTATCTTTATAATTTAATTTTAAGAAAATACCAACTTTAAGAATAATTTTATTGAAAACCACAAATCAATCGACCGATTTTTCCCTTTTTTATTTGAAATTTTTGTCCCTAAACTTTAATGACGGCTATCTCCTTTGGAAAACGTTTTTGACCCTTGGTCTCCTATTTAATATTGTTTGTCTTGATGTGTACTATCACCCCTCTTTTATTGTAAAAAAAATTTGGAATCACCCTGTATACTGTTGAAAGAATGATATTTTCTACGCATTTAGAACAAAATGCGAAAAAACAACATTAAAATTTTACGGATTTTCAAAATACTCAGAGGTTTAAAATTTAACTGCAACTTCAGTAAAAGATTGCTCTCCTTTTTAATTTGCTTCAATAGCATTTCTGTATTTTTTCATATCTTTAGTTTTAATTAGATTTATAATGCCTCGAAACTAAACTTTTTTTTTACAAAACTCAGAATCCGAATGCAACAAAAGTACGTCTTTTGAATTTGATCACTGCGAAATAACATTTTTCGTTTACGGAATTAATAATCAAATTTTATTTGAAATTTCCATTTTTTTTTTACTTTTTCTCCCATTATTAGACCGATATATAGATATCAAATATTTTTTTTTTCATAAAAAAAAGTGCAGTGAAATGTTAAACATCTTTGATCCTGAAATAGAAATCTAATTTTCTAAGTCTTAAATGTTTTGAAAACGTAAACAGAACAGCAAAAGAAAATGATCTTATTTTTTATTTAATGCTTTAATAGTAGGGGAAGATGGGGATATTTGAGCCATTTTTTAAATTTTAATTTTTTGAAATTTTTTATAATTTCTTAAAACAAAATAAAATATTGAAAATGAAAATTTTATATTTTTTCTTCAATTAAAAACTACTTTCAATTAATTTTGAACTATTTTCTATGTCTAATAAATTTTTACTTTTTCTTTTACATCGTGGCTCAAGTATCCCCATGGAGGGGATACTTGAGCCAGATGTCACATTCGCACCAGTATTTTGCAAATAAAAAAACCGACGCGAAAAAATGCATTAAACCTTTTTCAAATAAATTTGGTCGAATTTTCTGGTGTCGTTGTGACATTTCAGAATTAAAATTATGTGGTAGAAAATTCTACCAGCAGAGCTCAAAGGGTTAATCTCCATACTTTCAAAATGGTACCAAGGTATGCGATTTTTGAGATATGGTGTATTTTGTGACGGCCGATTATCTACGCTAGGGATATAGGCCCAGGGGGAGGGATGCCCTTCGTGGGGGTCTTTCTAAGGGAACCTAACCCGTATTTACGCAAGGTTCGAAGAAAACCACGAAAACTCCGAACGGTTAGGCCGACGGCCGCGATTGGGTTCGAACCCAGCACCTGCCGTCTACCAGTTGAGAGGTCAGACCCTCTCGGCCACTGGTGGGGCTATGCGATTTTTGTTTTGTTTGTTTATTGAACAACATACATCTGACTTGTGTGCTCGACATGAAGTCTGCTTATAAGCCATCGTCAGTATACAGGGACGAGATAGCACACAAGGAACTATTACAACACACGAGAAGTACAACCAGGAGCTCCACACAAAGTGTGTGTGCAATGGAGCCAGTGGGATTCGAACCCACAACCTCACGATTAGCGGCGCGATGTCTTAACCACTCAGCCACGGAGGCCCAGGTATGCGATTTCTTTTTTACATGTTCAGAACTATAAATATGTTACCATGTTGCCAGTTTTAGAAAGAAAAATTGACCAACTGTAGAGATAATAGGGGTGGCTCAAGTATCCCCTATGCTAAAGTATCCCCACTCTCCCCTATTTCTACATTGTTTTCTATCGTACATTTAATTAGATTTTTAATGCCTCGAAACTAAACTTTTCCTTTACACAAATGTGATAATCCGAAAACAACAAGAACGCGTCTTTTGAATGTAATAACCGCGAAATGACATTTTTCGTTTACAAAATTCGTAGTCAGATTGCAATAAGAGTTTTCAATTGAATTTGATTATTTTATAAGTATTTTATAATTTAATACTCTTAGAATATAAAACTCTGTAAGCAAGTCTAAGGACTTGTCAAATTCTATTAACTTTCTTTAAGGACCTTAAATGGTAAATTTAGAAGACAAATCTCTAAAGCACAAATGTTTTTAACCCTCTAAGAATTTGGAACGTAATATTTCGTTCACTAAGCTCCAGGCTTCCCTGCAATATTTAAGGTAAAGTAATTATACCGATTTAATGAATTTTCTGTATATTTTGGAATGATTAATACTCTAAAAGATTACATTCACATTTGTAATTAAGTTTTTTGTTTTGTTTTGTTTAAAATATATAATGTTGAAATAAATAATCATATTTTCTGCGCATTTAGAACAAAATCCGAAAAAACATTACAATTTTACCCTTTTGCAAGACACTCAGGGGTTTCAAATTTAATTGCAACTCCAGTAGCAGATTGATTTTCTTTTTAATTAAATGCTTTAATAGCATTTCTGTATTATTTTATATCTTGATTTTAATTAGATTTATAATGCTTCGAAATTAATTTTTTTCATTTACAAAACTCAGAATCGAGACGCAACAAAAGTAAGTCTTCTAAACTTGAACACCATTTTTCATTTCAACAATTCATAATTGGATTTTAGCTATAATTATTATTTTTTCCCCAATCGGGTGCAATGAACGGTTAAGGAACTTACCATTATAAAATAGGAATCTAAATTTTAAACCTTAAATGTTTTGGAAACGTAAATATAACAGCAGTATCAGGTAGATCTTCTTTTTTAATTAAATACTTTCCTATCCCGCAATTAATTAGATTTGTAATGCCTCGAAGCTTAACTTTTCCTTTACACAAATCCTAAAAATCTTAATAATTCAAAACCAACAAGACTATGTCTTCTGAATCTAATAAGAGCGAAATAACATTTTTCGTTCACAAAATTCATAATCCGATCACAACTAGAATTTTTCTTCGAAATTTGATCATCTTATAAGTAATTTATAATTTAATATTCTTAGAATATGGAACTTTGTAAACAAGTCTTAGAACTTGTCAAATCCTATTAACTTTCGTTAAGGACTTTAAATGATAAATTTAGAAATTCAAATATCTGAACCACAAATTTTTTTAACCGTCTAAGCGTTTGGTACGTAATATTCCGTTCACGAAACTCCAGATTTCACTGCAATATAAGAATGATCTAATACTACAGATTTAATGAATTTTCAATGCATTGAAGAATGATTAATATTCTCACGGATTTCATTCATATGTAATTAAGATTTTTTTTTATTTTGAAAGAATCTTATTTCCTGGGTATTTACAACAAAATGCGGAATAAAAAATTAAATTTTTACCCATTTGCAAGAAGCTCAGATGTTTAAAGTATAACTACAACTCAAGTATTAGGTTTATCTTCTTTTCATTTAAATGCTTTTATAGCATTTCTGTATTACTTCATATCTTGCTTTTAATTAGATTTATAATGCCTTGAAGCTAAATTTTCATTTAGAAAATTCAGAATCCAAATGCAACAAAAGTATGTTTTTTCAATTTGATCACCACGAAATGACAATCTTCGTTTACACAATTCATTTTCGGGTTTTAATTGAAAATTGAAAATTTATTTTATTAATTTCTTATTTATTTATTTATTTTTACTTTTTACCCCAATTATTAGACCATGTATAGATTTCAAACTTTTTTTTCATAAAAGCAGAAAAAATTGCTCAGTGAAGCGTTAATTACTTCGCGACCGGAGCCTTTTACGAAATTTTTAAAATTTTGTCACCGGTTTTTTAAAACGAAGATTTGTGGCTTATTAAATAAATTGAGGAAAATGCTTCGATTAAATAAAGCAAATTTTACAGTAAAACTTTACCGGTGGCTATAAACAAGAATTCTTAAGCATTTTTGTGGCACGTGAACGTGTCGCTCGTCCCTAAGGGGTTCTATATACGAGAGCAATTCGGAAAGTAACCTCCGTTTATATAAAAAAAAAAAACTAATGAAAGGAAACAAGTTTTATTATTTACGTATGAAAGACACGTTCTTCAGCTGCTTCTCAACAAAATTTTTGTATTAATTAAACAATTATCATAACGGTAAATCAGCTTTGAAATTCCATCGTCACAGACTTATGCCGCCGGCCTACTCGATTGCGATTATTTTTAAATTCAACTCGCACCACTCTTTCAATCCAAAGAATTTTAACATATTTTTTTATTCATATTGATAAATTACGAATTGCTCTCGTAATATTTCACTGGACCCACTATTTTTTAAAATATTTTTGGTAGTACATTTATCAACAAATTGTAGAGAAAAATATGTTAAAATTCTTTGAATTGAAAGAATGGGGCGAGTTGAATTAAAAAATAGTCGCAGTTGAAAAGGCCGGCGGCAGAAGTCTGTGATGATGGAATTTCAAAGATGATTTACTGTTATGATAATTGTTTTAATTAATACGGCAATTATGTTGAGAAGTAGCTGAAGAACATGTCTTTCATACGTAAGTAATAAAACACGTTTCCTTTAATTAGTTTTTTTTTAATTCATAAACGGAGGTTACTTTCCGAATTGCCCTCGTATTAGTTCATAAAATAGGAATCTAATTTTCTGAACCTTATATATTTTGAAGACGTAAATATAATAACAGTAGAAAATGATCTTTTTTTTTTCATTAAACGTTGTAAGAGGAGCCGAGATACAAAAATCGACATTCTACAAATAATATTTTGAGTTATAACGATTTTAAACTACCCCCGTTTTTTATAAATAAATTTTTAATTTTAAATAATATTTTTTTAAATATGAGAAGTTATACCTTGCGAATTTTTTTACAAATAATGGGGTTAATCATCACAAAAAATTCAAAATTTTAACTCATTAAATGAAAATTATTTTAAAATGTGTTTCTGACCCCCTTAACAGTATTTTTGTATTATTTGCTATCCTACATGTAATTAGATTTATAATGCCTTGAAACTAAACTTTTCCTTTATGAAACTGACATTTTGAATGCAACAAGAATACCTCTTCTGAATTTGATAAGGCCGAAGTAACATTTTTCGTTTAACAAATTCATAATCCGATTTGAACAGGAATTTGATAAAACTTCGAGCATTTTAGAAGTATTTTGCCATTTGATGCTTTTTAAAGAGAAAATGTAGTAAGCGAAGGATTCTAAGAGTTTTGGAAATCCTATTAACGTCTTTTAAAAATATTATGATGATAAAATTAGAACCTAAATCTCTTAATAATACCTGTTTAAAAACGTAAATATATAATTCAAGTAATACAGTATGTACAGGGTGTCCAGCAAATAACACCCTGATTTCAAAATTAAATTTCTCAAAAACAAAGATCGATAGTAATATGCGGTAAACGATTTGTTTATCAGGTAAGCTGTAAAAATCTTTTACAGAAGTTCCGAACGGTAAATATTTTGAAAAGATTGTGTTCTGATTGCAAAGAATGCTTTGATTTGATATTTTTCTTGCTTTAGATTGCTGCCAGAGAATGTGATTTTCGGCTTAAAGTGCCTTATTTCATAGTTTTTTTAAATTAAATTTTTTAAATTAAATTTTTAAAATTTCGAAATTCTAAAAATTTACTTAGAAAAATCTTTAAAATATTGCACTGTAAGTTGAAAAATTATTTCTCTGCAAGCAATCTTAAACAAGAAAAATGTCAAATCAAAGCATTCTATGCAATCAGAACGCAATTTTTTCAAAATATTCACTGTTTGAAATTTCTGTATAAGATTTTTACAGCTTACCTAAGGAAAAAAACGTTTACCGCATATTACTATCGATCTTTGTTTTTGAGAAATTCAATTTTGAAATCAAGGTGTTATTTGCTGGACACACTGTATATATATGTATGTTTAATTTACAAAATAGAGAAGGCATGTACTAATTAATATAACACAATATTACATTAAATGTTTAAACACACAATAACACACAAAACACACAATATTACAATTGTGTAATTAATATAACACAAACAAAATATTATCAAGAAACTTTGTTTTTTGATACAATGAAGTGAAATACCAGTAGAAAATTATCTTTTTTTTTTAAATAAATGCTTTAGAAGTATTTTTATATTATTTCCTATCCCATATTTAATTAGATTTTTAATGCCTTGAAACTAAACTTTTCCTTTATGAAACTGACATTCTGAATGCAACAAGAGTACGTTTTTTGAATTTGATAAGGCCGAAGTAACATTTTTCGATTACAAAATTAATAATCCGATTTGAACAAAAATTTGATCAAACTTCGAGCTTCGTATAAGTATTTTACCATTTGATGCTTTTCAAAGAGAAAATTTAGTAAGCGAAGGATTCTAAGAAGTTTAGAAATCCTATTAACATCTCTAAAGAATATTAAAAGATAAAATTAGAATCTAAATCTCTTTAACAATACCCGTTTTAAAAAATTAAATACGATTCAAATAATATTGTATGCATATACACTATATTGCCATTGATTATGGGACACTTGCGATTTTAGACATTTTACTAAATATCTAGAAAAATACATGAGGAATCATCTCGAAACTCTTAGTGTATAAATATAATAGTATAAGTCATACATCTCCGTGAAGATTTTTTCCCGAAACTCCAAAGGGGGCCGTCAACAAATTAAAAAATAATGAATATCTTTTGAATAACCCTGTCAAAACTAATGTAGCAAAAGAGCTCAAACTCTAGATTGTAATTGAATGCCTTATTGTAATAAGCCTTGTTCATTTTTATGCAAATAGCATGCATACTCGCAGAGTAATTAAGGTTTTTATAAAAATGATCCCAAATTTTTCCAAGTTTTTTCCTTATAATTTTCAGAGTTCTTAAAATAAAATATTATTTTTTTCAGAAAATATGACAAACAACATTGCACACAGTACCCTGTAATCAGACTTAAAAAATAATGAAAATTGTATAAAAAATGAGTTGGTTTACTAAATAATTTTTTACTGCGCATGCGTCAACGATGTCAAAATTTCATTTGCATATTATGTTAGCTAAATGTATAGAGCAACTTTTGTGAAAGTCACAAAATCATAACTTGAAAATTCTGACAATAATCGTCAATTGAATAAGTCGAAAATCCGTTATTCTCAAAATGAAGCAAAAACAAGAGGGGTTGTATCCATATATTCATTGATTAGTGTCAATATAGAATACACAATATGGGATGTACTACTGCATTTGGATAAAATCCCTCATTTTTTTGCTTCATTTTGGAAACAACGGATTTTGTCCTTTTTCTATAGACGATTACTTTCAGAATTTTCAAGCTATGATTTTGAGACTTTTACAAAAGTTGCTCTACACATTTAGCTAACATAATATGCAAATGAAATTTTGATATCTTTGACGCATGCGCAGTAAAAAATTATATAGTAAACTTACTCATTTTTCATACAATTTTTATTATTTTTTAATTCTGATTACAGGGTACTGTGTGCAATGTTGTTTGTCATATTTTCTGAAAAAAATATTATTTTATATTAAGAACTCTGAAAATTATAATGGAAAAACTTGGAAAAATTTGGGACCATTTTTATAAAAACCTTAATTACTCTGCGAGTGTGCATGCTATTTGCATAAAAATGAGCACAGTGTATTACAATAAGACATTCAATCACAATCTAGAGTTTGAGCGCTTTTGCTACATTAGTTTTGACAGGGTTATTCAAAAGATATTCATTCTTTTTTAATTTGTTGACGGTCTCCTATGGCGTTTCGGTAAAAAATCTTCACGGAGATGTATGACGTATACTATTATATTTATACACTAAGAGTTTCGAGATGATTCTTTATGTATTTTTCTAGATATTTAGTAAAATGTCTAAAACCGCAAGTGTCCCATAATCAATGGCAATATAGTGTATATACATATGTTTAATTTAAAAACAAGGATTTAAAACATACGCATGCATACATTATTAAACCTTTTCAAACACAAATAAAATATTATCAAGGAATTTTATTTTTTGATGCTATGGAATGAAATACCAATAAAAATGATCTTCTTTTTCATTAAATGCTTTAATAGCTTTTTTATATTATTTCCTATCTTGTATTTAATTAGATAGATAATGCCCCGAAACTTAACTTTTCCTTTGTGAAACTGACAGCTTGAATGTAAGAAGAGTATGTATTCTGAATTTTATAAAGCCGAAGTAAAATTTTTCGTTTATAAAATTCATAATCCGATTTAAACAATAATTCGATAAAAGTTCGAACATCTTAGAAGTAATTTAAAATTTGATGCTTTTTAAACAGAAAATTTAACAAACCTAGAATTTTAAGAGTCGAACCCTATTAGATGTAAATACTATTAATGTCTGTTAAGAATATTAGATGATAAATTTAGATTCTAAATCTCTTAACAATACCTGATTTAAAAACTTAAATACAATTCAAGTAATATAGTATATGTATATATATATGTGTCTGTGCGTTTAATTCAAAAATAAGGATCACAACATACAGCAGGCATACATTATTAAACCTTTTCAAACACAAAATAATTATTATCAAGAAATTTTATTTTTTTCTGCAATGAAGTAAAATACCAATAGAAAATTATCTCCTTTTTAATTAAATGCTTTATAGTCCAAGAACCGATCACACAAAACCCTAAGTCATCGAGCACAAGAAAAAAATCCTTTATTTTATGAAACAGTAGTAATAGAGGAACCTAATTATCCATGTCTGCCGGAAGCAAAGTGGTGCATAAGTCAAAATTTAATATCATTAGTGGTTGACTCGTAGGATTAGAACTGTGTTTTCCTGCACCCAGTTTTCTATGTTTTCCTACTTTTGATTTCGCGGTAAACAACATGCTATATCTACGAGTCAATCACTATGGTATTAACCCCTTAACGCGCAGTGTTGTCGGGTCGACAACACCTAAAGTTCCCCCTGTTTGGAGACACAAAAACTCCGTGAATATTTCAAAAACTACTCTAATGGCTACTTTAAATCTTACTTATGAGTTCTAGATGGCAGCACGACAGAGATCAAACTCTACTGTTTTTAAATAATAGGTAAAATGTTTTACTGTAATACGCGCTTCACAGCAATGCTCTTCTCACTGCGCTTATCAATGCTTTACTTATGGGAGGTTACCACTTCGGCAACAGCTGTATAATTAAAATGGTTAGTGCGATCTTTACAAAACAATACCTGTGTACTCCTCTAGGCCTAAATAGATTGTCTAATTTTTTTCCCTTTAAATTCCAACTTTAAAGAGTAGTACGCCGGAAAAGGTTAACCCATTAATGCCTGAATTATTTTCTTCGTTAAAATTCAAATTTTGCATTTTCCCACCACTTTTAACCCTTTCCGGCACTCTGTGCCCGGTTTGGGATACCTAATTTTAATTCCAAACTTGCAAACGGCACCAATAATATTTTAGCAAAGTTCTGCTTTTAGAATAAAAGCTTAAATTAGGGAGTTCAATATATCTAAAAGATTCGTTTGTGATTTCCGGTTTCAGTCGATAATTTTTCAATTTACTGACAGATTTTGCCCGTGCCGGAAAGGGTTAAAACAAGAATAACTTTTATCTTCATTTATCGAGGACTTTGTCTCGAGAAAGAAACTATTTATTTATCCTCCTTTTTTACTGGTGTGAAATGCACTTACTTGAATATTTTTAAAATTGCCCCAAAAATGGGACGCTAGGCACTAATGGGTTAATTTTTGGCTTATGCACCACTTCGCTTCCGGCAGACATGGGTCATTAGATTCCACTATTACTACTGTTAAAGGATTTTTATTGTGCTCTTGGACTATTAGTAGCATTTCTGTATTATATCAGTTCCCACATTTAATTACATTTATATTGCCTAAGAAACTAAACTTTTCTTTTATGAAACTGATATTCTGAATTTAACAAGAGAACATCTTCGGAATTTGAAAGGACCGAAGTAACATTTTTCGTTTACAACTCTCATAATCCGATTTGAACAAGAATTCGATAAAAGTTCGAGCATCTTAGAAGTATTTTGCCATTTGATGCTTTTTTAAGAGAAAATTTAGTAAATGAAGGATTCCAAGATTTTCGGAAATCCCATTAACTTTTTAGCTCACAGGCTATCATAGCCTGAGAGCTTATGTGCCCGTCCGTTCTGTATGTATGTTCGTATGTACGTAACGCGATAACTCATGATAAAAATATCCGATCCACTTGAAATTTTGTATGTAGGTATATCCTGACAAGGCGCTTCTCTGATTAGTTTTTGGAGTTCATTCGATATGTATAAGAGGGGGAACGGGGGGCTCATGCCCCCCGTTAGTTGATATAGATGGGATTTTCATGCAGAATTAAGTTTTCAAAATTTAGATTAGGGTCATTCTGATGAGGTGATTCCGTGACTGTTATTAGGTGTTCATTGATTAAGTATAAATAGGGGGAACAGGAGTTCTAATGCCCCCCCCCCCGTTAGTTGATATAAATGGGATTTTCATGCAGAATTAAGTTTTCAAAATTTAGATTAGGATCATTCTGATGAGGCGATTCCGTGACTGTTATTAGGTGTTCATTGAATAAGTATAAATAGGGGGAACAGGGGTTCTAATGCCCCCCCCCCGTTAGTTGATATAAATGGGATTTTCATGCAGAATTAAGTTTTCGTTCAAAATTTAGATTAGGATCATTCTGATGAGGCGATTCCGTGACTGTTATTAGGTGTTCATTGATTAAGTATAAATAGGGGGAACAGGAGTTCTAATCCCCCCCCCCCCCGTTAGTTGATATAAATGGGATTTTCATGCAGAATTAAGTTTTCAAAATTTAGATTAGGATCATTCTGATGAGGCGATTCCGTGACTGTTATTAGGTGTTCATTGAATAAGTATAAATAGGGGGAACAGGGGTTCTAATGCCCCCCCCCCCCCGTTAGTTGATATAAATGGGATTTTCATGCAGAATTAAGTTTTCGTTCAAAATTTAGATTAGGATCATTCTGATGAGGCGATTCCGTGACTGTTATTAGGTGTTCATTGAATAAGTATAAATAGGGGGAACAGGGGCTCTAATGCCCCCCCCCGTTAGTTGATATAAATAGGATTTTCATGCAGAATTAATTTTCGTTCAAAATTTAAATTAGGATCATTCTGATGAGGCGATTCCGTGACTGTTATTAGGTGTTCATTGAATAAGTATAAATAAGGGGAACAGGGGTTCTAATCCCCCCCCCCTTAATTTATATAAATGGGTTTTTCAAGCAGAATTGTCAGATTTCGTTCAAATCTCTGAATAGTTTTGGAAGTTTAATGGTTAAGTATAAAAGAGGGGGATAACTCCTTTTAAATTATATAAATGCTAAATGGGTTTTTATTAAGAATTATCTCATTTGCTCTGAATTTTGGATATAGATTTTTTATATGATAAAGCATGTCTTTGATAGTATAGGAGTTTCAATGATTAAGTATAAAAAAAGAGGAAAGGGGAGAGCTGTTTCCCCTTCTTAATTTTTTTTCGAACGGAATTAACCCTTGAAAATATAAGGCTTTAATGTACAATTAGTATTTGTAGCCTGTGAGTTCAATGCCATCAGTTTAACTGGGCAGTATTCTTTATTAAAGAATATTAGAGGATAAAATTAGAATCAAATTTCCCAATTATTAAAAGTTTTGAAAACGTAAATAAAACAGTAGTAGAAAATGATCTTCTATTTCATTACAAGCTTTAATAACATTTCTGTATTATTTCCTATCCTACATTTAATTAGATTTATAATGCCTCAAAACTAAACTTTTCTTTTGTGAAACTAACATTCTAAACACAACAAGAGAAGGTCTTCTGAATTTGATAAGGCCGATGTAACACTTTTCGTTTACAAAATTCATAATCCGATTTGAACAAGAATTTGATAAAAGTTCGAGCATTTTAGAATTATTTTACTACTTGATGTATTTTAAAGGAAAAATTTAGTAATCGAAGAATTCTAAGAGTTTTGGAAATCCCATTAACATCTTTTTAGAATATTAGATGATAAAATTAGAATTTAAATCTCTTAACAATACCTGTTATAACAACTCGGAACTTTGCACATTAGACGTAGCAAATGAGGTGCAATCATATTATAACGAAGTTGTTAAAATGTACATTACTTCGGATTCAGTATAACTAAATTTCATAACTAAATTTTTCATAACTAAATTTTTCATAAAAAAAATCTTAATAAAACTGCAACAAGAATTTTTCGTCTGAATTTGATAAGAATTCAAGATTTTTGAAAGTATTTTACAATTTGATGTTTTGAGTTTTTTTCCAGTTTTTCCCAAGCCGATTGCTTTTTAGTTTTCTTTTTAGGTGGTGGAAAATCAAGAGTAATAGCTATAACATTTTCCAGCTTGTTAAAATCACTATTGGCACTCAAATTTTCCTGGTTAGAGCCGACCGATTGTAAAAGCCTAGTGGATCAGTCTCCCTCGAGACATGATGTTTTACATTTAATCGGTTCGGCATTAAATTGCTTCCTTTTTCGTGATCGCCTTTCAACACGTAATTGGTTTTCAGCGGCTCGATAATCTTTTGATTTTCTCGTATTCTGCATTGAAAGACATTTTTGCGTCAAACCAAATACAGTACTACTTATTTATCCCGTCAACCAATTTCGCCAAATAATACGAATCGCCAAACTAATAAGCAACTTATACATGTTGACTAAATTTTTATTTTAAATAACAAAAGAACAAATAAATTAGTAAAACATTAATAAAAAATCGAAATAAAAATGACTTAATGATTGTTTAAGTACGCGTATTGTGTTTAATGTCATTGAATGCAACATTCACGGTCATTCATTTCTTTGGCTTCGGCTTTTCCCGTATCTGTTAATTTCCGTCTACCCATTTTTAAATTTGTTAGTTTTCTCTTTTATTACAATGATTTTAAACATTTTAATTTCCTATTCAAATAAAAGTTCTTCTAAAAGTAAAGAATTTAATTTAAATTCAAATAAAAATTCTTCTAAAAGTAAAGAATTTAATTTAAATTCAAAAGTGACCACGTCATTTTGACAATCCTCCACCGAAAACAACAACCATTTTTCAATGGTTAAAAAAAAAAAAAAAAAAAAAAAAAAGATAAAATAAAGAACAGCTGGAAAAAAAGCTTTATCGTTCAGAAAAATTCTTTTAAGGCTTTATTTTAATGAGGATAGAAAATAAATTCTGAAATACACTACATTTATGATAAATCCAATACTTTTCTTAAATAAATATCAATGATATATTTTTTATAATTCATTATTTGTGTCAGTTTATTCATGATCAGTAAATCATAATATGTATCATTCATTACGTAACAAATTTTATGAGTTACTGTCAGAAATTTCGTAAATTATTCTGATTTCTCTTTTGATAAACTGTAATCAAATTGATTTTTCTTGATCAATTTCTCGATCTGATGTATAATCCAAAAATACATAAAATAATGTGTGCTTTTCCTTGTACTTTATACATTCAAATCATATGCATATAACAGACAATGAAAAAGAATCCATCAATGTAAATAAAGCGTTTGAATGAATTTAAATTTATATATTAACAGTTATTTTTACTTGACTGATATATGAAACTTTGCGTAATACGCGAGTAAATCTCTTTGTCTAAAAAAACTGCTATAGTTTTCTGATTTTCTTTTTTTTCTTTATGTTTCCTCATCCCAAACATCATTTAGCTTTCTTAAATATCATAACACAAGATTTCATGTTTGAATCCGATAATCCTGCTACAAGAAAAAGTAATTCATTTCGATACAATGAAGAACTGCCTAAAAAAACTTTATCGTTCAGAAAGATTCTTTTAAGGCTTTATGAATGAAGAAAGAAAATATAGTCAGAAATACAGTTCATTTCTGGTAAATGTAATACTTTCCTTAAGTAAATATCAATGATATAATTTTTGGGGTCTACTTTATTATCCCGTCGACCAAAGAACTATCGCCAAACTATAGGATTAAATGCCAATAATGGATGATCGCGAATGTCACATTCAATGACAACAAATACGATACACGCGTTTGAAACGCCATTAAGTTATTTTTACTTCCACTTTTTATTAATATTTTTATTAATATTCTACTAATTATTTCTTTTTTCATTATTTAAAATAAAAATTATGTCAATATGTATATTTTGGCTATTTTTTTGGCGATTTGTATAATTTGGCGAAATTGATTGACGGCATAACCAAGTAGTACCATTTCTTTTTATATGTTTCAGTTAATTCATAATATTTATGAGTTATAACATATTTATTTTTATGTGTTACTATCAGAAATTTTTTAAATGATTCTGATTTCTTTTTTGATAATCTTTGATTCTTTTTTGATTCTTCTTTATCAATTTCAGGAGCTTATGTAAAATCCAAAGATACATAATATATGACGACCTCAGAAGCCAAGGAGTACAAGTGACAAAATGTCGATTTGGAGTAAACTGAGTTTAAAGATAATTGATGTTAAATTGGAACATCAATAACAATTGACTAAACTGAAATAGGAAACATCTGCTTGTTGCATTCTAATCTTTGAACTCTCTTTCAATAACTGTTAAAAAAATAGAGTACAATTTTCTTGAAATGTATATATAAGCAATATTGTTTGTTTTTCGAAAAAAGTGGTTTATCTCTATAACTCAGCAAATAATAAGGAAATGACCTATATTTCTTTACCTGAAATGAAAAAAGCATATTTCCAGATACCCTGTGCACTTAACTGAATTTTTTCAATTTTGTCACTTATACCCCTTGGCTTCTAGGGTTCTCATATATAATATGATGTATGTTTTTTCTTTGACTTTATGTATTCATAGTCAATGAACTTTTACATCGACAATGACAAAGAATCCATTTATGTAAATAACGTGTTTTAATGAAATTAAATTTATATATTAAGAAAAAGTTTTTATTTGAATGATATATGAAACACCGCGCAGTATGCGACTAAGTCTCTTTGTCTTAAAAAATGCTATAGTTTACTGATTTCCTTTTCTTTTTTCATCCCAGACATCATTTAGCTTTCTTGGATATCAGACGACAAGATTTCGTGCTTGAGGCCGATAATTCTGCTGCAAAAAGAAGTACTAGTTTCTTGTCGATACAACAAAGAATTGCTGGAAAAATGCTTCATCGTTCAGTTAGATTCATTTAAGGCTTTATTAATGAAGAAATATATCTATATACATTTAGAAATAATGCACATTTTTGGTAAATTTAATACTTTCCTTAAATATTATCAATGATGTTTTTTTTATAATTCATTATTTGTGTCAGATAATTCATAATCAGTAATTCATGGGCCATTTTCCCCATTCGCTTACATTTCAGTATTTTAATTTTACATTTCAAGCTTAATAATTTCTTTTAAAAATAGAGGCAGGTGTTAAATTAAATGTTTAAGGTACATGAAAAAAAATTGGTTGTGCACGTTGCCCTATAATACAATATAATATGTAAATTCTATTTAATTTTGGCTTATAAGGCAAATTGTCAAGTCCGTTACCATACAAAATTACTGAAAATTTAATAATTTACAGTTAGAAATCCCGATGTTGCAGACTGCTTTTATTTTTTTATTTTTACTTATTTTCGAGCTATTTAAGTATTTTGAGAGATATTTAATCCTATTTAAGCATTTTGAGAGACATTTTTTACATATTTTAGAAATCCTTATTATTTTAGACTATTTCCAAATCAAAGAAAAATATTTATATATTATATTATATCCTTATATATATCCTTTATATATTATATCCTTTATATTAATAATAAATATAAAGGAAATTTTAAAATGAATAATATTTCCTTTAAATTAAAATATATATATATTTACACGCGACTATCATTAAAAAAAAAAAACTTTCATATGAGAAATAAATAATTACGAGCCTTGATCTTACGAGTCGAACCTTATTATTCTTTTTGGTTCGAGACTATAAAAATAGACATTTTACCTTATGTAACGTCACAATATTATTATTTGTTGTACTTATTACATGCATATCATTATAGAAAATTTCTGTTACATTTAGAGCTCTCAGGGTTCAATTTAGCAACATGTCACATTTAATGTTTTTCTCAGTCCCTATGGCACACGAAAACATAAAAATTTTGATTGAAACAACCGAATATATCTTCGATTTAAAACATCTCTCAAAAACTAATAAAGCAATATGCTTAAAACTTGGTATATATCTTCATGTTAAATTAAAGAATAACTCATACTCTCAAATTTAGTATGATAATTTCATCAAGTATTAAATCAAGTAAGTCATAAATATTGGCAATCTTTTAATAAAAATACGAATTTTTACAAAATTTTAGAAATTTTACAAAATTAAAGAATAACTCATACTCTCAAATTTAGTATGATAATTTCATCAAGTATTAAATATTGGCAATCTTTTAATAAAAATACGAATTTTTACAAAATTTTACAATTTAAATTTAAAATTTAAATAAATAAATAAATAAATTGCTTTAAAATGAGGTATAAGTTCAAGATACATTAATTTTACATCATTATCACTATTTGTGTGGCGTCTTGAATCAACAGTTTTGATACAGTATTGCGCGCAATGGATGCAAGTCAAAAAACATTTTTTTTTATTTTTTTATTAAAATTAAAGATTAAAAAAGTAAAATAAAATTTCAATGTCGAATATCAGAAGAAATATTTTAGATAGATGATATATATTGTTGTCGATGCTTATAATTTTATGTATTTATGCTTTATAGGGACTGAGAAAAAAAACGAAATGTGACACGTGTCTAAATTGCACTACCAGACAAAAAGTAACCCTAATAGCATGCATGGTCACAGTGACGTCACTGTGAGTCACTTTGGTCACATCACATCTGTGACCAAAATGCCACCACTCAGTGACGTCACATTGTGACTGAGATGTGACTTTCTTAAAAATCTTTAGAAATTTAAAAATATCCTTCAAAACATGTTATTTACTTTAAAAAACATGTTTCTGGCAATTTAAATATCGTAACTTTTGTCACAGTTTCGTCACAATGTTAATGTCAAATTAGTCACAAATGACACATTTTTCACAAATTTGTCACATTGTGACCACTTTGTTAAACGTCACAAAAGAGCTCTAAAACGGCCATAACGACTTCACATTTTAGTCACTGTGACTTCACATCGACGTCACATGACGTCACATCGACAATCAATGGTCACAAACTCACAATGTAACTTCACAACGACGTTGCAGTGACGTCACTATGCTTTACTCCCCGTAAAGCATGGTGACGTCACTGCGACGTCGTTGTAAAGTCACAGTGTGACTTTGTGACCATCGATCGTCGATATGACGTCACGTGACGTCGATGTGAAGTCACAGTGACCGTTATGGCCGTTTTAGAGCTCGTTTGTCACCACGTCACAAAGTGGTCACAATGTGACAAATTTGTGAAAAAAGTGTCATTTGTGACTACCTTGACATTAACATTGTGATGGAACTCTGACAAAAGCGACAATGTTTAAATTGCCTGAAACATGTTTTTTTTTTAAGTAAATAGTATGTTTTGAAGAATTTTTATAATTTTCTAAAGATTTTTAAAAAAGTCACATCTCAGTCACAATGTGATGTCACTGAGTGGTAGTATTTTGGTTACAGATGTGATGTGACCAAAGTGACTCACAGTCACGCCACTGTGACGTCACATTCATTAACATGTTTTTACATTCGTAAAAGGAGAAAAATTTCTTTAGATTTAAACAAGTAAGAAAAATCATGCGTTAAGCATAGATTATGAAGCACTTTCCAACACTTAATGAAATCGTTAACAAAACTTTGTTATTTAGGGAAATAATAGTGTATAGCCAAATATACCCAAATATGTATTCCAGTACATTAGAACAGCCCTGTTTTTCATATGTCAGTTCATATAATGGGAAAATTTAGCTTAGCAAGAAAATACCCAGTAGCTTGAAATTTCTTTTTCAGCAATTCATACTATTAGATGGAAACATACTTGAATACTTTTGTTCAGCCCTGTAGTTTACATTGTACTTTTATTACATGTGAGCATTAGGGTAAAATTTATTGTAAACTAAAACACTTTTAAAACAACTGAAATCACATTCTCATAAATCATCATTCATAGGCGTCCATGTACCGAATTCTTTGCGTGGCCCTGTATATACCTTTATCTATATTCTGCAAACATTTCTCAGTAAATTGAATGCAGCTCAGCGTAAAAATGTATAGCTTATATAAGAACCACGTTTAAATAATTTACGCTCATATTCAGTAACGTTGGTGAGCTCTTTTGGGTAGCCCTGTATATCAACTATAACATTTATACACACCATATAATGTGCATATATTTAGCGAAATATAAACGCGAATATCATAATTAAAATGCATTTCATCTCTCCATCAGCCATCATCGGACACATATACGGTACTTCGGAAAGAATATACTATTTGAAATCTTTTGTATGGCCCTGTAAATGCTATGTACTTCATATTATGCAAGACAATAGAGTATAATTTACATTAAGCTTCAGTGACATATGTCAACTTTATTATGCATGAAAAAGCTTAATATATTTAAAATATGTCACACAATTCCCCCTTTTACCATTATCTAATGGAATTCTTTTGTATGGCCCTGTAAATGAATAATAGCTACATTTTCACCTTATATTTTATAGAATGCATATTTTAATATGTTTGACAGGGTAAAACATCTTTAAAATTCCTTTGAAACGATTTTTCCCCATAGGCCGTAATGCAATGGGAAACTTTTTATTCGCCCTGTAGATAAACTAATCATGGTAGAAACTTCATTTTCGATAGGACTTGTGCTAGGGTAAACGTCAATAACGTCCTAAAATTTCATGGCATTCCGAGTATATTAACGATTTTTCCCCATGGGCCGTAATGTAATGGAAAACTTTTGATTCGCCCTGTAGATAAACTAATCATAATAGAAACTTAATTTTCAGTAGGGTTCGTGCTAGGGTAAACCTCAATAACGTCCTAAAATTTCATGGCAATCCGAGTATATTAACGAATTATCCCCGTAGGACGTAATGTAATGGGAAACTTTTGATTCGCCCTGTACATAAACTAATCATGGTAGAAACTTCATTTTCAATAGGGTTCGTGCTAGGGTAAACCTCAATAACGTATAAAAGTTTCATAGCAATCCGATTATATTTACGGGAGTTAGAGCGCGGACAGACGGCCATCCGGACAGACGGACAGACAAACCGAATGCATAAGCACTTTTCAACTTTGTTGGAAAGTGCTAAAAACTAAGTAAGACATTACACATAATATATCCTTCCTGACAATAAAATTTTTGCGTGGATATTACAAAGGGAAAAAAAGAGTTTGATGAAAATTACGTCGGATATAAAACGTTACATTTAACCTCTTGGGGACGAGCGACACGTATATGTGCCGCAAAAAGGTTTAAGAATCCCTGTATATTCCCACCAGTAAAATTTTACTGTAAAATTTGTCTTATTTAATCGGAACATTTTTCTCGATTTAATAAGGTACAGATTTCTTTTTTTAAAAACCGGTGACAAAACATTAAAAATTTCGTTAAAGCTCCCGTCACGAAGGGGTTAAGGATCTCTTATTTAAAGTCATTATCTTATAGCACTTTTAAAAAAAATACCAGTACGTTAAGACTCCTTTGATTACATTCATTTTATATTAGCTGACTCTGAAATGTTAAAAAAAATCTTAATTAATTAAACGCGAAAACAGCCATCAACAACAGCGCAATCGGTGGTAAACCATCTCTGTAAAATGGAAAAGAATAAACACCCATTTATAGCGCGAACTCCACTGTTATCTTATTATTATTATCATTTAATCTTTCGTAATTTTTTTAAAGCCGATCAAATTAACTAATATTTAAAGGCGGGACGGGGGTTGACGAGAGTCTTCTAGTATTTTATATATTTATAGTCAAATAACTTTTACATCGACAATGAAAAATGAATCTAGTTATCTAAATAAAGTGTTTGAAATAAATTAAATTTAACATTAAGAATTATTTTTTACATGACAGATATCCGAAACACTGCGCAATATGGGACTATATTTCTTTTTCTAAATAAAATGCTATAACTTTTTTTCTCCCGTTGTTTTCCCAACCCACACATCATTAGCTTTCTTAGATATCAGAGCACAAGATCTCGTGTTCGAGGCCGATAATCCAGCTGCAAGGAAAAGTAATTCATTTCAATACAATGAAGAACTGCGGGAAGAAAGCTTTATCGTTCGGGAAGATTCTTTTAATGCTCTATAAATGAGGAAAGTAAATACAGGAAGATATACAGTACAATTGTAGTAAATTTAATACTTTCCTTTAGCAAATATCCAAGATATATATATTTTTTTATAATTCATTAGATATACCAGTTATTTCATAATCAGTAATTAATATTATTTATCAGTCATTGCATTTTAATTTGTGAATTATGCTGTTTTATCTATTCTATTTAAATATACACATCAGAAATTTTTAAAGCCTTTATTCTATCTATATAATAGCGATTTTATTACTATCATGTAAGTAAAGAAAATTCGCAAAGAAATAACAACTAGAAACTAATACCCATTGATCTGTTAATCATATAAGGAAAAACCCTTGCTGTAAATAGAGTATTTGAAAGGAACTATATTTATTAAGAATTATTTTTTACTTGATGGATATATGAAACATTGCGCAACATGCGACTAAGTTTCTTTTTCTAAATAAAATGCTATAGCTCTGTTCTTTTTTTTTCTTTCTTTGTTTTCTCAACCCATACATCATTAGCTTTCTTGGATATCAGAACACAAGATTTCGTGTTCGAGGCCGATAATCCAGCTGCAAGAAAAAGTATTTCATTTCGATACAACGAAGAACTGCAAGGAAAAAAAAACTTTATCGTTCAGGAAGATTCTTTTAAAGCTTTATTAATGAAGAAAAAAATATATAGACAGAAACAGAGTACACTTCTGGTAAATGTAATATTTTCCTTAATCTCCTTTCTTTAAATATTTTCCTTTCCCGTAATATTTTCCTTAGCCATGATTTATTTTTTTTATAATATATTTAATGTATATTAATTTATTTTATTGTGCATTAATATAAAACTTGTAGTTTATAATTATATTTTAATATGTATCGACTATTATATGTATGGTATATAAATCATATATAATTATATTTTAATATGTATGCTTTATACAAATTGTAATCATTTTGACTCCTCTTTAGCAATCTCATAAATTTGTGTATACTAAGAAAATTCATGAAGTAATGTGTGTTTTTTCTGTGCACTTAGATAAAATAAGGGGTTTGGCCACCTAAGTGTGCCAATGATAACAAAAAGACCTTCGAATCGCGAAATTGCTTCGATAAAAAGACATGATAAAAGAAAGAGTATAATCACCAACAAAGAAAAGTAAAATTGAAAAGGGAAAAATCATTTGATTCAAAATTGTGATTTTTTTTCTCTTTGTGTTACAAAAATAAGATTAATGTTACGAATTGAATAATTTCCAACTGAGCGAAAAATTGCCCAGGCCGGGAGTTGAGCCTAGATACTGGGCTTACAAGGCCAAAACTTTACCTGTTAAGCTACCGGGGCGACAGCCAGCTGGGATTTCTCGCTCAGATAAACTTAATGGTCACAGCATCTGGTCTGTCATTTAGACAGTTCAACAGAATAGACCGCAGGTAATGGACCTCCATATGACGATGGGTACGTATATATACTATTATTTTCAACACAATTTAACTGATTGGTAAAGTAATCATACGAATTGAATAACTTCCAACTGAGCGAAAAATTGCCCAGGCCGGGAGTCGAACCCAGATACATGGCTTACAAGGCCAATGCTTTACCTGTTAAGCTACCGGGGCGACAGCCGGCTGGAATTTCTCGCTCAGATAGCCTTATTAGTCATAGCATCTGATCTGTCATTTAGACAATTCAACAGAATATACCGCAGGTAATGGACCTCCATATGACGATGGGTAAGTAGATATACTATTATTGTCAACACAATCTAACTGATTGGTAAAGTAATCATACGAATTGAATAATTTCCAACTGAGCAAAAAAATTGCCCCGGCCGGGAGTCGAACCCAGATACTTGGCTTACAAGGCCAATGCTTTACCTGTTAAGCTATCTGTTAAGCTCAGTTGGAAATTATTCAATTCGTATGATTACTTTACCAATCAGTTAGATTGTGTTGAAAATAATAGTATATCTACGTACCCATCGTCATATGGAGGTCCATTACCTGCGGTCTATTCTGTTGAACTGTCTAAATGACAGACCAGATGCTGTGACCAATAAGGTTATCTGAGCGAGAAATCCCAGCCGGCTGTCGCCCCGGTAGCTTAAAAGGTAAAGCATTGGCCTTGTAAGCCAAGTATCTGGGTTCGACTCCCGGCCTGGGCGATTTTTCGCTCAGTTGGAAATTATTCAATTCGTATGATTACTTTACCAATCAGTTTGATTGTGTTGAAAATAATAGTATAAGAGTAATGTGTCTTCTTCATACTTAAATAGCATTAAAATCTATTTTTATATATAATGAATAGTCTATTTTGAGAGTAGTTTTACAGTATATTTTTGTTTTTGATTTTAATTTTATGTTTTTTAATTTTTAATTTTTTTATATTTTATATATATAAATATTTTTTTTTTTTTTTTTTTTTTTTTTTTTTTTTTTGTTACGGTAAATTTTACGTTCGGATAGCAAGGGGAAAATCATTCGTTCAAGAATTTTAGAAATTGTGCAGACGTAAAATCTTTAGCTCCTAATGTTAAATTAATTTAAAACTCCGAAACAAATTGCATGTATGTAGTTTTACAGCATAAATTGAAGATCGACTTGGCTTCATGAACTGTAATTTTGATGTAGCATATTTACACTTTCTAGATATTGATCCCACCAGAAAAAACTTTCGATACAATTCCTTTTATTTTAAGAATTAACTTTCTTTCTGAAAATTAACTTTCTTTTCGAAATAAATGTTAATTTTAACCTATGAAAGTTTTAACTTTAATCGATTTTCGAAAGTTTTTTAAACGCAAGTCCTAAATTTTTCTTTTCGCCATGTGATGTTAGAGTTATGCTACAAAAACTACCCGCATTTCAAAGAAATAGATACATTTAAAATGAAATTGACATTAGCAGTTCCTGAATTACTATCTTAATAGTTCTTAAACTGCTTAACCAAATGTTTTTTGGATTATTACTAGTTGGTAACATTTGCCAAAATGTTAAAATTTGCTGTCAGTGTTGGATTTTGTAAAAGAAATTTTAGAGTTTGTACTACAGAAGCTTCAAGATTTTCGCATAAAAACTTTTCTAGTAACGATAAATTCAACAATCGCACAGTTTCATCTTAAAAATTACTTTTTATCTCACATATTAGGCATAAAATCTAATGTGCCTGCAATTTCTATGTCTGTATGCACTCATATATGTAACCCCCCCTACCTAGCTAAATGGGGATTTTGTCGAATTCTTTATTTTTCGAGAAGTACTATTCTTTGGAAAATTGAGTATAATATGAATTTAGTGTAAATAGCCTGTGTGCTCAATGCCACAATCTAACTGAACACTTTTCTTTTTCTTTTATTGCTTTTATCATTAAATTATATACTTATTTTTACACGTCATTACAACTTCTGTCAAATAAAAAGAACAATGCTTCCTATACAAAGACGATAATCTTGCAAAGAGCAAAGTTAAAAATTTCTGTAACTATCTGAAAAGATTTACTTTGTTTTCATTTTGTTATTCGACATACCGCTAATTACCTTTCAAAGTAGAAGAAGAGAAATTCTTCGACTGAAATGTATTTAATCCTTCAATTAGAATTTAAAAAAAACCTTTTTTATCTGCAATACATTCTCATTTTTTTCTTTTTGTAATACAATAGAGTTTTTGTTATCTTTTTCCCTTTAGGGTGTATTTCGATTCAAACTGCTTATTTTCCGATTTATTTTTATATTTATTTTTGCTCTCAAATGCATCAAACTGGCAATTTTTCTTATTTAGAAAGTACTCAAGGTGCCGTGATTGTCAATTCTTTGATAAATTCAAAAAATTTTGCAAAAAAAAACGATCAAAAACGGCATTTTGAACCGATTTTTCCGACGCGGGACATCTGTAAACAAAAAAACGGGTCATAGAGAGAAGATAATTCTTCATAAATCAAATTCTAATGAATTGAGCCTAAAATGACACCACACGGCTTTTTACACGTCTCTTCAAAAATCCTCTCAGCAAGTTGCATATTTCTATTTTTAAAAATGTGTCTGAAATTGCATCAGAAAATTTCGAGCTGTTGAAGATGGAAAAGTATTCTTTCGAATACACCCTTAAGGAAAGATACAGTATTTCATATAGAAAGTAGGTTCTTTTTCTGAAATCGAAATAATAATATCGTTTACGCTAAGTTATTACCTGCAATGCATTCTATCTTATTTTTATTTTTATTTATTTGTTTAATTTGTTTATTTGTTTAACAATAATGCAAATAATTATAATAGTTATTATTATTATGCCGTATGTAGCGCTTTATTTAGCTGAGAAAAATAATGTGAAATACTTTGAATAACCAAAATAAATAAATAAAATTATTGCAAATAATTAAGTAGAAAAAACTACTTCACATAATAAAATAAATTATTTATTTACTGTTTGTAGAGTAATCTAATTTTGGCACGAATCATTGCACCATTTTAATCAAAATACATACGTGAAATAATAAAACAAAAATTTTTAATGTGTCATACTATTATTTTAACACAATCGAACTGATTGGTAAATTTATCATACAAATTGAATATTTCCAACTGAGCGAAAAATTTCCAAGGCTGGGATTATTCAACATATTTCTGATTATTAATCTCAGATAAATATGTTTCTACGTACGACATGGCAATTTACTATTCTTATTACTAGCCTCCTTTTGAAGACCTGTTTGGTCTCCCTTAAATGTATGGTGGGCAATGTATCATATTACATTTAATTTTAATTCAATTTACATACAAAATATTTAGCCAAATCGGAAGATTCAGATAGAGAATTCAAGAGCTTATTATTTTTATGTAGCGGGGCACAGGTGGTAAATCGTTAAACATTGTCCATTTGTCCCCATCATGTTTTTTCCATTAAAAATATAATCCGTACACTCATTTTATTTAAAAATATGATTGAACCTTTACTTAAAACTGAAACATTCAAAATTCAGGGCAGTCACATCTTACTTTATTTTTCTTTAAACAAAAAGAAAAGAAAATTTTTAAATAATGCCACAAATTTTGATATTTAATTGTAACGTGCGCGAAATGTTAAAAAAAGTGCTAACTGTTGAGATTTAAAAAAATGCTATACGCAATATTTGTACCCGGGTAATATAAAAGTATGAAGAATTCTATGCGAACGTGGCAATTTTTATGTAGTTTTATTCGAAAAATAGCTTTGATTTTTAATTAAAAGATAAACCTTGCTTATGAAAAGCGATAGAATCAGCTCGTAGTTATTTATGACAGTCTTATGATTTGGATTATTATATTGTAAATGACAACTGTTGATGACAATCACATGCCTTAGGCTTTTATTATAGAGATTGCTTGCATTATTTTTTTTTCAATTCTTCCTTCTGTTTATTGACCAACACATAGCATTTGGTTTCTCAGTTAAAGAAGCACAAAGCTTTGTATTCAAAGGATATAATATGTCAAAGGACAGAATATTTTTAAAATTATTTATCTAAATTAAAGAGGCGCAATGATTCGAATCATAATTAGAATATCATACAAACAATTAAATAAATCTTTTTTTTTCTGTCTTCAATAATTTTTTTCCTGTGGAGCTCCTGTGTTTCCCATGTGCATTAATTATTATTTATTGCCTATTATGATGGTAGATCATTTTATTGTGTTTTTTTAATTATTTTATTGTGTTTTTCTTCATGCGACTTAGTAATTCACTATCCTTATTAGTGCTTGAAATATTTTTCAATTCTTCCTTTTGTTTATTGAGCAACATATAGCATTTGTTTTCTCAGTTAACCCTTTAAGGGGCAAAGCACTTCTATTCTTAAAATGCTAAAATGGCTGATTAACACCAGAATTTTAAAAGCAAATTTATTTCAAAATGCATAAAAGCTTTTCTTTACGCACTTAATGAAATTAAAATTTTCATCTCAAATTTCTGGTGTCTATGTGGCGTTTCGCAATTAAAATAAAGTGGTATATATGTTATACAACCGCCCTTCAAGGGCTTAAAAGAGCACAAAGCTTTATATTCAAAGTAGATAGTATTTTTTTTTTAAATTATTTTTCTAAATTAATGACGCAATGATTCTATCATAATTAGAACATCATACAAACAATTATAAATAAATCATTTCTTTTACTATCTGCAATAATTTCCCCTGTTATTATGTGCAATAATTATTACTTATTGCATATTATAAAGGTAGATTATTTTATTTTGTTTTTCGAAGGTGTTTCTACATACGACTTAGTAATTCACTATTCTAATTATTACTTGCAATATTTTTTCGTTTCTTCCTTCTGTTCATCATATTTGGTTTCTCATTTAAAGAAACACAAAGATTTATATTCAAAATAGATATTTTTTCAACCGACAGAATAAATTTTTCTGTTATTATTTTTCTAAAATAAAGAGGCGCAATGATTCGTATCGTAATTAGAATATCATACAAACGATTAAATAAATCATTTCTTTTGCCATCTGCAATAAATTTTCCCTGTTGTTATGTGCAATAATAATTATTTATTGCATATTATAAGGATAGATTATTTTATTGTGTTTTTTGAAGGTGTTTCTACATACGACTTAGTAATTCACTATTCTAATTATTACTTGCAATATTTTTTCGTTTCTTCCTTCTGTTCATCATATTTGGTTTCTCATTTAAAGAAACACAAAGATTCATATTCAAAATATATATTTTTTCAACCGACAGAATAAATTTTTCTGTTATTATTTTTCTAAATTAAAGAGGCGCAATGATTCGTATCATAATTAGAATATCATACAAACAATTAAATAAATCATTTCTTTTGCCATCTGCAATAAATTTTCCCTGCTATTATGTGCAATAATTATTACTTATTGCATATTATAAAGGTAGATTATTTTATTGTGTTTTTCGAAGGTGTTTCTACATACGACTTAGTAATTCACTATTCTAATTATTACTTGCAATATTTTTTCGTTTCTTCCTTCTGTTCATCATATTTCGTTTCTCATTTAAAGAAACACAAAGATTCAAAATAGATAATATTTCAACCGACAGAATAAATTTTTCTGTTATTATTTTTCTAAATCAAAGAGACGCAATGATTCGTATCATAATTAGAATATCATACAAACGATTAAATAAATCATTTCTTTTGCCATCTGCAATAAATTTTCCCTGTTATTATGTGCAATAATAATTATTTATTGCATATTATAAAAGTAGATTATTTTATTCTGTTTTTCAAAGGTTCACTGTCTTAATGAATAACGGCCAATTTACTCGGCAAATATAATATTAATTATGTTAAATAACAATAAAGAAATAAAGAAATAACTAAAAATTATTGCACATAATAACATGGGAAAATAAACTATTGCAGATAATAAAAGAAATGACTAATTTTGTTATTTGCACGATATTCTAATTTTGATACAAATAATTGTGCATCTTTAATTAAAAAAAATAATAAAAGAAAAATTTTATAAGTTTTTTTTCTTTTTATTATCTGCAATAATTTTTATTTTATTACTATTAGTCGTAGTATTTTATTTCAAAATATTTTATGTTTGCAGCTAAATATAGTCCTACAAGCGACATAGTAATTTTTATTATAATACTATTATTATTTGTAATAATTTTTCAATTCTTCACTATTGATTCATTAATAACTATTATAATTATTTGCATTATTGTTCCAATTCTTCTTTTTGTTATTCAACATTTGGTTTTTCACTTCAGAAATGCAAAGTTTTGTATTTAAACACATGACCTTTCAAACGGCAATGTAAAATTTTTGTTTCATTATTTTTCTTGTCTTTCTTAAATAAAGGGGTAATGATTCGCATCAAAATTAGATTATCCAACAAATAACTAAATAAATAATTTAGATTTTCGTTTTTAATATCTGCAAATTTTCTTATTGTTTATTCTTATTTTTTATTTCTTTTTTAAAAAGCATTCCTTTTATTATCTGCATTAGTTTTTCCCTTTTCATTATTCCCTGCTTTTTTATTTAATTAATTATTTCTTATTGAACATATTTCATATTAGTTTTTTCAGCTTAATAAGACCAAAGTTCTTCAAGACAACAAACCTTCGAAAAAAAGAATAAAATAATATATTTTTATAATCTACAATAATTTGCCGTAATTTCCTGCGTATAATCCGCGGATCAAACAATCATTTTTCGACCCAGAAATTTTATTAAATAAAATATAACTTTTTAGATCGCCGTAATTATTTGCCTTCAATTACAAAATAAAATTTCTGGTTCGAAAAAGAATCGCGCAGGGAATTACGGTAATTTAATTTTACTTTTATTTTAATGAAATACATCTCTCATTAACTTTATTAGATAAGAAATTGATTTAATAGCGCAAAAAATAGATAATACTTCAAACAACAAAACAAGATTTTATTTTTATAATCTGAACTGTTTTTTCTGTGCTAATATTTTATTGTTAGAGCTTTTCTTATTAACTTTCTTAGGTACTATTAGGTTATCCCGTTGACAAAAATCTATCGCTAAACTATAAGATTAAATGTCAATGATGGATGATCGTGAATGTCACATCCAATAACATTAAATATGATAAACGTGTTTAAAACATCATTAAATGATTTTTGTTTCGGTTTTTTATTTGTATTTTTATTAATATTCTAATAAATACTTGTTCTTTCGTTATTTAAAATGAAAATTACGTCAATATGTGTAATTTGGCTATTAGTTTGACGATTTGTACAATTTGGCGAAATTGGTCGAGGGGTTAACCAAATAGTACCCTTTTTTAGATAAAGAAACGCAATGGTTTACAAACGAAATACTTTATTCTTCAGGCAAGAAAGTAAAAAAATTCTTTTATTATCATCAATAGTTTTTTTCTTAATTTTGTTATTCAGTATACCACTCGTTAGTTTTCTAAGTTAAATTAAAATCAAGTATTTCAATTGCAAAGTATATAATCCTTCAAAAAGAACTATAAATTCTCTTTTTATAAATTCTTTTATTATCTTTTATAGTTGCTCGTTATTTTATGTTTATTTCAACAAATTAATTAATTATTTCATGCAAAATTTGGAACTTTGCAGAAAATTTTATAATTTTTTTTTTAAATGCCAATTTTTTTTAACTGATAGCGCTTAATTAAAAGCAGGGTCGATTTTCGAATTTTTTGAAAATTAAAAAAATTCATTATTTTGAAAATTAGGATACGAAAAATCGCGATTTTTGACAAACGAAAATCGATTTGTCCATCGTTCGCAGAAAAATATCTCCAATTTCATCAAATTTTCAAAGTACTTGTTCACTCTGTAAAGAGGCTGTAACAAGAGTGGAAGTTGAAATTCATATTACATTTTTTTAAAGAAAGGTCTTTTAGGAATGAACTTTCTTATATAATTTTTTCCGAATAGTTTTTTAAAAGAATAATATCCAGTATTTTTTAAATACAGAAATTACACTGTTAAAAATAAAGGTGACAAAACAGTTGCATTTGGCGCCCAGGGGTGAAAAGGTATTACCATTTGACACCCGCGAGCTTGAAAATGTGTTTAGGGTGCCGTTTGATCACTCATTGGGTGATTCACGCTAATTAGGGTGCCGCGATATGTATAACGTTGGAAGATTTTCACCTTTTAGTCATTTGCGCATGCTCTGTGACGTTTGTACTTTTCCTTCAACTGGCTGTCACTGGTGGATCAAAGCAGCAATTTCTCCCAACAAAGACTATTACTGCGCATGTGCTATCCCATTTTCATTTAGAACTTAGGATGGATAACTTTTGGCGAGCTTTTTATACAAAGTAACTTTTGAATTTCAGGACATTTGAACGTTTCAAGGAGACTCTAAAGGTGAGCTAGATGGCCGAACGGTTAGAGCATTGAGCTTGCAATTAGACGCTGTGGGTTCGAATCCTTCGCGGGCCAAAAGTCGGTTTATAGCTTCTTTTTATTATTGGGCACTCTGGATTACGGGCACCATCTTTTCACCCTAATTAAGGGTGCCATTCTAGTTCCTCTAACGGTACCACTAGTGAGACAAGCCTTTCACTCCTAAAAGGTGCAATGTGTCACCTGTAGTTTTAACGGAATAATTTAGTCAGGGCGGAATAATTTAGAAACTTTGTAGAATATATTGTTCACATGATTTTTCTTTTGAACTTAATACACATCAAAAAATTGAGAAATTATAGGTATTTTTAGTGCACCAATTTTATTATAAGTTTATGAATATTTTAAAAACATTATTTTCAGAAGAGATAATATATTCACTTCTACAATACCTACATGTTTCCTTCGCAAGATAAAAGTTTTAAAAATATGTATATTTTTCTCAAAACCTTTGCAATTTTCATTTACTATAACCTCTTAATTCATTTTGTTATTAAAAATTATCTAAAAAAATATTAATCTTTAACAAAATTATTTCCTATAAAGCACTTACAAAATAACTTAGAGACAGACAATTTCCAACATATCTTTTAAAATCTTTTTTTCTCTTCCCTAAATCAAAGTACAACTACAAATAGAACACCACAGAAGCATACTGTTGATCAATAAAGAATTACCCCAGAGAAAAACAATTTACGCTTGTTTAAGCGGAAAGCGGTCCTCTTCAAAATATGTTATTCTTCATACACATTTTCATCTTTCATCTATTCTTGTCTATTGTTAGTGATTTATCACTTATTCTACGCCAAAAAGTATTTGACGTAGTTTATTTCATATTCTTAATCACTCGGAAAAGTTATTCTTCTTTTTATTCATAATTTTTATCTGTAGCTAAAGAGCTTTATTTATTTTTTCAAATATAAATATTAAAAATATTTTTCATTCTATATTAAAAATAATGCATCCTAGATATTTTAAATTTCTGTAGATGATCGAAAAATTTCAATATTTTTGGCATTTTTGTCATTTTATAAAATAAAAAGCTCTAAATATTTTCAATGCAACTTGTTTTATAAAAAAATAATAATTTTTAAACAATATTATACAAAAGCTCTCTAAAGGTTCTATTCAACTTCAAACTTTTATTTAAACAAGTAAGAAAAATCGTGCATTAAGCATAGATTATAAAACACTTTCCAACTCTTTCTGAAATCTTTAACAAAACTTCGTTATTTAGGTAAATAATTTTACTGTCTGTAGCCAAACATGCATTCCAATACTTTTGAGCAATTGCTATATATATATATATGTTTCGATTGATATATATATATATGTGTTGCGGCCAATACCCGGAGCCTGGCCAATTCTAGAACTTGCCAAGCTTCCTGGCCAAAACCCGAAATACATTAAATGAATAGCGTATTTCAGGTTTTGGCCGGCCAATTCGCGAACTGGCCAGGAAACCTTGGACAACACCCGAACTATGATGCATAGGTACCAATTATTTTTGTGACTAAGATAATGTGACATTAAAATGCACAGTATAAAAGGTTCCCATTGATTATATTGAAAAGAAATATTTTTGTGTAATTAACTAAAAATAATACACAATTCCCTTTCAATATCGAAATTAATAGATAAACCAAATAAGATAACAATTACCAGTTTACCGGAACCTTTACTCGAGTTAGAGCACAAACAAGCTGACGGCTAGACTATTTGAATTCATAGGCACTTTCAACTATGTTAGAAAATATTAAGCCGAGTGCCTATATCTATTTCGAGAATTGGCCAATTGCATCTGGCCAGTTCGCGAATTGACCGGCCAATTCTAGAATTGGCCAATTATTTTTTAACATTGCTGGCCAATTCGGGAATTGGCCAATTTCGGGTTTTGGCCGCAACATATATACAGTGAAACCTACAAATAAGGGACACCTATGGGACCGCAACTTTTGTTCCTTAAATAGAGGTGTCCCTTATTCGAAGTGTCCCTTATTTGGAGGTTTCACTGTATATGTTATATGATGGGGAAATTCAGTTTAGTAAGAAAACGCCAAACAGGAAAACGCATGATTTATCAATAAAAAGTTCTTCCGGAAAAACAATTTAAAATAATTCAAGCCGAAAGTATTTAAGTAATTTATTTTGATACATAATTTAATAACATAATTTAATAACATTTTGATACATAATTTATTAACAGAGACAGTCTCCCCGAAAATTATCCACAAAGTAAATTATGGTACAATGAATTTTACCGTATCGTATGAAACCAAAAAATAAACAGAACATTTTTACGTGATACCAGGAAAATGAAAGATTTATCAATAAAGAATTCTTCCGGAAAAACAGTTTAAGCTAACTCAAGTGAAAACTGATCCTCTTCAGACGATGATGCTATCCATCATATGTATTTTCTTCTTTCGTCTACCCTTCTATATTGATAGTCGTGTGACATTTCTACACGCTATTATTACATTATCTTATAAATAAAACAATAATAAGAAATGCAGTATTTCACGTTGATTTCATCATCAAAATGAAATTTAACAAGTCAGAAATTGCATGTAAAACGTTGCAAATGAGGTGCGTTCTTACTGTATCAAATTTTAAAAATATGCAGATCTTGTTGTAATTGTATAAAGAACTTTTGATACAATGTATTGGCCGAAATATTTTGTGTCTCCCTGTAAATACTATATGCTTTCTATTATACAGAAAGTAACTTGCAGTAAACCTTAGCAATGTATATCAATCTCATGAAATATGAAATAGTTTAATGTAATTAAAATACACCTCAAACAATGTTTCCTCCTGTAGCATTAGGTAAAGGATTACATTTACGCGGCCCCCGTAAATTAATAACAAATATTCTTTGCACCACAGATTGTACATAATATATAATATATACTTTCTAGATGTATATTAATTTTATTATATTAAAAAGAAGATAACATCATTAAAATGCACTTAAAACTATTTATACACATTGGGCATAACTTAACCGAATAATTTTGATTGTCCCTGTAATTGAACTACATATCTGATTTTTATGCTTAAGATAAATTTTTGCCAAACAACTTCCAACACACCTTTCGAAGTTGTCAAGTAATAATTTTTTTTAGAATACCACAAATACTAGATGATGATCAATATAGAATCCCCCCCCCCCCTTCCTCTGTAAACAAAACAAAACAAAAAAAGTTTATTTAAGCGGAAAATGGTATTTGAATGATGTTATTTTCTTCTTCCAATTACCAATGTCTGTTGTTATTGAAGGTGTAATTTATACCTACTTCAGAAAATATTTGACTTGGTAGCATGTACTTGAAATAACTCTTTCATAATTGTTCCAAAGGAAGTAACTTATTTTTTATTCTTTAGCAAACATACGATTTTGATATTTAGTTTTTTTATGTTAAATATTGTTTACTGTCTATTTTTTGTGGAGGATGAAAATTAATTTTATCAATATAAATGCTTACATGTGTACGAGTATAAGTATAAATGCGATATATTAACCTCTTCGTCCTGGAGGTAAAATAACACTACAATTGCACATTTCTTGATTTTTCGAAAATAAAACAACTCCATAGACGACAAAAAAAACTCATTTTTTAACTTTATTATTTAGGGGATTAGTAATATAGGCTCGCAAATACGGATCTAAAAATATTAACACCCTTAAGGGGGCTCAGTGGTTGAAAACTTTTCAAAAAATCGATTTTTTTATGATCTAATTTGATTATTCATTTAATTCTTAACTCAATGCAAAAACCGGCATAAAAATATTTGCATTTTTAACGGAGTTATAAGCATTTATGTATCAACACTTTTATAGCCGCATATTCATATAATTTCAACTTTAAGACACGTTTTCTCAAAACTTGATTTTTGACGACTAACACCAAAATAAAAAAAAAATCTATTTGATGGAATGGCTTTTTTTCATCTATTTAACATTATTATTTAGGTTATGAATTAATATATTTTAGATAGCTTAATATTTTTAGTATTTTTAATGAAAAAAAAAAGTTGTATTTTTTAGGGGTTTTTTTTAAATTTTCAAATTTAAAAGTTATATATATATATATATATATATATATATATTTTTTTTTTTTTTTTTGAGGGATTTTTATATCCTTAATTCATTCTCAAGAGTAAAAAATCCTGATCATTTTAAAGCAAAAATTAGGTTCTTAAGTCAATTCAACGTTAAGATATTTTGGTGTTGGTGATATAGCATATAATTTTCTTTTCGAAAATTGTGTTACATACATTTCGCTATATTTTTCATTATATTACATTGAAATACTTCATTTTGTAATTTTATAAGACTGAAAATATCCCTTTAAAACATCAGAAAGTTTAAATTAATTACATTGAATACTTCTGTTTTTATATGGGCTCGAAGCGAGAGCTCTGTTTACATGCGTTTCCGTATCGATCAACCCCTGAGCCCCCTTAAAATAACACTATGCATCTCAACTCGCATCGTTTGATAAAATTGTATCAAGAGTTACAGTGTGAGTTGAGATTTTTATTTCATCGAAATAGTTCATTTAATTTAACATGGTTCGTACGCGTCCTGGAATTTCATGGCCAAGAAATTCTTAGGTACCAGTATTTTCTCACAGAAATTATATGATTAAATAAGACGCAATTCCGCGCTTTTTAAATATATTTATTTTTCTGCAAAGAAATTCTGGTATTTCACCTGGAAAATAACGGTACCCGTAAGAACCATGTTAATGAAAGAGTTCTTCACATAAGATATTTTTCAGAAACTTTAAAATGTAATAGAACTTAATGGCTATATGGAAATATAAATTATGTTTTTCAAAACTCTATGAAGTGTGATATTTCAAAAATCGTTTTTGTATACTATAACATTTCAGATATATGACTTCGTTTAATTTACTGATTTTATATTCTTGGGGAGTAGACTACAAGAACGATTTTTTCAGGAAAAAGTATATTGTTTATATTTCTATATTTCTTCTTTGTATTTTTGTATTTTTTATTTTAATAACATAAACATTTTTGAATTATGTACAGTTGAATCTTGTTAATTCGAATTAAACGGAGTCAAGAGAAAATGAGTTCGAATAAACGAAAATTTTTAACGTTATTCCGCTATTGAAAATTTCGGGATTTCATGTTTAGTTCAAATTAAGCGAAGATTCGAATTATCCAATTTCAAATTAACGAGAGCCGTCTGCATATATTTCTTAAAATATTAGGCATTTTTCGTACATTCCGATCTTTTAATTTCTGATTTAAGGGGGCTCAGGGGTTCAAAACTTTTCAAAAAATCGATTTTTTTATGATCTAATTTGATTATTCATTTAATTCTTAACTCAATGCAAAAAACCACATAAAAATATTTGCATTTTTAACGGAGTTATAAGCATTTATGTATCAACACTTTCATAGCAGCATACCTATAATTTCAACTTTAAGTCGCGTTCTCTCAAAACTTGATTTTTGACGACTAACACTAAAATTAAAAAAAAACTATTTGATGGAATAGCTTTTTTTTTCTTTTGCATGCATATAACATCATTATCTAGATTATGAACTAATATATTTTAGATAGTTTAATATTTTGAGCATTTTTAATGGAAAAAAAGTTGTATTATTTAGGGTTTTTTTTTTAATTTTCAACTTTGAGCGATTTTTTAATACTGTTTTTATTAAGTGATAGTTATATCCTTAATTCATAATCTAGATTATGATGTTATATGCATGCAAAAAAAAAAAAAAAAAAAAAAAAAAAAAAAAAAAAAGCCATTTCATCAAATAGTTTTTTTTTTAATTTTGGTGTTAGTCGTCAAAAACCAAGTTTTGAGAAAACACGACTTAAAGTTGAAATTATAGGTATGCGGCTATGCAAGTATTGATACATAAATGCTTATAACTCCATGTTAAAACTGTTGTTAGCTTTCGTTTTTTCAAAAACTAAAACAAAATCACTTCACCTTTTTTCATTCACGTATAAAAACATTTCAAAATTATAATTAATTTAAATTTATTTTTAAATTATATTTATATCCAGTGTCATTTAATTTTCTACTGATTTTATATGTTATGAATACGGTTCTTATTAATGAACCGAAACATGTCAACTCTTTAATTTAATTTTTATTTGTGACACCTTCTAAGTAAATAAATATGAAATGTTTTTATACGTGCTTATAACTCCGTTAAAAATGCTAATATTTTTATGCGGTTCTTTGCATAGTTAAGAATTAATTGAGTAATCAAACTAGATCATAAAAAAATCGATTTTTTGAAAAGTTTTCAATTCCCGAGCCCCCTTAACAAAATGAAATCAAGTTAAATAAAATCCTTTGATTAAAGAAAAAAAAATGATTTTGAAGAAAAATACGCCAATGATAAATTACTGTCAAACAACTTCAAACAAACTTCTTGATGTTGTCAGATAAAAAATATCTCTCTTTTTGATACCACAAATACCAGATGTTGATCAGTAGAGAATTCCCATCCCCATTCCGCTATATATAAATAAAAATACATGTATTCTTTTTTAAGCGGAAACTGATCTTTGAATGATGTTATTTTCTTCTTTTACTTAATAATGTCTGTTGTTATGTAAGGTGTAATTTATATTTCTTCGGAAAATTCTTGACTTGGTATACGGCATGTACTTTATCACTTGAAATAACTTTCATTCTTGTTCTAGAGAAAGTAACTTATCTTTTTTTTTTTTTTTTTTTTTTTTGTAATAAAAATACACTTTTCATATTTATTTATTTTTTATTTTATTTTGTTTTATCTATTTATTATTGTAACTTCTTTTTGCCTGAAGGTAAAATAACGTATTTCTGCATTTTTCTTTCGAATATAAAAAGACAACACAGAGGACAGAAACAGCCTATTTTCTTAAATTAATAGGGGGCTGCTAATTTAGGCTCATAAACACGGAGCTAAAATGATTAACAGCCTTAAAATATCAATTTATTTAGCAATAATCTAAATTCACAGGATAACAAACTTAAATACTTTAATTGTGTAAATGATCTGCAAATCTTTAATTATTATTATTATTTTAATTGAAAATTGTTTAGGTTAAGTAATTATGAACATTTGTTGCTTTCTTGGGCATACTGTCTGGAATACATTTTGCAAAAACAGATGAAAAATACTTATCTTACTCAGATGTAGATAATTCTCTAAACTTTTCGGACTTTTTGGTATATTTTCATCACTTATTTTCCGACATAATATACCAATATTAAATTCAACAAAATCCTTTCGTTAAAAACGTTTGTGAATGAAAAATGTCCTTAAGATACATTATTGCTAAACAAATTCTAACACAACTTCAGATAAATAAGATATTTCTTCACGATACCACAAATATCAGCTGTTATTCAATCGAGAATTCTCACCCCCACGACCAGGTAAAAAACAAGCAAACCAACATACAAAAAACATATTTAAATGGAAACTAATCTTTGATGTTATTTTCTTCTTTCACTTAAAAATGTCTGTTGTTATGGAAGGTGTAATTTATACTTCTTCGGAAAATACTTGACTTGGTATATGGCATGTACTTTATCACTTGAAATAAGTCTTTCATATTTGTTCCTCAGGAAATAACTTATCTTTTATTTCGTAATAAAAATACACTTTTCATATTTAGTTTTTTTTTAATTGTTACCTATTCTATCCTAGATATAAAATAATACAATACGAATGCACATTTCTTGATTTTTTTAAAAATAAAAAGACATCATAGAGGACAGAAATAACCCATTTCTTAAATTTATACTTTAAGGGGCTGCTAATTTAGGCTCACAAATACGGATGTAATATGACTAACAGCTTGAAAGTATCAATTTTTTTTTAACCACATAATCGTCGAGCCCGAGACATTCGCGGGCTGCAAGCTTTACTGCTTTTATTAAGAATTGTTTGATTCTCACCTGTTTTACAAAATAGAGTAATTGGTTTTATTCCGCTATCATTTTACTTGTCATTAAATAAGATTAATATTTTTTTTCAAAAAAGTGGTGGTAATAATGAATTTGAATTTTTAAACCGTAATTTAATGCGACTATTAAGGGATTAATACCCTAAATTCACCGAGTAACAAATTTAAGGGGGCTCAGGGGTTGAAAACTTTTCAAAAAATCGATTTTTTTTTATGATCTAGTTTGATTATTCAATTAATTCTTAATTCAATGCAAAAAGCTGCATAAAAATATTAGCATTTTTAACGGAGTTATAAGCATTTATATATCAATACTTACAAAGCCGCATCCATATAATTTTAACTTTAAGTCGTGTTTTCTCAAAACTTGATTTTTGACGACTAACACCAAAATTAAAAAAAACTATTTGATAGAATGGCTTAATTTTTTTTGCATACATATAACATCATTATCTAGATTATGAATTAAGGATATAACTATCGCTTAAAAAAAACATTATTAAAAAATCTCTCAAAGTTCTCAATTTAAAAAAACCCAAAAAATACAACTTTTTTTCCATTAAAAATACTCAAAATATTAAACTATCTAAAATATATTAATTCATAATCTAGATAATGATGTTATACGCATGCAAAAAAAAATTAAGCCATTCCATCAAATAGTTTTTTTAAATCTTGGTGTTAGTCATCAAAAATCAAGTTTTGAGAAAACGCGACTTAAGTTGAAATTATATGGATGCGGCTATGAAAGTGTTGATACATAAATGCTGATAACTCCGTTAAAAATGCAAATATTTTATGCGGTTTTTTGCATTGAGTTAAGAATTCAATGAATAATCAAATTAGATCATAAAAAAATCGATTTTTTGAAAAGTTTTCAACCCCTGAGCCCTCTTAAGGCTTTGTGAATTGTCTTCAAATCAAAAGTTGTTTTATTAAAAATCATTAGGTTAAATATTCATGAACATTTCTTACATTCATGAGCATACTGTCTGGAATGCATTTTGAGAACATAGATGAAAATTTTTTGATTTATGAGGAAATAAGTATCTGGGCTGACATTTTTGGTTTTTTTTCCAAAGCCAAGAGCATTCAACTATACAGAAGAAAAACAAAAATTTTAAAAAAATTGAAAAGATTTAGTTTATATTCTCCTCGTTTGGAAATATTATACACTTTATGACCAAAAGTTACAGGCCACTTGCGATTTTACACATTTTGTTAACACTAGAACCGCGGCGACGGGTCATTTTGACCCGTATCATATGCAGAGATGTTGATTCGAACCAGAAAATTCTTTATAAATTTAGCTAAATATAAGCTGAGAAAAAAATGATTTCAATATATAATTTAAATAATTTTAAATGAAAATTCTGGGGAGAAATATTTTTATAAAACTTGAATGAATTTTCCCGCGGTTCTAGTGTTAAATATCTAGAAAAATACACGAGGGATTATCCTGAAACTCTAAACGTGTAAACATAATAGTACAGATCATACATTTCCGTGAACAGGGCTCCCAAATGGACTGCGAACTGAACATCACTATTTTTTTAAAAAAAATTTCATGGCACGTTTGCGCTAGAATCAACTTTCAAAAGTGGTTTCTTGACAATTTGCAAGAAAAATATAAAAAGAAAATTTCTCTAAGAAAATTCTGATGTTCAGTTCGCGGACCATTTGGGAGCCCTTCGTGAAGACTTTTTTCCGAAAATTCCATAGGGGACTGTTAACAAATTGAAAAAAACAACAACTTTTGGATAAATCTGTCAAAAATAAAGTACCAAAAGCGTTCAAACTGCAGATTATGATTAAGTGGCTTATTGTAAAAAGCTGTGTCCATTTTTATTTCTGTAGTATGTATACTCGTACAGAAATTATGATTTTTATAAAAACAGTACCAAATTTTTCCAAGTTTTTTCGCTTATATGTTTCAGAGTTCTTAACATAAAATAATGTTCTTTTCCGAAAATATGACAAATAACATGTCCCATAATGCCCTATAATCAAAATTAAAAAATAATAAAAATTGTATGAAAAATAAGTAGGTATACCAAATAATTTTTCAGTGCGCATGCGTGAAAGCTATCAAATTTCACTTGCATATTGTGTTAGCTAAATGTATAGAGCAACTCATGTAAAAACCTAAGAATCATAACTTTAAAAATCTGAAAGTGATCGTCGATAGAATAAGCACAAAATCCGTTATTCGCAAAAATATGAGGGGCTGTATCTATATATCCATTGATTAGTGACAATATAGATTACACAATATGGCTAGGACCCCGTATTTGGATAGGACCCCTTATAGAGTTTCGAAGAAAAATCTTCACGGTAATGTATGACCTGCACTATTATGCTTACGCACCTGGAGTTTCAGGAAAATTCCTCGTGTATTTTTCTAGATATTTAACAAAATGTCAGAAATTGCAACAGGGCCGTAGCTAGAAGTGTTCAACAGGGGGGGGGGGGCTCAAGAGATTGTAGGGGGGGCTCATATTTTTTTTTTCTCTTTCTCTGACGCAGAAAGATAAATTAGTGCATATTTACACTGTAGGTACTATGTTTCTTATTAAAATATTGTAATAACTTCATTTTATACTAAGAAAAGTATATCATGATGAAAATTTTGAGTGTATAACTGGTGAAAAATTAAACATCATGTTAGCTTCATATGTACAAATAGGATGAGGGCGTGTTTAATTACTTATACAATTTAGTAATTCTGCAAAACTGTAAAAGGATCTGAAGACTAAATTTGATTTTTGAACAGAATTTCATTTGAATTTTCGGAACAGAAATTCATTTAGTGACCTTGGAAACTTTCCAAGGGGGTGGGGGGGGGCTGGGCCGCCCATAGCGCCCCCTTAGCTAGTGGCCAGTCACCTTTGGCCATATAGTGTATGTGATACTTCCGATTGGAAGAGGATAAAGATTGTTAATTGCCTATTTTTTGGACTGAAACACCTTAAGTTTATAAATATGAATGAATATAAATGTGTATACGGGTGGTTCTCGGAATAAGTGGGCAATTCGTGTCTTGTGCGATTATATGATACATATTATCATTTAATTTTCTTAGTTTAAAATGCATTTTATAATGCCTCCATGCAGTTTCGAAAAGGAATTTCACGAAATAAATGTACATTTTAGTTCAATAATATTTTTAACTAGCTGACCCGCCCGGCGTTGCCTGTATCCGTGATAATCATGATGCATAAAAAATCCAACAACAACATAGTGACAAAAATGAAAAAAAATCGATTCTAAAAGCATAAAAACTCAAAAAACCGTTAAAAATTACTTCGAAAATTGTACCGAAAATCGATGAAATTCAAAAATAGTAGCAGAAAAAATTTAGTAAATTAGGATAAAAGTGTGAAACATTTTTCTTTTTATCAGTGTCAAAAAATAGATGCAAAATGCGAAAAAATACTAAAAATCATATTAAAAAATCTAAAACCACTGCGATAATTTTCGAATAAACTTTTTTGAAAAGAGAACTAAATTTACTATGTTGAATTAAAAGAATGAAAACCGTATTCTTTTCACTAATGAGGAAAAATCGCCTCGAAACTTAAAAAAAAGACTAAAAAATCAAATTAAAAAAATCTTGTCAAAAAATCGCAAATCGGACCTCGAGGTGCAAAACTTCATATATACAGGGGTCGCAGCGTCCCTAAAATTTTCGCACTTTCTTACCAGTATTTTAAATCAAAAATCTTTCTGTCAGATTCCTTTAACATTTACAATGAAATTCGACAATGAATATAATCGTTTTAAAATTGTGGTAGGAAACAGCGAAAATTTTAGGGACGCTGCGACTCCTGTATATAGAGGTACCTTTTCTCAAAGTTTTGTAACTCTACGTTCAGCGGTCTCTTCAGAACAGCGCTGACACACTTACAAACTTCTCTCTTTATTATTAACTAGCTGACCCGCCAGCGTTGTCCGGGTCCGTATTAACAATATTAAACGAACTTGAAATTTGTATGATTTTATCATTAACTCCAAACATGCAGAAATGCATTGTCTGAAATACGTGGCCACTGACTGTGTGAAAAATCGGTTTAAAAAACAGCTAATGTTAAGCTCTAAAAATACTCAAAATGAGCGATGAGAAATGTGGGAGGGAATATGTATCCAACGAATGCGTGATTTTCGTGTTAAAGTGTTGATATTTATCAAAAATCACTGTTAAGTCACGTAACTATTTTTTTTTCACATAGAAATCCCAAATGAAATATTTTGAATTTTAAACTAATTATATCACTCTTAAATCCGACTATACCATGAATGAAAGCGATACTCGCTCGTAGCTAAAATGTTGGTATGTAGTACTATAATTTCAGAGCCATTTAACAAAAGTAAGTGTTATTTTTAATCAAATCATGCATAATGTCCACTCTATGGATAAATTCCTAACAGTAAACTTTTTTACCGTGACCATAACCTGTCTGTAACCTAACTTTGACTTAACAGTACCTTACCGTAAATTAAATATAACATAAATGTAACCTAGCTTTCACTTTATTGTAACATATCCTTATTCTAACCATAAAACAAATGCGATTTAACTTTAACCTAACTTTAACTTAACCGTGACCTATCTGTAACCTAACGGGATATTAAATATAATAAAAGACTTACCGTAATGTAATTGCAACCTAAATGTTACCAAACCATATATTGGTTTCATGTCCATGGAAATTATTTTGTCTTATTCGGATCTGGTTATGATTCATTAGAACATTTTTGTCGGGTTCAGATTTTAGGTATTTTTTGATATTGAGTTATAATGTTCGGGTCGTATTCATGTCCATGGAAATTATTTTACCTTGCTCGGATACAATTATGGTTCTTTGGAATATTTTTGTCGGGAACAGATTTGTTTCAATTCAGATTTCGGCTTTTTCTTCAAATGGAATTTTTGGGTTCGGGTTTTCTTGCGTGTTCACGGAAATTATGCTGCCTTGTTCGAATAAGAACATGCTTCACTGGAATATTTTTTTTTCAAGATCAGATTTGGTTCAGTTCAGATTTCGTGATTTTTTTCAAAGAATTTTTTTAGGTTCAGATTCGGTTCAGGTGAATGGAAATTTTTTGTCTTATTCAGATCCGGTTACGATTCTTTGGAATATTTTTATCAGGTTCCGATTTGGTTCGATTCAAATTTCAGGTATTTTTTCAAATAGAATTTTTAAGTTCGGATCTCGTTCATGTCCACGGAAATTATTTTGTCATACTCGAATCCAGTTATGATTCTTTCGAATATTTTGGTCGAATTTAGATGTGGTTTGGGTCAAATTTCAGTTTTTTTCAAATCGAATGTTTTAGGTTAGAGTCCACAGAAATTATTTCGTCTTGCTTGGATTGGGTTATAGTTCTTTGGAATATTTTTGTCAGGTCCAGATTTGGTTCAATTCAGATTTCGAGTTCTTTTTTCAAATATAACTGTTGAGTTAGGGTCTTCTTGCATGTTCACGGAAATAATTCTGTCTTGTTCGAATAAGGACATGCTTCACTGGAATATTTCTGCCAAGTTCAGATTTCGTTCAGTTCGCGATTTTTTCAAAGACATTTTTTGTGTTCGGATTTTGTTCATGTCCATGGAAATGTTTTGTCTTGTTTGGATCCGGTTGCGTTTGTTTGAAATAGTTTTGTCAGATTCAGATTTGGTTCGATTCAAATTTCAGGTATTTTTTTGAATGGGAGTTTTAGGTTCGTATCGGGTTCATGTCCAAGGAAATTATTTTGTCTTACTCGAATCCGGTTATGGTTCTTTCGAATACTTTGGTCAGATTTAGATGTGGTTTGGGTCAAAGTTCAGGATTTTTCAAACGAAGTTTTTTAGGTTTGAGACGGGTTTATAACCACGGAAAGTATTTTGTCTTGCTTGGATCGGGTTATAGTTCTCTGGAATATTTTTATCGGTTTCAGATTTCGTTCGAGTCATATTTCGGTATTTTTTTAAAGAAAGTATTTAGGTTCGGGTCAGATTTCATGCCCACGAAAATTATTTTTCCTAGTTTGAATCGGGTTATGCTTCACTTGAACATTTTTGCTGGATTCAGATTTGGTTCGGGTCAGTTATCAAATCCATAGTTTTTCCCAAACAGAATATTTAGGTCAGGGTCGGGTTTATACTCACGGAAATTTTGTGTATCACGGATCGGAGTGTGGTCCGTTTTTTTTTCTTTTTTTTTGGTTGGAATCGGGTTATGTTTAAATTAGTCTAAACATTAAGGTTATAATCAGTTTTGCTACTATTCTTTTTATGGCTATTTCTGATAGATAATTTACTTAGCTATTTGATAATTTATTATGGTGAATGAATCGTTTGAGGATACAAACAATTGTACGCCAAACAGCTATTTTATTTTTGTTTTATAAACAAATTAAAGCCATATTACAATTTTAAATTGAATAGAACACATTTAAATTTAATCAATGATTAAAAAAATAAACTCATAGAAAAGTGTTGTGTAATGTTTTTTACTGCAACACAGCTAATGACTCATACATTCTAATGTTCGAAATGCCAAAAATATGCGTACAACCATATAGTAAAAAGAAATTAATAGAGTGGCAGTATAATGTCTTGGGGTGACGCAAAAAATGTAACTCTAAAATCCGCGACATTAAGTCCAAATAAGCACCAACAAAACCATGTGCTTTGAAACTCCGATCTATTCAAACTGGTTTAAACCAGTATTTCTTTGTTTTTGTTTTTTTACCTTTTAAACTGTTATTGAATAGATGACTAAAATTTCGTTTAAAAAATAACGTTTTGTGCCATTATTGCCTGTATTACACGATAAGAATGCATGAAAGATACAATTAGATAAATCATAGGCAAGAATTATTTTATTATTTTTATCATATGACTTTGAAATATCAATATAGAAGCATCATTTAAGACTTTGCTTGAAAAATCAACATTCTTTCGTTAATGTCTTAAAATTGTCTGCACTCTGAAATCTAGATTTTAGATTAATATTATTATTTAAGTGTTCATGCATGATTTTAAAAGAATCTTTTCATCACTATATTTTATATATTGACATGGAATTATAAATATGTTGTTAAATCATAAACATTTTTCATCTACGTTATAAAGTATCAAAAATTTCTGAAAAAAAGCGAAAACTTTTAGTAATATAATTTTTTACTTCAAATCATATGTTTTCAATATTTTATTTAATTTTGTTTTGACATTTAATTATTTTTAATTTTCCAATTTCAATTATTTTAAAAGCAAATATTTATTTTAATAAATAATATAATCGAAAAAAACATAAAAAAAATTACGATTTCTTCCTAAAATATGCTTCAGCTGTAATTCATTTCTTCCAATCCGTCTTATTAATACAAAATTCCTTCCTCGTGCTTTATTTTGAGACATTAAAATTTCAGCGATAAATGATTTCCTCTTGCAAACCTTTCTTTTTTTCGGTTTACTTCGCCACCACCTATCTTTTTCTTCCATAGCGTACAGCAGCTGTGATTTAAAAAAAATCCTCATTTAAACTGACAGTTTGCCAGTCTATGAATTTTAAAGGTCAGTTTTAGTTTTTAAAATTATTTCTGCGAAAATTTTATGCAACCAACCAACCATAAAAGAATGAAAAGGAAAAAAGCTAAAAAAGGCAATTTTTTATGAGAGTGAGCTTTGGAATTTAATTAATTACTCAGTTAATAAATAGAATTTTGAAATTCTGAGCGTCAGGTGCATAAGGAGAGATATTGGGCTACTCTCAGAAAAATTTTGAGCTTCGTACGTACCGTAGTTTTCGCTAACTATCGCAGACACACACGCACACACACAGAGCGATTTGTTATTTTATTAATATAGATAGGTAGAACCCGTAAAATTTTGACGAAAAAAAAATTTTTAAGAAGGAACTGTTTCATTGACTTATAACAAAAACCTACAAAATTAGTTATAGTAAAAAATGCATTTTATACTGGTACGTCTAACTCTTAAACAAAAGATATTTATCGTCAAATTAACAAAATACTATTTCTATAAAACGCAGTTGTAGAAATTGTTAAATTTAAACTTTAATCTTATATGTAAGCAGTAAAAAATAATAAAGATATGTTATTATGATAAAGTTATCAATTAAGGTTCTTATGCTAGTACTCCAAAATGAAAAAAAAAGCAAAATTTATTCAACTTTGACTCAATCATAGAATTTTCTTCCCGTGAAATCTAAAACCGGCATCATTTTCACCATATCAAAATTTACAAATGCACATTTCACATCCACATTCACCTTTTCAAAAAAAAAAAAATAGCATTTTAATTTGATCATTTTGGTTCAAAACTTGAAGTCTCAATGATATTAGCTGCTATGTTCTTTTACGTGTAAATCAAATTTTGTAAATGAAACCAAAATTCTCTGGGGTTTTATAACAGAAGATATTTAAATTTCAATTTTTTTCCCTTTTAATGAGTTAATGGCAACATAAAGATACAGCAAACAATTTGTTTCCTTTTGTCCTTTGCTTTTAATAGAAATGGAGTACTCCTGTTACCACGATTAGAAAAGAGATTTCAAAAGCAACAAAAAATTAATATTTCAAATACAAATTAAGATACAACTTTCAAACAAATTTCATTCAAAAGCAAATTTTTTTTCCTATACGATGGTATAAAAATTGAAAATGTGTGACATTTAGTAGTTTAAAAATTTTTAGAGCAAAAATTGCAATACCGAAATTTATTTAAGATTTGAAAGTGTTGCCATGCGCAAATGACGTATGCGTTACGCACATATATGTTTGGCCTTTATAATATAGATAGATATTGAAATTGTTTCCTTTGTCTCTTCTCCCTTATTTTATGCTCTCATCTTCTGGAACAAATTGTATTATGACATACTATTATTAGAAATTTTACTGTACAAAATGGAAAATTTACATTCTAAACAGTAAAAAAAGAAATTTACATTGTAATTTATAAGTATTTATTTATTCTGGCCAAAGAAATGTTGTCCTCAAGTTTTTATGCTGAGTTTTTAACTGCTGATGTGACCATCAAGAAGTCAGAAATTTTGTAGTAAATTTAAACATTTTGCGTTTTTTGAGTGTGCATGTGAGGGGTGAGGGGGGTGTCCCAGAAAATGTAATAATTATACTTCTTATCCAAATATTTTTTGTCCTTACAAGATAAAATTTCTTAATTTCTGAAAAACATTCTATATTTTTTTATATTTTTTAGTACTTAATTTCGGACATTTTAACTCTTAATTTCGGACATCTTAATTTATATTAATATCCGCAGTTCAACAGAATCTTTTATAAAAAATAATTTTTGAATAAAAATGGGTTTCAGACAAATTACTACCAAATAACTTTTAATGCACTTTTTTAAATCACCATATAACTAATATCCTTCGTCAGGACACTACAAAAACGAGTTGTTGATCGATGTAGAATCCCCCTCCCCCTGTAAAACAAACAAACAAACAACAACAAGATAAAGCAACTAACAACAATAACAACAAACAATAAAAATCATTTATGTTTATTTAAGCGGAAACTGATCTTTGAATGATGTAAGTTTCTTCTTTCACTTAAACAGTGTCTGTTGTTATGGAAGTTGTAATTTATCCTACTTCAGAAAGTATTTGGTTTAGTATATGGCAAGTACTTTATCACTTGAAATAAATCTAGCAACTTATCTTTTCTTCACAGTAAAAATAATCTTTTTATGCTTAGAATTATTTTTATCGTAATTATTGCCATCTGCAGATCTTTTGCGCAGAATAATTCTAATTTTATAAATATAAATATAAATGTGTATCCCGACGATTCTGCAATGAATGGGTAATTTCTACTTCTTGGGTTTATAGTGAAGCATCGATTATCGGATCTAATAGGTGAGAGAGGTGTTCGTATAAATCACACTTCGATTAAGCAATTTGTAATACGGTAAACCTCCATAACGGACACTCCCGAATAGCGGAGACCTCTATTTAACGGACAGTTTTACAATTGCCACTCCCAAAACCTAAATTTTTGTATGTTTAACCTCTGAATAACGGACATTCCGAGTAGCGGACAGTATTTTCGGCGATAAAGGATGAAAAAATATTTTTTTAACTAGAAAAAAATGCAAAAAGGACTCTAAATTTATCAGGGCAATGTGTCACAAATTTCTTGATCACAGATAAATGTAGAGAATGGGCTGGGTAAAATCCTCCCCCCCACACACACGTTCAGTGATGAATTCAGGGGGTTTCCTGGGAGGGGCATCTCCTAAGCATTGAAATGTTTCCCCGGAAGATTTTGAGATTTTATGCTTTTAATGATCAAAAATCCCCCCCCCCAGCCGGATCTTTATAATGTCCAATAACGTCACACTGAAAAACCAATTACATGTAAACGCAAGTAAACTTTTGTAACAGACTTTTTTCATAAACAGTGGTTAAGTTCACAGTTTTATTTTAGTTTCATTGCTTAAAAAATAATTTTAATTTCTGATTAATCATATAATAGAGGTTTTACGACATATAAAAGTCAATTAATGAAACATTAAGCATTTCTTACCGATTTTTGAATCTCTGAAGTTTTTCCCAATAGCGGATACCTCCGAATAGCGGACAATTTCTGTGTTCCCGAGGTGTCCGTTATTTAGAAGTTTTACTGTATATCTATGTCTATATTTATCTATCCATCTATATATGTGTGTGTGAAATCTCTATGCTTTATTGTGCGTGGAAGGAAATACGACGAATTCTGTTTTCGAGAGTACAAATCACGAAGCTGTGTGAAAAGAAAAAAAAGTAAATAAAATGCTTTTAAACAATACGACGGCTAGTATTGTCAGCGCAGAATCTTCTTTCGGCTAATTAAAAAGGAATGTTTGAAGAGATCTATCAAAAAGGTAAATTATTAAACGACGTAATCTAATAATCTAAATATTGAGGTGTCTAAACTAAATGTCTATTACGGAACGAGAAATTATTTTTATATTCGTTTGTATCAGTCTATTCCTCTTCAAAAAAATATAGTGTTCGTCTTTAAAATCAGTTACAATAATGAATATAAGGCCGCCCTTCCCATATATGTATACAAAAGATATATAGGTATTGTGAAAAAAATAAACAATGCTAATATTCACAGAAATATCTGTATTTGTTACTACAATGCTTACAATACAGCAAGAGGAAGAGAACAAACTCTTAACGATTAAAGTGGTCAAAGACGTCTGCAGGAAATGAGATGAAACTGTCTTAAGAATAGAATATTTAAAATAGTGCTCGCGATAGGATACGTATAGCAGGTATACGATTAAACGATATACGTATATCCGTATAATACGTTTTTCTGCTATACGGATACTTTCGAATATACGTTTAAACGTATCCGGATACGTATAAGGCGTATCAACTAAACGTATATTTAAGAATACGTATATTTAATGTATACGTATATTCGCCGTATCGTATCTAATTTAAATAGCGGACTTCACCAGTCTTATGTCGCTGAATGGAGCATAATTTGGAAATCGGTAGCGTTACGACAGAAATCCACATAGTATGCAGGCCCGTAGCTAAGGGGGCGCTATGGGCGGCTCAGCCCCCCCTAGAATATTTTGAGCCCCCCCCCTGGAAAAGATTCCAAGGTCACTCAATTAATTTCTGTTCCAAAATTTCAAATGAAATTCTGTTCAAAAATCTAATTTAGTTTTGAGACCCTTTCACAGTTTTGCAGAGTTACCAAATTGTATCTAAAATAAGTGTTTCAACACTCCCTTATGTTATATGTACATATATGAAGTTAACATGATGTTTCATTTTGCACCAGTTATACAATCAAAATTTTCATCATCCTATACTTTTCTTAGCATAAAATGAAGTTAGTACAACAGTTTAATTAGAAACATAATACCTACAATGTGAATAGTTATTATTTTATCTTTCTGCATCAGAAAGAGAAAAAAAATTATGAGCCCCCCCCCTACATTCTCTCGACCCCCCCCCCCCCTATGGTTCACTTCTAGCTACGGCCCTGATAGTATGTCTTATACATACGAGATCAAGCAATGAAAAGCGTATATTTTTTAAAACAGTTTGCAAAAAGCTCACAAAAGATCAGACTCCTGATTGGCTAATCTCGCTTCACTAACAGTGAAATATCTACTATCTGGATTCCAACCAAGATCTTGGTATTTCCCTTTATAAATATTTTAATCAACGTACATGTTCAGTGCAATTTACCGAAGTGACCCATGTTACCTATCGATTGTAGGGCAGTACAAAACCGAAATGTGGCACCAATGAAAACTATCCTGTTGAATTGTAGCTGACGTCACAATTCGCCTTGATTTTCATTTCATACTATCCTACAATCGGTTGATAACATTGGTCACTTCGGTAAGTGACCGGTAAGTACTCTAAACATACTCAATGTTTAATTATGTTTCTTCTAATTTTCATTAAATAAGTCATAAAATATTCTGGGAGGACAAAATAATTAAATTATTTAAAAAAGAAACTAATAAAAATTACCAAATATGTAAATTATTTTAAAATTCCTCCGCGGTAAGACAATTTACATATGGTGAAAAATAAAACCATTGTGTCACGTGACGCAGACACTTAGTATAAGTATCTAGTAGTGTAGAAGAACGAGCATTTATAGACGCAGTTCTGCTTAGATTACAATTAGAAATGAATAGAAAAAGCTGGGTGTGGCGGTACGCTGAGAAAAAGAATGACAGAGCCTACTGCCTCCTATGTGATGATGATATTGCTGAAAACTCATTCTGTGCAACTGGTGGAACAAAATTCATGCCACATATAGACAAAGTCACAGACAGATATTTTGTAAAAACATATTTTTCGGACTATCTTACCCTTAAAAAGTGTAAACCAGTCGAAAGATTTCTCGAATCCATTACTTTCTTCTTGTTAAGTTACAAGAAAATATAAAAAAACTAAGTACTGAGCCACAGCTCTTCCAAAGATTAGTTTGATTCTATCCACAACTAATGTAAGACAATTTATAATAAATAACTTAGTTTTTTTGGGAAAGAAACCAAAATTTAAACTGAGAAACGTATTCAGATTTTTTAGGTACCTGCATAACAAGTAGTAGTTAAATAAACGCATCGTAGTTTTTTAAACAGAGAATCGCGATGGGGATACTCTACCGGATATTTCACAATGTCTGTAATCCGCAGAAAAGCATTGAAACATGAAATTTCATATCTTGAATGAAAAACGTTTAAACGTTTATACGTTTAACCGCTTGGATAAGATCCGTATATACGATGTACCGTATATGTTGTTTTGCGCAATACGTATAACCGCCGATGCCGTATTATACGTATAGTTGATCCGTATTTCGTATAATACGTATTATACGTATACGCGTATAAACGTATAATCGAGAGCACTAATTTAAAATCTCGTTCACTGATGTTCTGTGAATCCGTGTTCATCGATTCTGGGTGTGTTTGTGTCTCATGTTATGTCTCAACACTGTGTTCTCATGAAGACTTCCATCTTGTGCTGCAGTCTGCAGCCTTACCCATATGTAGAATTGAAAATGTCAAGCTGGGCATCATCTTAATAGCTTAAATGGTAGAACATTTGGAGGGCTATTCCAAGCGTTCCGAGTTCGAACCTCAGCTTGGACATTTTCCCCAATGTTAGTTCTATGCTTGGTTAGTAAGTGATAATTCGTGTATTAAATATTTAAGAATAGAAGTTAAAAATTTTCTTTTGCTCCAGAGAGGACACTTTTTTCTGCTGCTAATCTAATATACGTTTTAGTGAAAGAAGATGAACATAATCATTGCTCTTGTTGTTCCATGTATTTCAAGGCTGTTGCTAGGCACCGTAAAATTTATTCAGTGGATGATACTTTTTCAACTTATTCTACGTCACTGAAGTCCTCATTGTCATAGTCTTTTAAGGACTTTGATATTCTACGAGTATAGAAAAGATTGCACTGTCCGTTACTAGTTGGTGGCCAGCAATATATCGCCTTGTAGACCGTGTTACGTAGGCCACACTTGAAAGGGAGGAAGTATGAATACGTTTAGAAAGCAATTGGGACTGTTTTTATTATTATTATTATTTTTATTATTATTATTATTATTATTATTATTATTATTATTATTATTGTTGTTATTCATTCTCTCGTAAAATGTTTAAATCCGATAAAATTAACTGATTTTTAGAGATGAGAGCGCGGGGTGAAGAGATTAACTCGTACGGGGCAGAGCTCCCTAGTTTAATTTTATATAATCGTAAATAACTTTATAATCAAGCATTTTTGCATAAGGGTGTAACAGCTATTGCACCAAGATTTGAATATTTAAAAAAATGGTTACGATAAGCTTAGAACGAACATACCTCATTTGCCACGTTTGATATACAGTTCCAACTTGTATGTTGTTTCAAGATTAACATAATTATATTATGAAAAGCATTCCCTGGACTAATTCATGTTTTATTTTTTATAACGACATTTTGATTTTTAAGAACAGTTTAAAAACTAGCCGTTGAAGGCCATATTAATATTTACACATCATGGATATGCATATTATAAAATATGAAAAGAAAACACGCATAAGCTATTTATAAAATGCATCGCAATTCCAAAATAAAATTTAAACATATATTTAATGCATAGTAATGCTCGATTACGTAATTGCGGGTACTTCTGGATTTTCACATCAATCCATTTCGATAAATTATATAAATTGCCAAACTTCTTGTAAATTATACAAACTGGCATAATTTTTAATTTAAATAATGAAAAAAACAAATAAATTAGTGAAAGATTACTTAAAATACAAATAAAACGTCAAATTAAAAATCAGTTGTGATATACAAACACACGTAACTTATTTAAATTCAAGTGTGATATTTACGATCTTGTAGTTTGACGATAGTTTTTTGGTCAACGTAATAATGAAGTAGTAAAAGAAGTGTCCTTATAACTCCAAAAACGATAAACCTTATAACTAAAAGTTTACTGACTCGGATGAAATGTCTCATTTCCAATAAAAATATACATTTGAATTGAAATTTAAATGAAATACAGGGTCATGAATAACTGAAGAGTGTGGTAAATGGGATTATAAATATATCGACAACTAATTTTCCGATCGATTTCATTCTTAATATAAAATATATATTTTTTATTGTATTTTATAGTACTACTCCTTTTACGGCTACTTAAAATAAAAACAAAAAAATCGAAAAATTTTACATATCTTTCAGCAAAACGACAATTTCTAGTTTTCGAAAAAAATAGTTCCGGATAATGGAGGTTACTGATATTCAATAGATTTCTTTCCATTACTACATATTAGGTACACACCAAATTGTAAGTCTCTGTCTCAATTTGTTCGGGAATTAGAGCGTTTAAAGACAGACGACAGACAGATAGACAAACAGACAGACGCACACACAAACAGACGGACGGCACATTTTTAAAAATTTGCTGTCGATGTATATTTTTCGCAGTCTACAGTGTCTGAAACGTGTAAATCCGTTAAAAAAATTTCCGTGTTTCAAAACGATTGCAAGTCTTACCGTATATAACGTATGATGGGTAAGTAAAACATAAAAGAATAATCGGAGAAGAATGGATTTTTGCAAAATTACGTACAAAATGTATTCCATCTAAACAACTTGAAACATACAGGGGTTGGACAAAAATATGGAAACACCTTAAAAAAAAGACGTTTCCTTGCCTAGTATTGTGTACGGTACCCGTTGTTATTCAAAAAAGCTTGCAGTCTTCTCGGAATGGATAAATACAGTTTCTGTATGTTTGCCAAGGGAATATTGCACCATTATTCCTGCAAAACGGTGGCAAGTTCAGATAACGATGTTGGCGGTGGATAGCGAGAACGCACTTTCCGCTCCAATGTAGACCACAAAGGTTCGATAATGTTCAAGTCTGATGACTTTGGTGGCCTGGGGAGATGCGAAAATTCATCCTCGTGCTCAGAAAACCAGTCCTGGACAATGTGAACTGTGTAAACGGGGACGTTGTTGTCTTGGAAGATACCACCATCATTGGGGAGCAAAGCTTGTACCATTGGATGGACTTGATCGGCCAAATTGTTCACATAAGTCTGAGCAGTAATACGGCCTTACAGAGTTATCATGGGGCCAGAAGAGAACCACGATATGGCTGCCCAAATGATCACCGAACCCCCGCCATGTTTCACTCTTGGCAACAAGCAGTCTGTATTATAGGCTTGAGATGGCGTTCTCCAGACGTAAACTCGGCCAGACGTGGGGAACAATATGAAAAAAGACTCATCAGACCATATTACGCTCTTCCACTGCTCTATAGTCCAGGCTTTATGACTTAAACACTACTTTTTCCTGTTACAGGCATTAGAATTACTGATGGATGGCTTTTCAATTGCAACACGGCCAGCAATTCCCTATTTATGAAGCTCCCTTCTAATTGTTTTGGTACTCACAGGATTTGGTAACACGACATTCATTTCAGCAGTAACTTTTGCAGCTGTGGACTGCTTATTTTTTGCGATAATCCTCCTTAATAATCGTCTGTCACGATCACTCAGCACACACTTTCGTCCGCGCTGTGATTTAGCGGATGATGTTTTTTCCACATTTTAAATATGTGGAATAAATCTTCGACACAGTACCTCTTGAAACACTAAAAACCTCGGCTACCTTGCTTACGAAAGCACCCACCGTATGCGCGCCAACAATTTGTCTACTTTCGAAGTCTGTTAACTCTGACATAATGCAATGATAATCTCACATAACAGTGCTACAACAACGATTGAACGATACAGCGATTTTACGAAGTTGTATAGGTGGCGTCAGTAGGCGAAAACTCCAGTGCCATCAACATAGTTCATTATAATCAATCTTTCTTTTCAAACATGCATTTCAAAAGGTGTTTCCATATTTTTGTCCAACCCCTGTACCTTTTGTTTCATGCAGATAAATAATGTTATTTTTCTGGATACCACAAAAACATACTAGTAGTCAATCGAAAATTCCACAGAAAAAAAACTTTTCGCTTATTTAAGCGGAAACTGATCATCAAATGATGTTATTTCTTTTTTCCACATATCGGTGTCTGTTGTTATGGAAGGCGTTATTTATTCTACTTCAGAGTGTATTTCACTTGGTACATGGCATGTACTTTATCACTTGAAATAACCTTCTGATATTTATTCCAAAAAAAGTAACTTATTTTTTTTTTTCGTAATAAAATACGGTTTTCATACTTACAAGGAAGGTCTCCGTACTTGGCATACTTCAGAACTTTTTGAAAAAAAAATACTAATTAAACTACTCATGTAGGTAATGAAGGATCAATCAAATTTAGCGGCGGAATTACAATAGGAAATATGTAAAAAAATAAAATATTTCGAATACTGTCTATTTTATGTGCATGATGAATATTAATTTTATAAATATAAATGTGTATATGAATATTTGATAAATATTAAGGCATAAATGTGTACTTTATAAATATAAACATGAAATATTAATAACATAGTTATTATTTAATGTTATAAATACGGAGCTATTTATTTTGGCTGATACAAAAAAATAACTTGACTCAGGAACTCACTCTTTGCCTGAAATTTTTTTAGTATGAATTAAAGCAATAAATCCAAACAGCTAAGTGTTTGATGTGTCTTTTTTATAAAATAAGTAAAAAAATTATTGATACTATTTGGTTTATCCCATCAACCAGTTTCGCCATATTATACAAATTGCCAAAATTAATAGCCTTACTTATACATGTTACTTATACATAGAAACGTATACATGTTGACTAAATTTTTATTTTAAATAACAAAGGAAGAAATAAATTAGTAAAGTATGAATAAAAAACTAATAAAATGTCGAAATAAAAATCGCTTTATGAAGTTTTAAGCAAGCGTATCGTGTTTAATTCAATTGAATGCGACATTCACAATCATTCATTGATGATTATCTTGATTAATCTTATAATTTGGCGATAGTTTTTTTGGACGACGGGAAAAACCAAGTAGTACCAAATTATTTAATTATTTATTATTTTTTTTTTAATAAATTATATTTTGTTGAAAAATATGGTTTAATCACAATATATAAATCCCATCGTTATTCCCTTTTTTTCCCTAAACCATATCACATTTTGTTATTCATTCCGACATTTTATTTCCGAACAAAAGAAAAGAAAAATAAAGGTAACTGATTACTTTGAGAACAGTAGATGTGTACAAAATTATTCACAATATCTATTATGTCCAAATAACCTCAAACATACTCTTTGTATGAGATGCTTAAATAATGTCTTTTCTAAGGGTATCACAAAAACATACTACTGATCAATAGAGAATTTCTCAGAAATTTTTTTTCACGCTTATTTCAGAGGAAACTGATCATCAAATGATGTTATTTCTTTCATCCACATATCGATGACTGTTGTTATGGAAGGTGTCATTTATTCTACATCAGAAAGTATTTGACTTGGTATATGGCATGTACTTTATCACTTGAAATAACCTTCTGATATTTGTTCCAAAAAGAGTAAATTATCTTTTTTTTTTTTTTTTTTTTTTTTTTTTTTTTTTTAATAAACATACGGTTTTCATATTTAGATTTTTTTGTATTCTTGATACTGTTTGCTGTCTAGTTTATGTGCATGATAAATATTAATTCTATAAATATGAATGTGTATGAGTTATTTTTTAAAATATAAATGTTAAATATTAGTAACAGAATTATTATTGAATGATATGAATATGGTATTTTTTATTGTTGCAGATACAATAAAATAATTTGACTCAGGAGCTCGCTCTTTGACTGAACTTATTTTATTATGCAATTAAGCATTACAGTAAACATCCTCTAATTCGTCATCCTACAGACCGGCATGCTGGGTAATCCAGCACGACTTTCGGAAACTCAATTGAATCGAGAAGAAATAAAAGAGTGTGTTGAAGTAGATTTTGTTGAGCCGACAGAAGAAATTTTGACAGGTGACGCCATCATTCAGAGTATTATCAATCCAACAGCCCCCAAAAAACTTTGATTTTATTAAAAATGATGTGAACGACTCAAACATGACTTGAAATCAAACAGCTGGTTCCTTTAATACATTTATCAAGCTTTCTGTGCGAAGCCGTTCGTGCAACTTTGCGGAAATTATGAGACGTCACATCATACGAAATGATTTTATAAAAGAAAAAAATGAGAGGAAAATTCAACAAAACAAACTAATATCTGAAATTTATTAAAGATGGTTTCAATAAGTTGCCTAGAGTGCACATTTTCATTTTAAATTCATGTGCATATGTTGTTCTTTACATTAAAGAATATTTTTTTTTTTAAATTCTAGTCAAATTGTTTAAAAAGTAAAAAACATCCTTTTCTATCATACGAATTGAATATTTCCAACTGAGCGAAAAATTGCCCAGGCCGGGAATCGAACCCGGATACTTGGCTTACAAGGCCAATGCTTTTGCAAGGGCAATTTTTCGCTCAGTTGGAAATATTCAATTCGTATGATAACTTTACCAAACAGTTAGATTGTGTTAAAACAATAGTATATATTTTTCTATCTTTTTTTTAATTCTACTTGTATGTGTATTTTGCGGCATTCACCCTGTAACCCAGAAAATTCTGTAATCTGGAACGCTTTAAGTCACGAACGTGGTGGATAAAAGGAAGTTTACTGTACATCCAAACATTTGTGTGTTTTATTATTATCACAGGGGGTTCAGAGAAACACATTATTATTTAACCGTTTGAGCTCTGATGTTTGAATTTTCCACCACTTAATTTATTTCCGAAATGTCATGATGGCATTGGAATATTCGACCAAATTTATTTGAAAAATGTTTAAAGTAATTTTTTTCCCGTTTATATCGTAAACCGTTTTTTTTTTCTTTGCAAAATACTGGTGCAAGTGTTATGTTTGGAATTTTGAAGAAATTTACCCACTAAAGCTCAAAGGGTTAAAGCTGTAGTATTTCTTTCAAAATAGCGTTTCCTTCATCAATGGAGTGATAATTAGAAACGAAACACGCGCGCGAGAATAAATTAGAGAAATACTACAATTTCTCTAATTTATTCTCGCGCGCGTGTTTAAATTAGAGAAATACTACAAAGCATTACACAGTCAATAATTAGCTTTTTAATCCAGCTGGTTATATTTTTCATCATTGAGGAAGGTACGATTCCTGGGCGAAGGAGGGATATTAAGCTTAATTCGTTCAGAAATTTAAATCATTAAAATCCAATTCTAAAGTTTTTTTAAAGTTAATGTAATAAACTTTTCTAAAATATGTAAAAAATATATCTCTTGAAGTACTGATATTTTATTAAAATATATAAAAAAGTATTATTTATTTAATTTTATTACTTAATACTTTTTTTAAAAAATTTTCGTGCAAATCATAGTTTAATAAAACTGTTGCCTTCAATTTTTATTTATCTTTAATTTCAATTTGAAAATGACGAAAAAAAAAAAAAAAAAGAAGAGAAATTTTATTATTACTATCGTTTTCCCTTTTTTTTTCTTAACCATATCCCCTTTTGTTATTTGTTATGACATCTTATTTCGTAAAAAAAAAAAAAAAATAAAAAAAATAAAAAAAAATAAGAGGAAGAAAATGAAAAGAAAAATGTAAATGAATACACTGAAGAGAAAAGATTTGTACAAAATTAAGCACAACGTGTATTATGTCCAAACAACTTCAAACATACTTTTTCTTTCAAATACATGAATAATGTCTTTTCTCGGGATACCACAAAAACATGCTACTGATCAATAAAAAATTCCATAAGAAAAAATAACTTTCACGCTTATTTAAGCAGAAACTTATCTTCAAATGATGTTATTTCTTTCTTCCACATATGGATGACTGTTGTTATGGGAGGTGTTATTTATTCTACTTCAGAAGTATTTGACTTGGCATATGGCATGTACTTTATCACTTGAAATAATTCTCAGATAGTCGTTTCAAAAGACGCAACTTATCTTTCTTTCCGTAATAAACATATGGTTTTTCATATTTAGATTTTTTCAGTTCTTGAAATTCTTTATTGTCTATTTTATGCCCATGATAAATATTAATTTTATAAATATAAATGTGTATATGTGTATCATATAAATATAAATATAAATGTGAAATATTAATAACAGAATTATTATTGAATGATATGAATATGGAATTATTTATAGTACTACTTAGAATTTTTGTCAGAGAGACAAATGATTACTATGAGAAGAATAGATTTGTACAAAAATATGCACAACATCTGTTACGTCCAAACATCTTCAAACATACCCTTTGTATGAGAGGCATAAATAATGTCTGTCTTCTGGAGTACCACAAAAACATGATATTGATTAATAGAGAATTTCTCAGAAAAAAAAATCATACTTATTTAAGCAGAAACTGGTCTTCAAATGATGTTATTTTCTTCTCTCACATATCGATGTCTGGAAGGTGTTATTTATTGTACTTCAGAAAGTTTTTGACTTGGTATACGGCATGTAATTTATCACTTGAAATATCCCTCTGATATTTGCTCCAAAAGAAAGATATATTAAATTTAAAATAATAACGTTTACTTAAATAGGAAAAAACTGTAAACGGTGATGTTTTATTAAAATGTGTATGAAATTGTTATTCAATTACATATTTATTATTATTATTTAATGAATTATTTTTTAAAAATTTCCTGAAAAACGTAGTTTAATCACAATATTGCCTTTACTTTCGAATGAAAAAATAGATAATTTAATTTAAATTTGAAAATAACGAAGAAAAAAATCTCATAATTCCTATCATTTTCCCTTTTCTCCCGAAACCATTCCACATTTTGTTAATTATTACGACATTTTAATTCCTAAGAAAAGAAAAGGAAAAGAAAGGTAGATGATTACTTTGAGACGAATAGATAAGTACAAAAATTATTCACATCTGTTATGTCCGAACAAATTCAAACATACTCTTTGTACCAGGTAAAAAATAATGTCTGTCTTTGGGGTGCAAAAAGCATGCTATTAATCAATAGAGAATTCCTTAGAAACAATTTTCACGCTTTTTTAAGAAGATACTGATCTTCAAATGATGTCATTTTCTTCTCTCAAATATCGATGTCTAAAAAGTGTTACTTAATCTACTTCAGAAAGTATTTGACTTGGTATATCACATGTAATTTATCATTTGAAATAACACTCTGATATTTATTAAAATAGAAATAAATATTAAATTTAAAACAATAACCTTTATTAAATAGGAAAAAATTGTTAAATACTGATTTTTTATTAAAGTATATGTATAATTATTATTTAATTACATATTTATTATTACTTAATGAATTATTTTTTCAAAATTTTCTAAAAAAGTAGTTTAATCATAATATTGCATTCACTTTCGATTAAAACACTAGATAATTTAATTTCAGTTTGCAAATGACGAAGAAAATATATAATAATTCCTGTCATTTTCCCTTTTCTCCCGAAACCATTTCACGTTTTGTTATTCATTACGACATTTTAATTCCTAACAAAAGAAAAGGAAAAGAAAGGTAAATGATTACTTTGAGAAGAATAGATATGCCCAAAATTATTCACAACATCTATTATGCCCAAACAATTTCAAAAATACCCTTTGTATTAGAGATATAAATAATGTCTGTCTTTTAGAATACCACAAAAACATGCTATTGATCAATAGAGAAATTCTCAGAAAAAAAAATACTTATTTAAGAGGAAACCGGTCTTCAAATAATCTTATTTTCTTCTCCCACATATCGATGTCTAAAAGGTGTTATTTAATCTACTTCAGAAAGTTTTTGACTTGGTATATGGCATGTACTTTATAACTTGAAATAACTCTCTGATATTTGTTTCAAAAGAAAGAGATAATAAATTCAAAATAATAACCTTTTCTTAAATACGAAAAAACTGTGAGATGGTGATCTTTTATTAAAATATGTATGAAATTATTATTTAAATATATTATTATTATTATTTAAAGAATTATTTTTTTTTAATTTCCTGAAAAGCATAGTTTAATCACAACATTACCTTCACTTTCGATTCAAAAAATAGTTATTTTAATTTCAGTTTTAAAAAGACGAAAAAACTCGAATAATTATATAATTTTCCCTTTCCTCCCGAAATCATTTCACATTTTGTTATTCATTACGACATTTTAATTCCTAACAAAAGAAAAAGAAAAGAAAGGCAAATGATTACTTTGAGAAGAATAGATACGTACAAAAATTATGCACGACATCTATTATGTCCAAACAACTTCAAACATACCCTTTGTATTAGAGATATAAATAATGTCTGTCTTTTAGAGTACCCCAAAAACATGCTATTTATCAATAGAGAATTTCTCAGAAAAAAAATACTTATTTAAGCGGAAACCGGTTTTCAAATAATCTTATTTTCTTCTCCCATATATCGATGTCTGGAAGGTGTTATTTAATCTACTTCAGAAAGTTCTTGACTTTGTATATGGCATGTACTTTATCACTTGAAATAACCCTCTGATATTTGTTTCAAAATAAAGAGATTATAAATTCAAAATAATCACCTTTTCTTAAATAGGAAAAACTGTTAAATAGTGATCTTTTATTAAAATATGTATGAAATCATTATTTAAATATATATTTATTATTATTATTATTTAAAGAATTATTTTTTAAAACTTTCCTGAAAAGCGTAGTTTAATCACAATATTACCGTCACTTTCGATTCAAAAAATATTTATTTTAATTTCAGTTAAATAATGATCTTGTATTATAATAATTAAGAAGTTATTTATTTATTTATTTTTTATTGTTATTATTATTTAATGAATTAATTTTTTTTAATTTTCCTGAAAAACATTGTTTAATCACAATATTGTTTTTACTTTCGATTAAAGTAATAGATAATTTAATTTCAATTTGAAAATGATGAATAAATAAAGGAATCTAATAATCTCTATTGTTTTTCCTTTCTTCTCTAAGCCAATTCATCGATTGTAATTTATCAAGTCATTTTAATTTCTAGCAAAATTAAATAAAAATTAAATGAATATTTTGAAAAAGAATGAATTTGTACAAAAGCATGAATAAAATATCTTATGTCCAAACAATTTCAAATATATCTTCTGTATCATACAGATAAATTAAGCCTTTTCTCGGGGCACCACAAAAATCTATTCTTTATCGATAGAAAATTTCTTATTTAAAGAAGAAAGAAAAACTTTCAAGCTTATTTAAGCGGAAACTGATATTCAAATGATATTATTTTTTTCCTTCTATTTATCCAGGTTCGTTGTTATGAAAAGTGTTATTTGTTCTATTTCAGAAAGTATTTCATTTGATATATGGCATGTGCTTTATCACTTGAAACAGCCCTCTGAACCTCTGATATTTGTCCCAAAAGAAAGAAACATTAAATTCAAAATAATAACTTTTTCTTAAATGAAAAAACTGTTAAATGGTGATCTTTTATTAAAATATTTAAGATATTATTATTTAATTATATATTTATTATTATTATTTGAAGAATTATTTTTTAAAAAATTTCGTGAAAAGCGTAGTTTAATCACAATATTACCTTCACTTTCGACTCAAAAAATAGATATTTTAATTTCAGTTTAAAAAATGACGAAAATAATTATAACATTTTCCCTTTCCTCCCGAAACCATTTCACATTTTGTTATTCATTACGACATTTTAATTCTTAACAAAAGAAAAGGAAAAGAAAGGCAAATGATTACTTTCAGAAGAATAGATATGTACAAAAATTATGCACAACATCTATTATGTCCAAACAACTTCCAACATACCCTTTATCAGACATATAAATAATGTTTGTCTTTTGGAGTATTACAAAAACATGCTACTGATCAAGAAAATTTCTCAGAAAGAAAAATCATACATATTTAAGCGGAAATTGGCCTTCAAATGATGTTATATTCTTTTCCCACATATCAATGTCTGGAATGTATTCTACTTCAGAAAATATTTGATTTGCTTTATGGCATGTTATTCATCAATTGAAATAACCCTCTGATATTTGTTCAAAATGAAAGAAATATTAAATTTAAAATAATAATATTTTCTTAAATAATAAAAAAGATGTTAAATGGTGATCTTTATTAAAATATGTATGAAATTATTATTTAATTATATATTTATTATTATTATTATTTAATGAATTATTTTATCAGAACTTCCTGGAAAACGTAGTTTAATCCTAATATAGCCTTCACTTTCGATTTCAATAATAGATAATTTAATTTCAGTTTTAAAATGACGAAAAAAAATCTAATAATTCCTGTCATTTTCAATTTTCTCCCGAAGCTATCTCATATTTTGATATTCATTACGACATTTTAATTCCAAACAAAAGAAAAGGAAAAGAAATGTAAATGATAACTTTGAGAAGAATAGATATGTACAAAATTATTCACAACATCTATTATGTCCGAACAACTTCCAACATACTCTTTGTATCAGGTACATAAATAATGTATGTCTTTCGGGTACCATAAAAACATGCTATTGATCAATACAGAATTCCTTAGAAACAATTTTCACGCTTATTTAAGCAGAAACTGATCTTCAAATGATGTTATTTTCTTCTACTACTTATCTATGACTGTTGTTATGGAAAGTGTTATTTATTGTACTTCAGAAAGTATTTCACTTGGATATGGCACGTGCTTTATCACATGAAAAAAAACTCTCTGATATCTGTTCTAAAAGAAGGAAATATTAAACTTAAAATAATAACCTTTCCTTAAATATGAATAAAAACCTCTTAAAAAAGTGATCTTTTATAAGAAGCTATTTATTATATTGTTATTATTATTTAATGATTTTTTTTTCAGATTTTCCTTTAAAACATAGTTTAATCACAATATTGTCTTTAATTTCGATTGAAATAATAGATAATGTAAATTCAATTTGAAAATGATGAAAAAAAAAAGAAATTTAATAATCTATATTGTTTTTCATTTCGCCTTTAAGCCAAATCATCGTTTGTAATTTATTACGACATTTTAATTTCAAGAAAATTAAATAAAAGGTAAATGAAAATTTTGAAAAGAATGAATTTGTCCAAAAGTATTCATAAAATATATTAAGTCCAAACAGTTTCAAACATATCTTTGTTTCATATGGATAAATCTGTAGCTTCTGGAAATAATCAGGTAAGGCACATTTTTGAAAAAATTAAGATAATTTGGGAAAATGTACCTTTAAAGAGTGCTTTCATCTGCCATAGTACTGAAAAATGAAAATCGAATACTTCTCGTCATAGGACGACTATCAATTTTCATTTAAAAATTGAAAAAACAGTAATAATCGGGTAAGTGCATAAAGTAACGGTAATAACCAGATAAGATTTCTTACTTTAAATCGTCTATAATTCTGTGGCTTCCGGTTATAACCAGGTAAGGCACATTTTTAATATTTTGATAAATGTTAATAAAATGTAATTTTATTAATATTTATTTTAATAAATGTACATTATTTTAATAAATACATTTAATAATTACATTATTTTAATAAATGTAAATAAAATTAAATTTTTTTTTATTTACATTTATTAAAAATAAATGTAAAACGGTAATAGCCAGATAAAAGTTACATTTTTAATTGGTTCGCAATTAATAAAAACCATTTTTGTATAACTATTTTGGCAAAATAAGAGGTTTTTATATCTTAATTGAATGTAATGAAAATTATTAAGATTTAATATATTTTGTAAAAGTTATGATAAAGGGACATTTTTGAAAACTTTAAACGTCAATTACTCAAAATATTATAAAAATAAATGTGCCTTTCCTCGGGGTACCACAAAAATCTATTATTGATCAATAAAGAATTTCTTATTTTAAAAAAAATTATGTTTATTTAAGCGAAAACTGATCGTCGAATGATGTTATATTCTTCTACTTATCCGTGTGCGTTGTTATGGAAAGTTTATTTATTCTACATCAGAAAGTATTTGACTTGGTATATGACATGTACTTTATCATTTGAAATAACTCTCCAATATTTGTTCAAAAAAAAAAATTGTTTTTCCCTTTATAATAAACATATGGGATTCATATTTTGATATTTTAAATCTTAAATATTGTTAATTGTCTATTTTTGTGAAGAATAAATCTTAATTTTATAAATATATACGTGTAGTGTATGTGTATTTTATAAATATAAATGTGAAATATTTATAAGAGAATTATTTATTGTTTTGATAAGTACAATAAAGTAAACTGACTCAAGAAATTATTATTTATTGTTTTTATTATTTAATGAATTATTTTTTCATGTTTCCCTGAAAAGCATAGTTTAATCGCAACATTGGCTTCACTTTCGATTGAAATAAAAGATAATTTAATTATAATTCGAAAATGACGAAAAAAATATCTAATCCGATCGTTTTCCCTCTTTTCTTTAATCCATTTTTTACCTTTTCTTATTCATTTTAATTCCTAATAAACAAAAGAAAAAGAAAAGGTAAATGATTTTTTCAAGAAGAAGAGATTTGTACAATATTATGCACAATATCTATTATGCCCAAACATACCCTTTGTTCTAATACACTAATAATGTCTGTCTTTGGAGTATCACAAAAACATGTTATTATGATCAATAGAGAATGTTCTAGAATAAAATTTCACCTTTATCTAAGCGGAAACTGTTATCAAATGACGTTAATTCTCTTTTCACACATATCGATGCCTGTTGTTATGGAAATTGTTATTTATCCTACTTCAGAATGCATTTGACTTGGTATATGGCATGTGCTTTATCACTTGAAATAATTCTCCGATATTTGTTCCAAATGAAATAACTCGTCTTTTTTTTTTTTTTTTTTTTGTTTTTTTTTTTTGTAATAAAATACGGTATTTATATTTAGATTGTTTGTATTCTTGATATTATTTATTGTCTATTTTATATGCATGATAAATATAAATTTTATAAATACCGGGTGTCCCAAAAATGACTGATGGATTTTAAAATTCAATAACTTGCAAACGGTGACAGCTATTTAAAAAAAAAATTGCAGGAGGATTATGTATAATGTCAGGAGTTTTTTTACCGTAATTTTTTATTTTAGTTCGAATTTCAAACAATAGGTGGCGCTGACGGCGATTGAAGGCCAGGTCGACGCTTCACTCAGCACTGATCACCTGGCCTTCAATCGCTGTCAGCGCCACCTATTGTTTGAAATTCGAACTAAAATAAAAAAATCTACGGGAAAATTTTTTTTTAGGTGCGTTCGTAATTATGTAAATACGTAGCACCTATTGTTGTCGTTCAGTCCGTCCGTCCGTCTGTCTGTCTGTCTGTCCGCATATAACAACGCAAAAACTACCCAACTGAATCATTAAAAATTTAAAATACATAATTATTACATAATTTTGTCGAGTCATTTCAAATTTTATGAAAATCGAATGCATAGATCAATTACAGGGACAATCAAAAGAATTCCGTAACATTACGGTCAATGGGGGAAAAAGTTTCAAATGCATTTTAATCGCTTGAAATTTTAAATGCATAATTATTAGATAATTTTGTCAAGTTATTTCAAATTTTATCAAAACTGGATGCATAGTTCAACTACAGGGACAATCAAAAGTGTTCCGTTACGTTGCAGTCAATGGGAAAAAAATGTTTCAAATGCTTTTTAATGGTGTTACACTCATTCGAACGTAATAAAATTGATATGCATCGCTAAAGTACATATTATAATATACATTTTGCATAATCTGTGGTGCAAAGAATATTTGTTATTGATTTACAAGGCCACACAAAAGTATCCATTGCATAATGGTATAGGGAGAATATTGTTTGGTGCGCATTTTAATTGTAATTATTTACAATTTTATGAGATTGATATATGAGAGTGATATTTTTAAAACTTCGTTATCGTACGAACGCACCTCATTTGCTACGCTTCACGTACAATTTCCAACTTGTTATTTCAGCAATTGACATTTTTTATTATTGGGCAAATGTACGATCTTAGCGTATAAGATACTTGCGTACTAAGAAACCCAAAACTTATTTGGTTTAAGCATTTTTAAATCATGTCTAAGTCTATGTCTTCGAGCAAGTCTTGGCAATGTCCACCTGCATTAGAGGCCATAAATTCTTAAAATAGCATTTTTTAAAAATAATATTTAAGTTTAAATAAAGAAAACTATGGAATTATTTTTAATATTTTCCTGCTTTTAATCCGAAATTATTCAATTATACTTTTAAAGGGTTTCTTTTTGTCCCGTGTAAATGAGTTTTTAATCTTAATGAAATATTATTCATATAACTCGCTATTTTTAGAGTTGGGAAGAATTTAAAATAATAACCTTTTTTTCAAATATTACAAAAAATTCCTTGAAATGGTGATATTTTATTAAAATATATAAGAAGTTATTATCTATTTATTAATTGTTTTGATTATTTAATGATATATTTTTTCAAATTGTTCTGAAAAACATAGGTTAATCACAATATTGTCTTTACCCTTGATGGAAATGATAGATAATTTAATTTCAATTTGAAAATGACGAGAAAACAAAGAAATCTAATCCATATCGTTTTTCTTTTCCTCTTTAAAACATTTCGCATTTAGTTATTTCTCACGACATTTCAATTTCTAACAAAAGTGAAAAAAAAATTTAAATATATGATTTGAAAAGAGTGGATTTGTACAAAAGTCTGTATAAAATATATTATGTTCAAATTCAAAGAATGTTCAAAGAATTTCAAACATATATTTTGTATCATATATTGGTAATTCCATGAGCACATGCCGTGCAAGTCACATAGTATGATTTGAAATGTGACTTATTTATCAGAAATATTTCATTAATTGAATAAAGGAGATGCAAATATTTCGAAAATAACGATGGCTAATAACTTAGTAGTTATTAATAATGTAACTTAAATGACATTGCTAAATACCCATAGATGAATAATATCTTTCCGTGGGGTACCATAAAAATCTGTTGTTGATCAATAGAGAAGTACTCTTGTGTGTGTATATATATACATATGTATAAAACTTTCATGCCTATTAAAGCGGAAACTGATCGTCGAATGATGTTATCTTTTTCTTCCACCTAGCCATATCCGTTGTTATGGAGGTTGTTTTTTATTTTACTCCAGAAAGTATTTGGCCTGGTATATGGCATGTACTTTATCACTTGAAATAACTCTCTGATATTCGTTCAAAAGGAAGTACCTTATCGTTTCTTTTGTAATAAACATACCATTTTCATATTTATATATTTTTTAATTGTAATAATTGTTTACTGTCTATTTTATACGCAGAATGATTCTAACTTTCCTAAACATATATATATATATATATATATATATATATATATATACTTGTATGTATATGTGTGTGTAGCTTATAAAGACAAATGTGAAATATATACAACAGAATTATTATTGTATTTCTAGAATGTGGAACAATTTATTATTGCAGATAAATGCAATAAAAAAACTTGACTTAGGACCTCGCTAAAAATCTAAGCTTTTTTTATACTTAAACTAACACTAGAAGTGACAGAAATTATCCTCAAGCTGCATAAAATATGTAAACAAGAATTTTCATTTAAAGCTCTTTAACCCCTTAAGTGGTTTGCTCGAACACCGTTCGGGCAAGACAAATTTGCTTATTTCATCATTTAAAGCTTTTTGACACCACTATTATTTTTAGAAAATTTTCATACTCTTAAGGCGGAAATGTTTAGACTAAATTTTACGAATATTTTATTTAAATAATAGTGGTGTAAGTCGGCTATTCCAATTTATTGGGCGGAAAAGAATTAACCAGTTAAAAGGCTAATCTCTTTATTTAACTCATATATGCCTCATTTAAATTTAACATTAAAAAAATTATGTTTAATATCTATGTATATGTATATATATGGTAGCTAAATTGAGTCAAAATTGAGTGTTAGGATGCTTTTAGTGTTAAGCAATACCTTTAGAGAGTTGAGTGAGTTTAATCTTGATCATAGTGGGCTCCGATAACTCTGGAACTATTAAGATAGAGGAATTAACATAGCCTTAAAATAATAAAGCTTCGACTACAACCATTTTTACAGGAGTTCGAGGCAAATTTCCACCAGTAAATTCATGTAGAAATTTTTTCTTTATTTAGATGCCTCATAAATGAAAAAAAAACTCGATGAAAAATAATGCCATAAACTGACATCCATTTTTTACTGACAAGGGAAAGCTGGAGAGCGACATTCGGCGGTAATAGTTCCTCCACGTTGTGACAACCAAAACAACCTGCTGTCAGTGTCAGTAAAAAGATTATAATGCATGGGCAAACTGACACCAATATAAAATATTCTTTTTTTAAAAATACTAACCAACTTCAAAAAAAGAATCACGCTTGGTGACAATTTGGCACAAACTCATATGAATGTATAGTTTTAATATGCTTATGATATGAAAAAGGTTGCATCAATGAAAGATAATTTGCGATAAATCATTATTTCTTTTTTTTATCGAATCATAAGCATATTTAAAACTATACATTCATACTATGCGTTAATGCCAAACTGCTAGAACAAACTTCGCAAAATCCATCTAGACCCCGACTTTTGTTTAGTCTAGATTTAGCACTTGGAAGAAAAAAGATTTCGTATCTGTATAAGAGTAATAGTTTCTTATGGTAGCATCCCATTTTTCGTAATTTTTAATTATTGTTAAGCCTATTATCCATGTTTATTTATTTTATTTTAATACTCTTATCTTTAATTCTCGTGACACACTTTGTCTATGATGTAACGTGAAACGAAAATGTATTTTTCAATGTTTGAATATATTTTATTGAAAAAAATGAACGCTTTTATTTGGACGATTGCTTCAAAATGAATTTGCGTTTTCAGAGTTTTTATTTTATAAAAGTTCTAATCATCAGAATTTAATGAAATTAAAATGGGACCACATGGGTATCATATACTTTCAAACAAAAAAAAGAATTGGCAAAATCGGCTCATATTTACGGAAGTTATGAGTGAACAAGAAATACATACAGGTCGAAATCAAAACCTACTCCTTGAAGTCGGTTAAAAAGGATCAGAAAGTAGTCTATTTTGCCGAAGGTACCCGTTAGTAATTCAGAAATTTTAGACAAGTATATGGCATATAGTAAATCAGTTTGGAATTACTATAATATATTTGTCCAAAAAAAGAGCAAATTGTATTTTTTGATTGCTCGGTTCATATATTAGAATTCATTTTTATTTGTAATTTGTTAATTAGTGACGGCTTTTAATTTTAAAATAATCAATTTAGAAAGCAGTAATATACTAATTGCTTATAGACGTAATGCCAAGAATATCGAGTATTTTTGACTCGAAAATTTGAAAAATGTTATTCACTTTCTAAAAAAATAAATATGTAAGTAAAATGTCGATATATTTAAATCAAAATTTGGACGTGTTATCCCTTTCCTTTGTAACCGGAAAAAAACATAAAAATCACGTGCATTTTAGTCCAAAAAATTTCTCTTTACTGTTTAAATCCTTATACTGATAAAAAACAATTTATATATGAACACTTAAAAATGTTTAATGATTTTTCGCGAAGTTACAAACGTAATAAATTAAAGATTAAAAAAATGTAATTAAAAAAATTACAACGACCGTTTCGAAAATAATATTTTGAAAGACTAAAATTTAAAACTTAAATTCTACATTTTAAAAAAATGATAATAATAAGCATCATTTTGATAATGATCAACGCATGGCTTCCGTAATAACAGAGTCATATATTACGTACGTCCTGGATTAAGTATTAATATTCCTAAACCAAAACTTAATAAATTATAAATGAGATTTCAATTTTACAATATTCGGTACTGCAAATTTTTCAACTTCTAAACATCACACATTTTGAACTTTTATGCCGTTTTATATAGAAAAAAAAACGTACTTTAAAATGCAATTTGTTTGAAAATTGTATCTCAATTTGTTTTTGAGTTATTATTAATTTTTTTGTAGTTTTTAATACTGATTTTGTCATTCTGGAAACAAAAATATTGCATTTCTGGACGTTAAACTTGGACCAATCAGAAAAGGAATAAAATAAGGGCATCACAAAAGTTCAGATATGGTTCAGATATTTCCAGACCGAAAGAGACAATCATTTTCCAAGAGGTTAAAAAAGACTTTTCCTTGAATTTTTTTCAAAACAAAGAAATATTTCTGTTAAAACCACAAAAAAGTCACTGTTGATCAATATAAAATTTCTTCGGAAATAACATTTATGCTTGTTTAAGCAGAAACTGATTCTTTTCAAATAACGCAATTTTTTCTTTCGTCTTCCCTTGTCATTTATTAAAGCAAGGTGTCACTTAATTTAGTTCAGAGAATATTTGACGTAGTTTATGTCATGTACTTTATCACTCTAAATGGGTCTCGGAGATTTGTTCCAAGCAATGTAAGGCACTTTTCTTACTATATCCCGTAAGACATGGTGACGTCACTGCAACGTCGTTGTGAAGTCACATTGTGACTTTGTGACCATCGATTGTCGATGTGACGTCGATGTGAAGTCACAGTGACTAAAATGTGAAGTCGTTATGGCCGTTTTAGAACTTTTTTGTGACGTCACAGTGTGACCAATTTGTGAAAAGTACGTCATTTGTGACTAGTTTGCCACTAACATTGTGACGAAACTGTGACAAAAGCGACGATATTTAAATTGCCAGAAACATGTATTTTAAAGTAAATAGCATGTTTTGAATAATATTTGTAATTTTCTAAAAGTTTTTAAGAAAGTCACATCTCAGTCACAATGTGACGTCACTGAGTGATGGCATTTTCGTCACAGATGTGATGTGACCAAGGTGACTCACTGTTACGTCACTGTGACATCACTGTGACCATGCATGCTATGAGGGATGTTACGTCGTTCTTATAGAATTATGGATTTTATAAAACAAAATTTTATTTCTCCAATTTTAGAAGAAAAAATATTAAAAATATTAATTCCTAATAGTAAGAACATTTGCATATATGCATATATGCTTTGTTTTTTTATAAGATCTAAGGATTATTTGAAATCCTATTAAAAATAATCTAATTAAACTGTGTACAGTCAAAGTTAAAACTCTTTTGAAGATTTTTTTTTTTTTTTTTTTTTTGCATGGATTAATTTTAAAAACCAATAATTAAACTTTTAAAAGGTGATAATTAACTATTTCTTAAAAGGATATTCATTTAGAGAAGAATACTTATTTCAATTACTGAGATAACAGAACAATATCATTATTTATTATTTAATTTCTTCTAACAAGAAATTCTTCTGTGATACGAAAATAAAAGGATAGTATCTTAAGTAGGACGTATTCACCATGACAACCAAGAGTCCCTTCCTAGGATACGATATCATTCAATTAATTACGTATTGTAGGATTTAATAGAATCAAGAAAAATCATTACGGTCGACAAACGGCATTTTTGACCGAAAAGTATTTAATGCTCATATTTATATATGTGATAGGGTAGGTCTTATAAATTATATATCGTATGGTTGGGTAGTTTTAGTGTTGCGGAATGACTGACAGACATACAGACGGGCGACAAAGCAAATGACGAGTATTCTTCTACGAATTTCTGTAAATACGGACGCACATAAAAATCGTAAAGACCATCTGAATTTTACACACACACACACACACATACACACAAAAGAAACCCCCAACTCACGGCTTAAATCCTAAAACTAACAACACTATAATTTATATACAAAGACAGTATGACTTTTAATAAGAGTGATTTCTTCCCAAATTACAAACGTAATAAATGGAGACCAAATAATTTTCCATACGTTTTTATCTATTCAAACAAATAATCCTGTGGATACCACAAAAAAGACACTGTTGATCAATAAGGAAATTCATCAGAAATAACACTTATGCTTGTTCAAGTGAAAACTGGTCCTCTTCAAATAACGCTATTTTTCATCGCTTTTTTCTTCTTTTATCTTTCCTTGTCATGTATTAAGAAGTTGTCACTTACTCTACTTCAAGAAGTATTTGACTCAGTTTATGGCATGTACTTTATCACTTTAAATGGGTCTGGCAGATTTGTTCCAAACGATGCAAGTTACATATCTTGCAATATGGTAGCTATTGATTATAAGATTATAAAATTTTTATAACAAGATTTTTTTTTTTCGATTTCTAGTAGAAGAAATATTAACTTAATTATGTTCGGACGTCTGTAAGAACATTTATATAAATTTTATTTAACATAAAAAATCAAAGGATTATTTGAAACTCTATTAAAAATAGTTTAATTGAACTAAGTACCATCGAGTATAAAACTCTTCTGTAGGAGTTTTTTTAATTATTTACTTGGATTATATTTTAAAGATAAAAATTAATCTTTTAAAAAGTAATAATTAGCTTATTTTTCAGAATTATCAATTTAATCTAACAGCTCGATTACTAACGAAATCAACAGACAAAGTTATTTTTAATTATTTATTTTTTTCTTACAAGAAGTTCTTCAGTAATACAAAAAAATAGGACTCAATCTTAAATAGAACGTAGTCACCATGATAACAAGAATCATTACCTAAAATGGGATGTAGCTTATTAATTTACGAATAAGATATAATAGAAGACTTTTTTAGTCTAAAAGAAGTCTTAATTCCTTACTTTTATAAAAATAATTTATATATGAACATATAATGACTTATAGTAAACGGTTTCTAGCCAAGTTACAAATGTAATAAATGACGACAAAACAATTTTCCATACGTTTTTATCAAAACAAACAAATATGCCTGTGGATACCACAAAAGAGACACTGTTGATCAATAAGGAAATTTTTCAGAAATAACACTTATGCTTGTTCAAGCGAAAACTGATCCTCTTCAAATAACGCAATTTTTCATTGCTTTTTTCTTCTTTCATCTTTCCTTGTCATCTATTAAGGAAGGTGTCACTTACTCGACTTCAGGAAGTATTTGACTTAGTTTATGGCATATACTTTATCACTCTAAATGGGTCTGGCAGATTTGTTCCAAGCGATGTAAGTTACATATCTTGCAATATGTCAGCTATTGATTATAGGATTATAGAATTTTTGTAACATGATTTTTATTTAATTTCTAGTAGGAGATATATTAGTTTTATTACGTCCGAACGTCTGTAAAAACTTTTATATAAATTTCATTTAATATAACAAATCAAAGGATTATTTGAAAGCCTATTAAAAATAGTTTAATTAAACTAGGTAACATCGAATATAAAACTCTTCTGTAGGAATTTTTTTTATTATTTACTTGGATTGTGTTTAAAGACAAAAATTAATGAAAATTAATCTTTAAAAAAGTAGTAATTAACTTTTTATAATAAAATTGATATCATTTGAATCTAACAGACCGACTACTAACGATAGTAACAGACAAAGTTATTTTTAAATGCTTGCTTTCTTTTAACAAGAAGTTCTTCAGTAATACTGAAAAAATAGGACTCGATGTTAAAGAGTACATAGTCACCATAATAACCAAGAATCATTACCTATCATGGGATGTCATTAATTAAATGACGAATAAGATATTATGGAATGAAGAACACTTTTATTAATATATTTTTATATTTTAATTCGATATGCATAAAACTTGAAATAACGCGACAAAATTCTGAAGTATTCTTCAATTTTGTCGAGAAGTTGTCGAGTGTTGAAGTATTTAATATAAGAAGTATTCTTCTTATATTAAATTTCAAACTGTGTGATTGGGTAGTTTTTGTGTTGTTCTCTGAGGACAGATGTACAAACATAAAAAAAGACGAATGAGATGACGAGCGTATTTGCTACGTATTTATATAAATACGGACGCATCTAAAAATCACTAAAATCATCTGAATTTTAAGCTAAAAAACTCCGTTTTAGTCTTAATTCCTTACACTTACAAAAATAATTCATATACGAACACATAATGACTTATATAGGGATGAGATTTCCGCTTTTTTTGACACCAGTAAAATCTTAGAGAGAATCTTGTTATTTTAAATCACAAAATTGTTCCGATTTAAAAATATAGCATTTTCTCTAAGATTTTACTGGTGTGCAAAAAAGCAGAAATCTCATCCCTGCTTATAGTAAAAGGTTTCTAACCAAGTTACAAACGCAATAGATGACAACAAAACAATTTTCCACGCATTTGTTTCTAAACAAACAAATATTCCCGTGGCTATCACAAAAAAAAAACCGCTGTTGATCAGTAAGGAAATTCTTCAGAAATATCATTCATGCTTGTTTAAGCGAAAACTGATCCTCTTCAAATAACGCAATTTTTCATCGCTTTTTTCTTTTTTCATCTTTCCTTGTCATGTATTAAGGAAGGTTTCACTTACTCTACTCCAGGAAGTATTTGACTTAGTTTATGGCATGTACTTTATCATTTGATATATGTCTGGCAGATTTGTTCCAAGTAATGTAAGTTACATATCTTACAATATGGTAGGTACTGCTTATAGAGTTATAGAATTTTTATAACAAGATTTTTTTTCACGATTTCTTGTAGAAGAAATATGAACTCAATTAAGTTTAAAACTGCATGAACATTTCTATAAACTTTATCTAAACACTTAACTGATTACTATTTTTGAAAAAAATCTCTCATATAATGTCTATTTTTTTTTTTTTTCATGTCTTTTTACAAAATTTTTAATCTTTTATCACCGGTTTTTCAAACCAGAAATTTTTGTCTAATTGAATAAGAAAAATCTCGGATTAAGTAACCTGAAAATTACGAAAAAATTTTACTGGCCGGAAGCAGAAAATAAAAGATTTTATTGCACGAAAGACGAGTAGTTCCACTGCACCCTCTACAATGCCTACTCACTGAGCAGACGACAAGCGTGAAACGTCATGAAGTGGAGGCGAAATCACTAACCCTACTGGTTCCATAATTGCTACGAAGCTCAGAACACGATCGTTGTCAGGGAAACCGCCTACACTACGTCACAAGCGAGAAGGCATTGTAGAGGAGGCAGTGGTAGTTACCGGTTGCAAATAAACAAACACTCAACGTCCCAGCGCGCGTCACGCCAACCTCCGTAGCCAAGCGCTTTGGGGGAAAAAAAACTTCGAAGAGCATACAAGCCCGAAGTTGCTTCGATTTTTCATATTTCATCCATTTGACCGCGTACGTCTTGTTTTTGGAATATTTGTAAGAATACGATAATTAAAAAATGCTTATCTAAATATTTATTTTAATTAAGAAGTATTTCATCATAAACCCCAAAACCATGTAGAACAAATCAAGTTCGTAAATACTTTTGGAACTATGTTGAAATATCTTGATGAATTAAGTCAACTATTGTTTCAACTTTAATACCTTCATAACACTAGAAACATGCAGTTTAAATTTTTCAGCATCAGCTTTACTTCGTAACAGTATAATCTTATTGTAATAGCATTAGTATTCGACTTAGTCTAATCAATAACAATTTGTGTAATTTGCAAGTTCAAAAGCATTTTGTTTGAAAAACAAAAATTCTTTTACTTGAATATTTTGAAACCAAAATATTTAAGTTAACTGGATATAAACATTTGCACATGTAAACTTCAAAGTATGGTTCTAGAATAGAATGTAGAATGCACGTTGTACGTCGAACTTCATCTTTCCGCCAAAGCGCTTGGCTAGAGGGGTTGACGTGAAGCGCGCTTGGACGTTGAGTGTTTGTTTATTTGCGGCCCGGTTTACAGTATACGAATTAATGAGGATTCTAAATGGATTTTTAACCAATTAGTTTATTTATTTATTTATTTTGAACTATCAGAATTTATGTCCTTAGATATCCCCATTATTCTTCTGATGAATATATTAACTAGAATAATGTAACAATCAATGGATTATATAAAAAATAATAATAGTTTTCTCACCTAAAAATACTTTAAAAAGGTCGAATGAACTTTCTTGTAATATTTAATGATACTTATAGTGAAATGCACTGTGTAATTGAGGCACTGACATAGAAAAATTAGTTACTAAAACCTAATTTTACAGGGGAAGCAAAAATCAGTTTTACCAGTGATGTAGTATTAGGAAAAACAGAGGATATACGCTCTAAGCAGAGGGTATATCCTAGATTGTACATAATATAGCTTTCTGCAGAAACAAAAGATATACGATGCTCCTTTGAAAAATCCAGAACAGAGTTGCCAAACCTCCGTCTTTTTTGCGCACCAGTATTATCTTAGAAAAAAGGTTGTTATTTTAAATCGCCGAAATGTTCCAATTCCATAAAAGAAGATTTTCTGTATTAAAATACTGGTATCCAAAAAGCAGGAGACTTGGCAGCTTTGCCAGAAGGTATACAGCGTGTACCCGTGTATATCCTCCACTACACCCACTAAATTACAAAGTTTTATTCCCCAAAAAATAAACATTTGAGATTCCTGTATGGACATCTCAGTTTTGCAACTTTTTTTTTTTTTTTTTTTTTTTTTTTTTTTTTTTTTTTTAAATAAACATACTTATTATAAATTACACTTATATTTATTCTAATTATTTTATATTAAATTTCAAAATCGATTTTTTTTCTCACTACTTTTTCATGTCAACACACTAATTATAGTTGAAAATCAAAATATATGAAATAATAGTTTTTTTTTTTTTTTTTTTTCAGCATAAAAAATGAATAGTTGTAACCCGGGAGGCCCGATTTACAGCATATAAGTTAACGATATTGCTAAATGATTTTTAACTGTCAGAACTCATGTTTTTAGGAAATAACCTTTCTTCTTTAATGTTATGTTAACTACAATAATATAACAATCAACGGATTATATGAATAATAATTACTATTATCATCTATTGAAAAAGCGTAAATTATATTGTATTTATTTTCACATTTACGGTTATAGGAAATAATGAACTTTTGCGTAATTTAGTTTGAAATATTTAAAATAGATAATCAAAATTTGTTCCTAAAATAGCGTTTGCGTCATCTTTTCTGAAAGGATTTTGAATAAAGTGAAATGAACTTTCATAAAAGTATTTTTGACAATTATAGGGAAAACTTCACATAATTATCGTTAAAATTCAAATTTTATGAAATGGGCGTTTTACTTGGGAAAACTTTTGAAAGTTTGCATAAAATATATAACTTTCTGTCACTTACATGAACACTTCTGAATTAAAATTTCCACAAATATATATGTGACTTAAATGCTAATACTTATGGAAAAATAGTAATTTTCTTACACTTTATATTAAGGATTATTTTTATAAGAAATAGCGCTCTTAGCAAATCGATGTATTGTTTTGAAGTGTAACAGGTATTTTAATTTTGAAGTTGAAAAAAAATATTCTAGATTTTGAAATAATTTATAATCTTAATTTTGTTAAATTTTATTTTTATTAGAAATAAATTATGTTTACAAATTTAAATAAACTTATGGTAACTTACATTTTATGAGTTCAGAATGATAAAATAACGAATAGTAATGAATGGTCGAACAACAAGCAATGTACTAAAACCATCTCTGAAAAAGTTGTCTAACTAACCAGGGCTCGAAAAATCTACATGCCCGACATCAGTGTTGTTAGACGGCGACTTTTTAAAAATTTGATTGGTACCACTTTTATTAAAGGATAAAATTCCTCTTGATTAATATGTCATTAAACGAAACGTAATTTTACCAATCCAAAGAAGTGGTGCCAATCTGAATTATTAAAAAGTCGCCGTCTAACAGCACTGATGTCGGGCATGTAGATTTTTCGAGCCCTGTAACTAACAATGCAAGACTCGACGAAGTCTATATAGTAGAGCTCTTTTTTAAAGGCTAATCTTTCAAAATCGTGTTCATCTGATTATAGAACTTCCCCCTTTAATTTTACAACGAAGCAACGTATTATGATATGTACCCGTAAAATATTAAAACAATTTCTGAAAAGTCGGAAGCCTAAAAATTTGATCACAAAAAAGAAAGAAAATCGTTTTATATCTTCGAATTGCACATGTGCTACAACGTTTGCCGAAAGTGATAAAAATTCACATTATTAAAAAAAAAAAAAATTATTCACTCCACATATGTAATAATTTAATCCTTTATCTACCTCATTATGAATTCATGAAAATTTTACATTCTAAAGCATTTTACGCAAATTGTTTAAACTAAATTAAAAGATTTACATAATCATTTAATAAATTTTTGAAGGATTTTAGAAGGATTAAAGGATTTAAAAGGATTAATTAAATTTGAATTTAGAAGGATTTTGTGGAATATTTATAACCTCACTCAAATCTTTTATTTTTAATTTTTTCCCTAGTATTTTGTAGAATTATAAAATTTACAAATAGGATGTTCTTACAATATAAATAAGAAACATTTCCGCATTGAAAAATCCCCATCCTCCTCCCTCAGCGCCAAGAAAGCTGAAAAGATGCAAAGGCAAAAGAAATCATCCTTTTAAAAATATTTTTGTTTTGTGTAACCAATAATGCTTTTGAAACAAGATAAAGTAATGTATCTGTAACTCATTCTAAACAATATTACAACTAAGTGACGTATTAAAAGAATTTTATAATAAGTTATTTTAATGGTGCTTATAAAAGTACAGTCAAACCTTGCTAGGATGAACACGCTTAACGTGAATTATTTTTAACATGAACCGTTTTCACCGTCCGACCAACTGTCTGTCCACATACAACAGAGCAAAAACTGCTCAACCTAATCGTTTGAATTTCAAAATATAGGATTGTTGCATAATTTTGTCGAGCTATTTCAAATTTTATGAAAATAAAAGATTTAGTTCAAATACAGTGACTATCAAAAGTACTCCGTTACTTAACCCATTAGTGCCTAGCGTCCCTTTTCAGGGACGCTTCAAAAGGTGCATTCATCACTGTTTTTGACACCGGTAAAAAAGAAAAGCAATAATTATTTTATTTAAATGATGCATTTTCGTGATTAACGAACTAAACTTAAATCTTCTAAAAACAGTGGTGCCAACTGAATAAAATTTACGCAAAAAGATGCTGGGCACGAATGGGTTAACCGCCAACGGGGAAAAATAGATTTAAGAGCATTTTAATGATGTTACATATTTTCGAACATAATAAAATTAATATGCATCTATGAAGTATGTACTAAAATATACATTCTGTACAATCTGTGGTGAAAAGAATATTTTTCATTAATTTACAGTGTCACGCAAAAGTATTCCATTGCATAATAGTATAGGTGGGGAAATATTATTTGGAGCGCATTTAATTATATTAAACTAATTCACTTTTTATTGAACACACATACGTGCTGCGATTTACTACAAGTTTTTTTCCTGCATATTAGAAAGCAAAAAGCATTAAAATGGACAAACAAAAAATTTCGGCGACTCTACTATACCCGAAGGGCTGTATACTGTTACAGGAATATCTGAATATTTTAAAAATTTCGTCATAGTACGAACCTCATTTGCTACGCTTGACGTGCAATTTCCGGGTTATTTTATTATCGCCGGAGTGATTTTATATAGAAGCACAATGAACTTTCTCAAAAATCCTTAATGACCGTTTCAATAAAATAAATTATATAGTAGTCGTTGAAATTGAAATTTTGAAAAACATGCGTTTTAGTTCGCAAGTTTATAAAACATTTATAACTCCCAGCTACCTGCATGAATAATTATAACTAAATGTTTTAACAAAAAGGTAAAAATAAGTGCCTTAAATGTTAATATTTGTGGAACAATAATTACTCCCTCTAAAACATTGGTAAATAATTACCTTTCATGAAAAATATATACAGTCGAACCTCTATATAACGAAACTCCATACATCGAATTTCTCCATATAACGAATTTTTAGTAAGAACGGTCCCCTTTTCGCATGATTACATTAAAAACAGACTCTATATAGCGAAATATCTATCTCCATATAACGAATTTTTTCATAAATTGATCTTAATTTATTCAGTTTTAAAAAAGCTTCGAAATCATATGGAATCAATTTTCCATCACTTATTTTTGATTTATCGTTCAGTGGAGAGGTTTTTTTTTAAATAAATATTACTTCTCTCCTTATTCCTTAAATCTAACAAGTTCATCCCAACTCCCACACACCTTTCAACATCCTTCTCAAAACACAGTCAATTGAATTGTTACACATATAAGAGAGGAATCAATGAGAGCACATAAGAGAGACCTTCAAATGGAGGAAAATATCAACTACAATTTTTCATTCCTTGCTGAAATTTTAGAATTTTTTTTGAGAGCGTAACAATTGTAATTTTAAAATCAAAACAACAAAAAATTACAGATTTCTTCCTCTGAAATTTATGTAAGTCTTCCTTATTTGATTTTCATTAAGCTTTCAAATAAATGTCTTTTCTCTTTTTTGAAACTGCTTAAATAAGTAAGAAATAAAATGTTAGGTTAATATATACTTTTAAACATTTCAAATTCTTAATTAAAAAGATCAAAAATAATATTTGTTCAAAATTTACACATTAAATACTATTTTTAACATCATACTCTATACATCGAATTTCTCTATATAACGAATTTTTTACTGGAACGATGGATTTCGTTATATAGAGGCTCGACTGTATTTGCCAATAATTAAAGTACAGAAAAATTTAAAAGAGGAAATAAAAATTTTACTTTTAAAAAGATATTATCAGCTTCAGACTAAAAAGGTCTTTAACCCCTTCGCGATGGGAGCCTTTTACGAAATTTTTAATGTTTGTTACCGGTTTTTACAGAAATTTGTGCCTTATTTAATAGAGAAAAGGCTACGATTAAATAAGGCAAATTTTACAGTAAAATTTTACTGATGGGGATAAACAAGATTTCTTAAGCCTTTTCGAGGCACGTATACGTGTCACTCATCCCCATGGGGTTAAATAAAAAAGGCCAATAACAAGATTTTAATTTAAAACTCTTTATACAATTTTTTTTTTCAGTTTCATTTTTTGAGAAGTAGCCATGTGAAACTTTTAAAACCCATACAGACTGCCGAAAAAAAATGAAACACATTTTAATTTTATACTTGTTGAAGATAAGTGAGCATTGTAAAGTACTAAATAAAATAGGAATTAGAATATGATGAAGAAAAAATGCTGAATTAATTTTCTAAGAATTACACTTTTACAAAACTTTATGTGATTTATGGTTTTTAAAAGTTATAATTAGTTGACATTTCTCCATTATCTGTGAATTATAGCTATAAAAATTCCATTTTTCTACGACTAAATTTCAACGATTTATGATACCTTGAAATTCATAATATTTCAGAGTTGTTCGGCTTTAAATTTATCGTTTGTCTGTTTTTAGCCGCGGAAAGCTTCGAAATTTTACAAACTTTAAAATATTATAACTCATCGATTTTTACAGAAGATTAAAATTCTTGATGTTGTCCTTGTCAGAGCAGGAAAAAGAATTTTCTAGATATTAACCCTTCATAAACCAAAATTATGAATTCATGAAAATTTCCTGCTCTAAAGCATTTTTTGTGAATTTTTGAAATTAGATAAAAATATTTACATAATCATTTCCCGTAAAGCATGGTGACGTCACTGCAACGTCGTTGTGAAGTCACATTGTGACTTCCCGTAAGACATGGTGACGTCACTGCAACGTCGTTGTGAAGTCACATTGTGACTTTGTGACCATCGACTGTCGATGTGACGTCACGTGACGTCGATGTGAAGTCACAGTGACTAAAATGTGAAGTCGTTATGGCCGTTTTAGAGCTTTTTTGTGACGTCACATTGTGACCACTTTGTGACGTCACAATGTGACCGATTTGTGAAAAGTGTGTCATTTGTGACTACTTTGACATTAACACTGTGACGAACTGTGAAATTTTTTTTAGAAAGTCGCATCTTAGTCACATTGTGACGTCACTGAGGGGTGGCATTTTCGTCACAGATGTGATGTGACCAAAGTGACTCACAGTGACGTCATTGTGACGTCACTGTGAACATGCATGCTATGAGGGTTTGTAACCATCGATTGTCGATGTGACGTCACGTGACGTCGATGTGAAGTCACAGTGACTAAAATGTGAAGTCGTTATGGCCGTTTTAGAGTTCTTTTGTGACGTCTCACAAAGTGGTCACAATGTGACAAATTTGTGACAAATGTGTCATTTGTGACTAATTTGACATTTACATTGTGTCGAAACTGTGACAAAAGCAACGATATTTAAATTGCCAGAAACATGTTTTTTAAAGTAAATAACATGTTTTGAAGGATGTTTATAAAATTCTAAAGATTTTTAAGAAAGTCACATCTCAGTCACAATGTGACGTCACTGAGTGGTGGCATTTTGGTCACAGATGTGATGTGCCGAAAGTGACTCACAGTGACGTCACTGTGACCATGCATGCTATTAGGGTTAATAAATTGTAGAATGATTTTATCAAGGATTTGTGTGCAACATTTATAATTCCACATTTATATTTTTTCTTTAATAATTTTTTTAGGATTTTGGGGAATTTAAAAATGTATTGTCTTGCTTTTGAAACAAGATAAATATAGTATGTGGCCTATTTGAAATTCATTATTTCAATAAGAAAATAAAGTCGACTCTCGTTAATTCGAACTCGTCGGGACCACAAGAAATGTTCGAATTACGGAAAATATGAAATGTAAACATGCTTAATATGGTATTATTACAAAGTAATTAATGTTATAGTGTTTTTTAAATACATTTCGTCTGTTATCATTAGAATATGACTTAATATTAAATTAGAATGTATACATACATAAACTGATTAAAAGATTAGAAACAAACACCATGAAAGAAAAATTCAAAGCTTCACTGATGGACAGACGGGGCACTAAGGAAGTGAATATCAAATGCAGTGGATGTTATGTATACTTGTTAGGAACAATTTTCACAAAAATCAAAGAAAGAAAGTTATTCAAAACGTCTAAAATCCATGAGATAGAAGAGAAAAATGAAAAATCGGAATTCTCGTTAGTTCGAATTAAACGAAGTCAAGAGAAAATGAGTTCGAAATAATGAAAATTTTTAACGTTATTCTGCCATTGAAAATTTCGGGACCTCATATTTAGTTCGAATTAAGCGAAGATTCGAATTATCCGATTTCGAATTAACGAGAGTTGGCCGTATTCCTATTGTTGTTATTATTATTATTATTATTATTATTGCAAAATGAATAAATTATCTAGCAATTTATCTTTGCCCTTATGATTACTTTTACTATTTTGGAAAAAGTTCTCATATTTTTACTTTTAGGCAATTTACAAATTGTGTTTCAATATATTTTCACAGATACATTTTTGGTTAATATTTTGAATTATTCAGGTTTAGAACATATTAAAAAGAGAATTAAGATATCATTCATGAAACATCATTATTGTCCTTGCTTGAAATGATTTCTGAATAAAGCGAATTGACTTCTTAAAAATATAATGATAATTATAGCGAAAAGCTTTATTTAAATTGCTGTTATATTCAAAGTTTTAGAAAACGCTCTTTAAACTTGTGAAAAATTTCAAAAGTTTCTAACTCCCTGTAACTTGCATGAATATTTTTAAGAAAAAGTTTCATAAATATGCTACGATAAGTGGCTTGGACATTAATAAGTGTAGAAAATTTTACAATTCGTAAAATATAATGTCAGATTTACCTTTTAACGAAATATAATTTTTAACTAAATAAGTTAAAATATTCGAAAAAAAAATCAAATATATTATTCTGAAAGCACTTTATCATCTTCGACTGAAATGATTTTGAAATAAGATGCAATGAATTTTTTGAAATAACTTTTATGGCAATCACAGCAAAGTGCATAAGATAATTATCGTCGAAATTAAAATTTTAAGAAATCTGTGTATACTTTTGAAAACTTTCATAAGTCGGAGTGAAATTTATTTCTCCCTGTTATTTGCATGAATAATCGAAGTGTTGAATGGAAAGATCGAAGGACGGCAATTTGGTCTTTTTTAAATTAAGAAATTACAAACTCATACTAGAAATTACGAACAGAAAACTTAATTTAAATAATTGACGGACATTTCATGATTACATAACTTTATAATAATAATTAAGGTATCTGATGCAAATATGGCCAATACAGGTAATATGGCCAACCTGCAATATTTTTATAATTTTCAATGAAATCCAAAAGATGATGCTTGGATATGCAGGGTGTCCACTCTCAACGGTGGCCAATGGCTAATTTCTGAACCATTAGTCATAGACATATAGTTCCAGTTGCAAAAATGCTTTAAAAAAGGCAAAGAATTATTTTTCAAGTGATTTACGTCAAAATAAAATTTTATTAAAAAATTACGAAAATTAACTTTTTATACGGTCCCCCGGTCCTATAAGTGATATTTAGTAATTTTTTCCCACTACTCTAACAAGTAAGAGAAAAAAAGGTCCCATTCATCTAACATTAAAATTGACCGAGTTATGAAACATTAAATTTCATGACTTAAACCACTTTTCTGTTGCTAAATACGGATGAATATGACTGAGCTTTAAGGGAACGTACACTAAGTGCTTAAAGTATTATAAAGGGCGTCTATTTCCAACGCTGTCCGAATAGCTAATTCCAAAGCTATTTGCCACAGACATATATTTCCAATTACAAAAGTGCTTTAACTAAGATAAAGGACTAGTTTAAAGCATTTTAATTAAAGATGTTACCACCATATAGATTTTACGGTACTGTAAATTTTTATTATTTAACTGCTAGATTGGTTGGTAGTTGAAGACGTGAGTTTTAAAATTCTCTTTATCGAGAAAATTTGAATTTTGAGAAATCGCGATTTTATTTTAAATAGTGTGTTATTTTGATAAGCTTTATTTTTGTTTAAAATGTTCGTACTGAGTTTCCCTAGCTCAAAACGTACGTATGTCTCCCTAGCTCAAAATGTACGTATATCTCCCTAGCTCAAAATTTCTATTCAAATTTTAATTTACTTCCAAATGTCCGATCGAGGTTCAATTTGCTCATTTATTTATATCCACTGACAATGAAATATTAATACAAATTTTCGGTGCGTACCATTTATTTATTTTATAGGACTACACCAATTTTTGTTAGGTTAAGTAATCTAATAGAATTTTAAGTATATGTCATTTTGTAACGATTTGTGACTATTGCTTTTCATAATTTAAATTAACAAACTTTCTGTTATTTTTTTACTTATATTTTTAGTATAAATTTTACTTTAATATATAATCATCAACATAAATTAAAAAAAATATTCTATATAATTATTTTACTCTCAATGTTTAATGTTAAATTTCATATCTTGCGTTTATTTTTATTTCCAGTAAATTTGTGACTGACCCCTAATTTGTAGCAAAAAAGATGCTTGAACTTTAAACCGCTATTATTCGGTCAGTTTTAATCGCAGAGGAATGGGACTTTTATTGTATTACTTGTTAGAATAGTGGTAAAAATTTACTAAATATAACTTATAAGGACCGAGGGACCGTATAAAAATTTAATTTTCGTATTTTTTTAATAAAACTTTTGTTTGACCTAACTCGCTTGAAAAACAATTCTTTACCTTTTTTAAAGCATTTTTGCAATTGCAACTATATGTCTATGACTAACAGTTTAGAAATTAGCCATTGGCCACCGTTGAAAGTGGACACCCTGTATTACCTAGATAGCCGAATAACTTAATTTAGCACCATGTTCGCCTCAAACTTTGATCACGTGCGTAGTAGGGCAGCCATTGTTGATTTGTTGTTAGTTGCGTTGGCAATTTATAAATTTTTCTTTGTTAAGTTTGTTATTTTCCTTATTTAAACAAAGCATTTATATTTATTGTAATACATAATATTTTAGCTGGATTAAAGGCCTTTTTGATTGTAACAATCTATACTAATAAAATCCGTGCACCTCTGTCTGTCTGCTTGAAGCCGATTACAGTTCGTAACGCGGGTGAGTTGGAAGTCGCGAGAGGTGTCTTTCGATTCGAAAAATTCCGGGAAAGTCATTTCGGGCATTTTCGAGACCGTGGGACCAAAATTAAAAAAGTTATGAATTAAAAACCGGTCGGGAATCGGAACGGAAAACGTCACATTTCCCAAACGGGTCTCAAACGGAGCTCAGAGGCAGAACACTGCGCTACCTTGCGGTGATCGACCAGAACTTTTCCCCTTTGGCTAAAAGAAGAAGCAGCCGAAAACCCCTTTTTCTCCCGTGTCATTTTGTCAAAGAATGTATAAGAGAAAAATAACTGATTGGTAAAAAATGTTAAAAACGGTTTAATTAATATAATAAGTACAACTATTTAAGCACAGCAAGATATGTTCACAAAGAAGTAATAGTGTTGCTAATTAACATTTTGAGGATCTCAGATGTAACTGGCTATTCATATATTTATTCTGTATGTGAGTATTAATCGTTGTAGCTCATTTTCATACTTTACATACACGAATATTGTGTAACCTAAGATTTACGCGATTAATACTAATTTCTGTTAGTATAAACGGAAAACGAGCTGCCAAAATTATTTATTAGTTATGTTGTTTGTGATATTAATGAAATTACTTATTTTCTTTTTATAGCAGTCTTTTGCAGTTTTTAATACCCAAACTTTTTTTTGCGCGTTTTTTCTTAAACCATCATGAAGACAGTTTTTAAAGTAGAAAAAACTGATTACATATTCAGAATCTGCGTAAAAGTCTGCTTCTGATGATCCAAAAAATACGAAAAAATGTATTATGGACGCGCAGCGCCAACCGTGCAAAACCAAATATTTTTAACGGGACAATGGCGACCATGGCGCGTAGCGCCGGTGGGCCGGCTTCGCACGATGGGCCCGTACCGCCCACTGTGCGAAATCACATATTTTAACGGGGTAATGGGCGCATAACAACCATAGCTCTTTAATTTACTTTTTTTGTGCTGAGGATTCGAACACCAAGACTTGCTTATTAAATGAATTTTTATGTTTATTATATATTGCTTAATATCGAGGTTCGTTTGGAAAAAGTGGCCCAGCTAGCGGGCGTAGCTCGCTAGTAAATTTTAATATCTGAGTGTACGGGCAGAATTACGAACACTTTTTGAAAACTTATCATTTTTGTAATATTCCCATTGGGCATATTACCTGCACCGATGGCATACTACATTTATATAAATAAATTTCTCTATTTTTATATCTATTCATTTATGCAAGTAATTAGGTTTAAAAATTTAATTCACTGCTAGAATTAAATATCAAATAAATAAATTTTTAAAAATATATATTAATACAACGTAAACATAAAAGAAATAAAATGTAATAATGTTAAAATAAATTACATTATGTAAAATTGAATAAGATTTAGAAAATTTTGTTCTCGAAAATTCTCTCCCGTTTTAATTTTGATTATGAATCCCTTGAGCTTAAATAGGTGTATGATAGTAATAAAACATTGTAAATTATCGCAAAATGCTCTTTTTAAAGGGTGCACAATTCCTAGACGAACTGTTTGTCGTCATTTTGTTAGTAATAAAATTTTTAAATTACTATTATATAGAAAACCAGCTCTCACAATAGACCAAGAAAAAGGTATAACCACAAGAAATTTTAAACTCGTTCATGTCGGTTATTCTGTTAAATCAAAAATCACAAAACTCTGCATTTTAAAATTTTGCAATGAAAATTAAATAACGCATAATTTGTCAATTAGAAAAGACACGGCTGGCCGGTAGTTATTCAAAGCATTTTTAACAAGAAATCCCAATTTCAACGAAAAAAAGCCAACCTATGAATCCTGCTACAGCTGCAAACTCAATAAATATATTATTTTAGTTTTTCATGCGTTAAATATAAACTTTTCTTATTGAAATTCACCCATGGCCATATTATCTGCATATGACCATATTACCTTCATCAACTAGACTTTTTTTTCAAAAAATTACTGCAAATTAAAATTTTGATTAATTAAAATTTTTAATTTTTTCCAATGCTAAAAAGACAAGTCTCCTTCTGACATTTTTTTAAAATCACTCAAAGAGATAAGAAAATTGATAAGAAAATTCCATTCTTAAGGTCATTCTTAAGGCCATTCTTAAGGCCATATTACCTGCAGATACCTTATAATGTATATATAATCTGTTACGTTTATTGAAACTATTAAACTTCTGAATAATTGAGTTCAGAATATTTGAAAAGGTAATCCGTATTTAACCTCTCAGCCACAGGGCCATATTATAAGTCTTGAAAGGAAAGATACAAGGACGACAATTTGGTCTTTATTAAATGAAGAAATTACAAACACATAAGGTACCTGTGACTAATATGGACACCCTAAGAAAACTAATTTTTTTCACCCCCATGTACACGTGTTAGGGCTCCAAAAATATATGACCATAATCTCTAGACTGTTGACTATCATTATTAAAATTAGCCACCATGTAACTATTCCGGTTTAATTGAAATGATAAAAACAAAAAATATCAAAAAATGTTCATATAAGGAACCGCCAGTTCCTATTATGGACAGGTGGCTCCTTATTGACCTACTACACAGATTATATGGAAGAGCCACTATTCTATGTAATTTTAAAGGATAAGGGATTAAAAAAATATATACTTTAAAGTATTACGGGGGTTGGTAAAATACATTAAATATCTTCAGAACATGCACTTTAGAACGGGGGGGGGGGGGTCATTTTCGATTGTGGCTCCTCGAAGACCTATGCAAATCACCTCAGTTACAACAAAATATTATGAAATAATGTAGTTGATTATCTTAACTTTCTATTTTTGTGAATCTGAATATTCACCGGCTGTACTTTTCAGGTGGACATAAGGTGTCCATATTGGGAATCGGGAGTAATTTTATTAAATCTTGTAATAAATTAAAAAAAAATAAACCTTTTTAAGCAATATATGCAGTAGCAATCGAAAATATGTTTTAAAAGCTTTCTAAAACACTCCATTTTTTCAATATTTAAAGTAATTTTACAATATCTAATAAAAATTTAAAGTTACCTGTAATTACGATCAGCGCACCACGAAGCAACAAGTTTCCTTCTAAATGAAGAACAGCGCGCTTTTTTGTACTTTTCTGGCTTAATTATCTTTTCAAATGCTTTTCTTCACGGAGATTTAATGCGATCTCTCAATCAAAATTGTTACTTTTAAAAATATTAGGGGTGTCCATATTGAGAGAACTGTCCATATTGGGTACAAATACCTTACTGGAAATTACGAACAGAAAAATTAATTTAAATATTGACAGACATTTCATGATTACAAAACTTAATAATTAAAAAGAAAATTTGTGATAAATGTATAAATGAATTTATCAAAATTTTCTTCGATCAAAAACTATGAATATTTCAAAATGAATAAGTTCTCATGCAATTTATCTTTGTCTTCGTTACTTTTTGGCAAGTTATAAATTTTGCTTTAATTTAACTTTACAGTCATATTTTTGCGAAATATTTTGAATAATTCAGGTTTAGAATATATTAAAGAAGATATAACATAATATTCATAAAGCAAAATTATTCTCATTGCTTCAAATGATTTTGGAATAAAGCGAATTGTCTTTCCAAAAATAGAACGATAACGATAGCGAAAAGCTTTATTTAAATTACTGTCACATTCAAAGTTTTAGAAAACAGTCATTAAACTTGTGAAAATTTTCAAAAGTTTCTAAATCCCTGTCACTTGCATGAATATTTATAAGAAAAAGTATCACAAATATGTTATGATAAGTGGCTTGAACATTAATAATTGTAGATATTTTTACATTTCTTAAAACATAATTTCAGATTTACCTTTTAAAGAATTATAAATTTTTGAATAAATTAGTTAAAATATTCAAAAGAGAAGATAAATATATTATTCTGAAAGCACTCTATCATCTTATCCACTGAAATGATTTTTAAATGAAGCGGAATGAACTTTTTGAAATAACTTTTATGGCAATCACAGCGAAGTGCATAAGGTAATTATCGTCGAAATTAAAATTTTAAGAAATCGATCTTTACTTTTGAAAACTTTCTAAAGTCTGAGTAAAATTGTATCTCCTTGTAATTTTCATGAATAATCGAAGCGTAGGTAGGAAAGGTCCAGAGAAGGCAATTCGGTCTTTTTTAAATTTAGAAATTACAAACGCATGCCAGAAATTATGAATATATAAATTAATTTGAATTTTGACAGCCATTTTATGATCACATAACTTTATAATTATATATATATATATATATAATATGTTACTATGTAGCGAAAAGAGTAGTCTAAAAAGTGTCTTTTGTTTAATTCTGTAGATTATGTACCTATACTCTGTATAAAACGCTATTTTACATTTTTTCACTTAATTTCTTTTATCTTAAAATCACCTTTCACTTTCTCTAAATATTTTTATATTAGTTTTAATAAATTATATTTAAACAGTAAAATCTCTCTGTGCGAACACGTCCCTGAAGACCACTTTTTAATCGAACGAAATTTATTTCCATAGGCTCAATGCTAATTTTACCTCCATTCAGAGTTTATCCCAGTTTTAGCTCCTTCCACGGCCGATTAATTTTTTTAACAATATGAAAAAAGATTCTCGTTTTTTTGGGTCGCTTGAAGAGGGTTATATTGGAAAAATGATTCCAAGGAGCGCATTATTCATTAAACTTCTGAACTAAGTTTAGATATTTTTGTATCCTGGTAACTTTTAGGTATTTAACCCTTTTTGTGCATTTTTAGGCAATGAATTTCACTCTGATGACACATTATTAATGACGGTCATTAAACTCTCAAGCCAAATTTTGCTTGTAAAATGTCAAAGAAATTGATAAACTTATGGAGTGGTCATTATTTGATCATAAAAAGTGCATTTATTTAATAAATTTTGAAGGTGCTTGGAATAAAAATTGTAAAAGATAAAATCGTAAAATCAAAGTAAACGTCATGGCATTCATTTTTTTCAAACTCTTCAGTATTAAACATATGTAAATAATTTTTGTTTTAATGCTTAATTTTTTTATGCTTTTTCCTAATTTGAAAAATAAATTTCAGTAACATTGATTGTTACCTTTTTTCAAGAACTAAAATCTAAACTTAAGCATGACCTCCATTAAGAGACCACATCCTTGGAACAATCAATTTTTATTGGAATGGAACGTGTTCGCTTTATGGCGTTTTAACTGTATATATATATTGTTCTCTATAGTTTAGGATGTTGGTATATCATTTAATATTAATTCCCAACTGCCCAATCTTCAAAGTAACATCTGAAAAACAATTTATTCTTACGTGTGTATAAAATGCTTGATTTATGCAACTTGTTCATAAATTCTAGTGGCAATGAAAAATTTTGTGATTTAAGTGCCAAAATTGCAATGGTAATGAAAGTGATAAAGGCAATAACTTCCTTTGAATAAATTAAATCGCAATACTTTAAAAAACGAAATCAAAATGCCTTTCACAATACGGTTTTATCTGAAATCAATACATATATAAAGTTTTTCTTTTAGCGCTTGCTGTCATTATTATCTTTAACTTAAACTTACTTATTTGAGACAACTTAATGAGGTAAAGCTAATGGAAAATCTATCACAAAATAACAGTTATTATGTCTGTAAAGGGATTCTAAAAATTAAAATAAAATACGTCTGTTTAGAAGGCGATATGTCTGCCTTCAGTAAGTACTTGCTCTATAACTTCTTAAACCTAAGCCTTTGGCAGTTGTGGTTTAGGATGTTGATGTAATATTATTTACAATAATTAAAATCAACGTTTAACACACAATACATAAATACACACCACATACGTATACGTTTCACGAGCACCAGGGCTCGCTTCCTCAGCGTACAAAAGTTAAAAATGTTTAAAAACAGAACCCCCTCCCCCCAACTGACAACAAGTCAGAGACTCAAATGATCGCAAACATAATACCAAAATACCAACAAGGTTCAGCAACCAATACGATTAAACCGGAAATGAGGTGTGATAACATAATAAATCTAACCAGAAAGTTGAGATGTACGGTATACTTGAAAGATCATTAACAAAGGAGTTTTTTACTTTATGTATATGGAGTGCTTCGAAAAAGGGTATTTACAATATACAATGTCAGTGTTGTTTGTCCTATATTGGACAAACAAAACGTAAACTCAGAAAAAGAGTCGCCGAACATATAGGTTATGTTAAAAGAAAAGAGTTAAAGAATTTCTCTATTGCTTCTCATTGTTAGGAGGAGGGCCATAATTTTAATTTTACCTCTGCTACTATTATCCAAAAATGCACTACTCCGTTAGACTTTTTCGAAGCACTCCATATACATAAAGCAAAAAACTCCTTGGTTAATGATCTTTCAAGAATACCGTACATCTCAACTTTCTGGTTAGATTTATTATGTCATAACACCTCATTTCCGGTTTAATCTTATTTGTTGCTGAAGCTTGTTGGTATTTTGGTATTATGTTTGCGATCATTTGGGTCTCTGACTTGCTGTCAGTTGGGGGGGGGGGTGTTCTGTTTTTAAACATTTTTAACTTTTGTACACTGAGGAAGCGAGCCCTGGTGCTCGTGAAACGTATACGTATGTGGTGTGTATTTATGTATTGTGTGTTAAACGCTGTTTTTAATTATTGTAATCTTCCACACAACGTTTTAGCTATTAATATTATTTACATCATATAATATCAATTCCCAACAACAAATCTGAACAGTGACATCTGAAAAACAATTTGTTTTTATGCGTTTATAAAATCCTGTATTTACGCAACTTATTTATAAATTCAATCCTTTATTTATGCAACTTGTTCATAAATTCAATCCTTTATTTACGCAACTTGTTCATAAATTTAATCCTTTGTTTACGCAACTTGTTAATAAATTTAAGTGGTAGTGCAAAATTTTAACATTTTAGTATCAAAACTTGCAATGTTAATAAAAGTGATAAAGGAAACACATCCCTTTGAACAAATTTGATCACAATACTCTAAAAAACGGAATCAAAATGCCTTTCACAATACGGCTTTGCCTAAAATCAATAAATGTTTAAAGGTTTTCTTTCAGAGCTTGCTGTCATTATTATCTTTAACTTATTCTTACTTATTTGAGACAACTTAATGAGGTAAAGCTAATAGAAAATCTATCACAAAATAAAATAAGCTTTTTAAGAAAAAAATATCAACCGACTTCAAAAAAGCGCTAAAAAGAATTAAATAATTCTTTAAAATTCTCTAATGACAAAACGTTATCCAATAAGCACACATCGGATATCAGGTACCGGCCTAAAAAACGGTTAAATTTAATATCCACCAAACATAGATTTTAGAGATAATATTATTTTACAAGAGATGAATTGACATATTTATGATTTATTTTATGAATATATACATATAAAAAGTAATGAATTACTTTTTGAAGTTGGTGCCAAACAATCACAATCAATAATGATTATCCCCATTTTAATTATGGTACTAGGCATAATTTAGCTACAATTCTTAATATACATCAAATAGTTTGGCACCAACTTCAAAAAGTAATTCATTACTTTTTATATGTATATATTCATAAAATAAATCATAAATATGTCAATTCATCTCTTGTAAAATAATATTATCTCTAAAATCTATGTTTGGTGGATATTAAATTTAACCGTTTTTTAGGCCGGTACCTGATATCCGATGTGTGCTTATTGGATAACGTTTTGTCATTAGAGAATTTTAAAGAATTATTTAATTCTTTTTAGCGCTTTTTTGAAGTCGGTTGATATTTTTTTCTTAAAAAGCTTATTTTATTTCCTACTTTTTAGTTATGCATACCGTAATACATAATTATGTGTACTGGCACACGATAACTCTTTGCAATGCAGTACTAATGTACGCACTTTGCTAAGTTCTGATGTATTCAGTTTACTTGTCACTGTTTGATTGTCAACTTTTCTGAAACCACTTACAATATCGTTTAGTATCGTTGTGAATCTTAAGAATTTCTTTGTATGGTAACTTTTTCAGACGAGATCTTCCACTTCGAAAAGCTACCGCATTTATGAAATCTTAGTCTGCATCGAATCCTACGGTCATCGAAAGTGGGTATCAAAAGGTGACAATCCATCAAGTAAAGTTCCTTACACATAAGAGCGCTACATAGTGCTTCCATATATGAGCACGCAGCAAAATGACTTCATATATTAATGTATAGTAAAATGTTTTTCTAGTGTAGTCAGTCAAAAGTTCCCCCTTCACTCAGAAAAAGTAAAAAGAAAGATTTTAGCAAAAATCGCACTATGCTTCAATCGATAAACAGCAACAATCTAATACCTATACAGGCAGTAATGGCATCGGAAATGAGCAGTGTCGATTCGACAAGGAATTTGAAATTCATAACGATTACCTGGCTGCCTCTGTAAGAGAGTGACAGCATTTGATTCCCAAATATTTCTTTTACAGACGCTTTTGTCCCAACTACACTGTTAAAAATTTGAAACTTTTGCTGTACACTGTTAAAAATCTGCTGCATTTTTTTGCTACGCACTCCAGCGCTTGTATAGAAAACGGTTACTTGACTGTATTAAGGAGCATTCTCATAGGTCGCAGTAGAGACATTATATACAAGCGGCGGAGTGCGTTGCAACAAAATGCAGCAGATTTTTAAAAGTGTATTATCACTTCACCGCTTATATAGAAAACGATTAGTTAAATGCATTATGAAGAATTCTCATTGATAAAAATAAAGATATTCTATAAAAGCGATGGAATGACGATGCAGCAAAAGTTGCAATTTTTTAACAGTGCATTGCATTGCCAGGCATTTTTTATTATGGAATTTGATGATGATTTCCTGGAAGAATTCGATTGTACTCGTATGAGAAGTTACCAAGATTGACGAAAATTACTCGCTCAACAAGATGCTTGGTGACTCGCTTTTGTCCAGAATCGTTTCAACCAATTATACACTGTTAAAAATCTGCTGCATTTTGCTGCAACGCCCTCCACCACTTGTATATAATATCTCTATTTCAACCAATGAGAAAGCGCCATTTCACGGACAAGTAACCGTTTTCTATACAAGCAGGGGAGTGCGTTGCAGCAAAATGCAGCAGATTTTTAACAGTGTATACTGTGCTACATGTGTCGTCATATTCATATCGATGAATCCTACACTGTAAAAAATTTGACACTTTTGCTATATCATCACTCTATTCCTTTTATAGAAAACGATTACTTCACCCAATTACGAAGCATTCTCATAGGTCAAAAGAGAGATATTCTACAAAAGCAGGGGAGTGACGATGCAGCAAAAGGGTCACATTTTTTACAGTGACACTGTAATCGGAAATGAGCGGTGGCGTATTCGAGGAGGAATCTGAAACTCATTACCTATACCTGACTGCCTCTATAAGAGAGTGACAGCATTTTATTCACAAATATTTCTTTTACAGACGCTTTTGTCCCCATTACACTACAAAAACTTTGAGCCTTTTGCTGCATCATCAGTCCACCGCTTTTATAGAAAACGATTACCTTACTGTGTCATGGAGCATTCTTATTGGTCATAAAATACATATTCTATAAAAGCTGTGGTGTGACGCTGCAGCAAATGGGTAAATTTTTAACAATGTATCACGGAGCATTCTCATGGGTCAAAGGAGAGATGTTCTATAAAAGCGGGGGAGTGACGATACAACAAAAGGATAAAAATTTTTACAGTGTACACTGTAAAAAATTTGGCCCTTTTGCTGCATCGTCAATCCACCGCTTTTATAGAAAACGATTACTTCAGCCTATCGTGGAGAATTCTCATGGGTCAAGAGAGAGATATTCTATAAAAACGGGGGAGTGATTATGCAGCAAAAGGGTCAATTTTTTTACAGTGTACATTGTTAATAAATGCGAACCTTGTCCAGTTAGGATTTCACACTTTGAAAAGATCGTGTGTCTATGTAAGTGTAACTTAAAAACATGAAAAATGAACGTTTCTAATTGGTCGATTGCTTCGAAAAGATATTGAATTTTAATGTTTTAATTTTTTAAAAAGTTCTAATCAACAGATTTTTATGAAATTTGAATGGGACCACATGGGCCCCATACGCTTTCAAACAAAAAAAGAATTATCAAAATCGGTTCATAATTACGAAAGTTATGCGTGAACAACAAATACATACAGGTCGAAATCATAACCTCCTCCTTGAAGTCGGTTAATAACAGTTATGTCTGTAAAAGGGATTCTAAAAATTAAAATAAAATACTTCTGTTTAGAAGGCGATATGTCTGCCTTCAGTAAGTACTTGCTCTATAACCTCTTAAACCTAAGTAATAGCCTTTGGCAGTTGTGGTTTAGTGTGTTGATGTGATATCAATTCCCAATAACCAAATCTGCACAGTAACATCTGAAAAACAATTTGTTTTTATGTGTTTATAAAATTCTTTATTTACACTACTTGTTCATAAATTCAATCCTTTATTTACGCAACCTGTTCATAAATTTAAATGGCAGCGAAAATTTTAACATTTTAGTACCAAAACTGACTTGCTAATGAACGTGATAAAGGAAAAATACCTTTGAACAAATTTGATCGCAATACTTTAAAAAAGGAATCAAAATGCCTTTTACAATACGGCTTTGCCTGAAATCAATAAATGTTTAAAGGTTTTATTTTAGAGCTTGCTGTCATTATTATCTTTAACGTACTCTTACCTATTTGAAAAAACTTAATGAGGTAAAGATAATAGAAAACCAATCACAAAATAACAGTTATTATGTCTGTAAAAAGATTGTAAAAAATAAAATCAAATACTTCTTCTTAGAAGGCGATTTTTCTGCCTTGAGTAAGTACTTACTCAATAACTTCTTAAACCTAAGTAGTAGCCTTGATTCGAAAATTAAACCTACATTGGAAAAAAAACATAATGGTATGCTACATCATACGATGTATGTGTTATTAACCTCCTAGCTGCCGAGCAAAAGGATGAAACTGTAATGTTATTTTCTCTGTAATTTATTAAAAATATTAAAAAAAGATGTTTTTTCCAACCTGATGCAAAATATGTTATTAAGTACAGGTGTATAATCTTTCAGAGAATTAGTCCTAACTTAGTTTTTCAAAACTTAGTTTTATTTGTAGAATTCTATTAATTTAAATATTGCTTATGTTGCAGTGAAACATGCAGCTTACTGAACGGGAAAATCCGGTCGCGGCATCAAAAAGCCCGAAGGAATTAAATACACGATTTACAGAAAACTCATGTCCAGTTATTTCACATATTGCTTAAATATCGTTTTTCTACAGTTTCAGTATTTAGACATTCTTTACAAAGAGCTTTCTAAAATGTATTATATGAAATTTGGAAAGAAATGTTTTGCAGAGTAAAAAGTAATAGTAGACATTAATTCATGTTCACAAACTTGCATTTTTAGGTGCGTTCGTACTTATGTAAATACGTAGCACCTATAGTTGTCGTTCAGTCCGTCCATCAGTCCGCATATAACAACGCAAAAACTACCCAACCTAATCTTTTGAAATTTAAAATACATAATTATTACGTAATTTTGTCGAGTCATTTCAAATTTCTGAACTCTACTGGTTGTTGTGAACAAAACTGACAACAATAGTTCAAATACAACGAAACGGACACGCGAAATTACGAAAGCTTCTTAGTTGCATATTTTTATCTCATTCACAAATACCTGTTCTTTTCTATAAAATAAAGGTGGTTGTTGTAATTTTTGCGAGTTTTTTTTTTAAGTTTATTATTATCATTCACATAAACTATGAAGTTTAATCTGACCGGCATTTTTTTTTCTGGTGAATTTCGAAAAACATGTTGTACCTTAACTTTTGGAGGCCAGTGTACAAATTTAGTTATTGTACAACGAACATAAAAGGAGTATATTTTCCATTTGTTGTATAACTGCTGTCAAAAGGATAGACAATCAAATGTGTTTCGGCCGTCCGTAGGAAATCACTCCTTTAGACTTACAACTTGGTGCTACGTTTCGGATTTCCCTTTCCCACTTTTCTCTTTTAACTAAGTAAGGTTTCATTGTGTTAATTAACAAGTGCAATTTTTTAATACTGCTTAAAACTTTTTATTTTCAGAAGCAATATCATTTATCTTATTATATAAGCGTTTACTTAAAAATGCATATTATGCATAAAATTCCTAAAACTATATTTTAAAATGTATATTATACATACAAATACTAAAACTGTTCATGTATAACATAAGTTTTTAGGTAAATCTTTTTATTATATGTGTATTGTTGCATTGCAAGGTGTAACAGTCCTATAATTTACCTAATCATTTACTTTATCCAAAGACGTATTGCTGTCACATTTACTTTTGTTTAATTCGAATAGCCCTACCTTTGTACAGAAATAATGGAATTAATCACCTAATCATAGTACTATATAGTATTATAAAGGATCGCCAAAGTTTAGTGAGAAGAGTCATTTGAGGAGAATTTTGCGAACAAAGGATATCTATTAGACATAAGTGTAGGCCTAATTATAGTTATATATTTAATCTGTCAGGGTCACCTTTATCATCGATAGCAAGTATTATATGTTAACGGATTATTTTGGTATTGATAAAAATTTCTTGACTTTTCTCTTGATTTTCTTGAGAAATTTATTTTATATACAGTCGAGTCTCTCTATAATGAAACTCTATACATCAAATTTCTCTATATAACGAAGTTTTAATAAAAACGGCCCCCTTTTCCCATAATTATATTAAAAACAGTCTCTATATAGCGAAATATTTATCTCTATGTAACGAATTTTTTTCATGAAGTGTTCTTTATTTTTTCAGTTTTAAAAAAGCTTCAAAATCAAATGGGATCAATTTTCCATCACCTATTCTTGATTTATCATTCATTTTAATTTTTTTTATATTACTTCTCTACCTCGAAACTACCTACCTTTTGAGCAGAGTTATAAACAATGATGGTAAGAGCAACAATGAGCATAAGAACAACCTACAACAAAAGGAAAAAAGCTATCACGCAGTGAATTGCTGAGTTCTTTTAATCAGAAGGGGACTTCAAATGAAGGAAAATGTTCACTATACAAATTTTCATTCCTTGCTAAAATATCAACATTATATGATATCATATAAATCAAAACAACGAAAAATTAGATTTCTTTGTTTTAAAGTAATGCCATTTTCATTAGGCTTTAAAATAAATGTCTGTCTGTTTTTAGAAACTGTTCAAATAATTAAGAAACAGAATATTAGGTTAATAATTACAGTTAAACATTTCAAACTCTTAATTAAACACATCAAAAATAATACGTGTTCAAAATTTACACAGTAAATAAGAGTTTCAACGTCATTCTCTATGCAACGAATTTCTCTATATAACAAACTTTTTACTGTAACAATGGATTTCGTTATATAGAGACTCGACTGTATATGTTTTTTGCATTAAATTAGTTAAGACTTATAAGAACAAACGGTGAATATCTATGTACACAAATTACCAAAAATGTGGAATTTTATTTTTTAAATTCTATTTTTGATATTTGGTTGCTAGTCTGTGTAAGAAATAAATACACTTTATGCTCGATATAATGATTACTCAATACAGCGACCATACTATTATAAGGAATGATGCAAAATGCCCCGAAATATATCCCTTTTTTTCTATGTTATATTTACATCCAATATAATGATTGTTTAGCAGCTTATTTTCCTATACAGCAATCGGAATGATCTTTCTCCGCGACTTTTTTCCGAGAAAAAATCGCCATTTTCTTCCACTAAGGGCTGATTACAGAATTCACAATTAAGGTCTAAAAGAAGCTGAAAGAATAGATTTCTTACACGTGTTAACGTTTGTAATGACTCGCTGGAACCTGATTCTCATGCGAATAAGCATGTACATTTGCACATATTCTCTTGCACGTGCATTAGGGTGGGCTGAAAAATTGCAAAAACTGATTTTCTATTCGCAATACCACGGTTAAGTTGAGAATTTGAAAAACTAAAAATTGGTTTTAAAAAAAATTAAAAATGAATTGGTTTATATCTTCCGATCACCCATGTTCTGTAAATGTTGTAAAATTCATATTATTACATTTTTTAAATTCGCATTTTCATGAATTAATAGTGCAATTTTCATATATTATAATAATAAACATAATGATGGAATATTACTTTAATCCATCAACATCTTCCAGTCGCGCATGTGCTCTAAAGTTTTAAAGAGCTATTCCACTTAAATATTGATAAGCGAAATAAGATGAACGATTAGCGTAAAAATGTGATTCTTGTTAATCTTTAGAGCAAATGCTTGACCCGAAGATGTTGATCAATTTAAGTAATACGTCAGCATTATGTTTTGTTATTGTGTATTACATTCGTGAAAAGGCTAATTAAAAAAAATGTAAGTATGTGAACGTATCAAAATTTGGCAAACTTTACAGTGCATGCGCGACCAGATGATATAAACCAATTTTATTTCTTTTTTAGCCAAATTTTTGTCTCTCGAATTCGCCACTTTTCCACGGTATTGCGAATTGAAAATCAATTTTTGCATTTTTTCAGCCCACTCTAATTTGCATCCAATTTGTTAGATGTGTACATTTTCTCAAGATTGCATGTATACAAAATTAAAAGTTTTTTAATAGCGGTTGATTAAAATTTTACGCTTAAATCTGAAATTGCTAAAATTTTTATCCCACAAAAAAGCACTTAATTTACGATCATATAAAAAATTGCAATAATATTGTATTATAGAATTACCTTTGAACCCTTAATTTTACTATACCTGATTAGTGTACACTAAATTTTTTCGTTCACTTTCTTTAGAACGATCTCTCATTATAATGATCCTTTTCTTTTACACACGAGGAATCATTATAACGAGCATCCACTGTCCCATAACATTATGTATCGGCGGAAAGATTAATATATATAATTTTGTTTATTTAAATTATTAATGTTTAATCAAATTAATGAATTATTAATAATTACAGAAAAAATCATAATCATATTAACTTACAGTTAATGCGCCGGATAAAGTGTCTCATTTCTAATATATATTTGAATTGAAATTTGAATGAAATACAGGGTCATGAAAAATTGAAGAGTGCAGAAAAATATAATTTCAAATATATTAGCAACTAATTACCCTATTAATTTTATTTTTTATGCAAAATTTATGTTTTTTTTTTTATTCTCTGTTATATTTACTCCTCTAAATAAAAATTTTGAAAATTTTTATATACCTTTCATCAGAACGAATGTTTTGGGAGTTAGAAAAATATTTCTGGATAATCAAGGTTTTCTTATCAATAGGCTTCTTCCCATTTTTAAGTACAGTAGAACCCCGCAAATCCGGACCCCGTAAATCCGGATCTCCGGATAATCCGGATCGGTTAGGTCAAGCGATTGAGAAACGATTTGGTTAATTTCCATAGCATAAACTTGTTTCATCGTCGTATTCTGAATAAAGAAAACTTTTTTTCTGAAATCTTTTCGGAAGAATATCTTAAGCTTTCTTATTTAAACTCTTATTTAAACTACACCCAACGAACTACTTATGCTCAAGCGGATGCGTGACCGTACGGCTCACAAAAGGTATAGAAAATTGGCACACCAAAAAACTACAAACTTTTTTATTACAAAGTAAACATTTTTACTGTCTGTAAATAATCAATAAGTTAAACATAAAGGTGATTTTCTGTACGTATGTTTTATTTTATTTCATTTTTTCTTATTCTCCAGATAATCCGGATTTTCGATAATCCGAATTGGATCTGGTCCCAATTAATCCGAATTATCGGGGTTTTACTGTACTAATTATTCTCCAATTTCCAAGTCTCTATCTCAATTTTTTTTTCGGAAAAGGAGTGTTTAATGACACACAAATAGACGGAATTGTTTTTTTTTCTAAAAATATAATTTTTGGAATTTACAGTCTGAAACATATAAAGACGTCAATTTTTTTATGATTTTTAAATGATTGCAAGACTTATCCTATACTACGTATGATGGATGAAAAAAATGTATGACATTCAGGAAATGCCTCTATAACTATTATTAAAATTTTGTTATACGAAAAAAACACTTATGTATCTTATGAAACATTTAAATGAGTGAGTCAGACTATTATTTATAAAGAAATATTATCTGAATCCGAAAATGTTTTGATATTTTTAATTTAACACATCGCGTCTGCATAGTCTACAAAATTTATCAAATGTATGAACAGATTCGGCTAGGTGGGAAATCCTACCAAATGGTTTTAGCCTGTACGACTCCCACCCATCAAATGTATGAACATGAGGAATTTCCTTTAAATTATTATTAAGATTTTCTTTCTCAGAAGCACTTACGTCTTTTAAACATTTGAATAAACTAACTCACACCTTCCATGTCAAAATATCTTGCCGGGAAAAAATATCTGGAACATTTTATATCCTCGAACCCGTCTTTTTATGTTAACTGCATTTTAATATCTGACGTCGAGATCAAAGCAACGGAATCGAATTCTCCCGCAAACGATACTTTTATCAAAATATATATATATGTGTAATAAAATAAAAAAAAAATTGCGCCATTTTGTTCTCTCTGAGCTTTTAATTCTAAAGTTGTGGAACATATTTTTAATCTTAGTTTCGTAATGTATTAATATTTTAACAGCTAAAGTCCTTTTCTTTTTTTTATTTAACTTATTAATAATATATTGCTTGTTTCTCAAAAAGTGCGGGAAACGATTTCGTAATGTTTTTCCTTTTTAGAATATTATCGAGATTTTTAATTTAATTTTTATTGATCGTCTGCTCTGTGTTAATGCGCTGAGTTCAATCATCGCATTGAAATTCGCATTGAGATCGCATTGAGATTAACCCGCGTCAGATATTAGCGGGTTAGTCTATTTGCCAGACATGATATAGTTCCTACCGGAAGGCCACGCCTCGTATACCAATCAGAAGTGATGATTTCTGACGCGTAGCCTCGAAGTTAATCCTAATTGGATTTTAAAATGACTGACGCGAAGAGAGGAGGGGCTAGTTTTTCGTGCAATTGTTAGATTTTCATTCTAAGTTTTCGGAGCTCAGAATGCATCTGACCCTTTAACTGCTAGGACGCCCATATCATCTTTTCCGATCATGTAGAACGCCGGAATGTTGCAGCTTGGTGAGCGAAAGTTGTAGTGTTAGACTTGTGCAATAGTTACCAGTGGAATAACTTTATGGCTTTATCTAAATAAATATGGATTAAAAAACGAACTGATTTACATTTATTCCGGAGAAACTCCTAAAAGAACAAATTCATGGCTTATCCACTTATCAGAACGACTGCTCAGCTCATTCCGCTATTGATTCTTAGTGAATAGTAGTATTCTACAGCAAACATGGTATTCCACTAGAGCTTATACATTATTATAGAACATCGTCGTCGTATCATTACAGTTAGCCGGCAGGTTGTTAAATGAACCGGCTTACGACTTTTGAGAAAAGGAATTATCTTGGCTTGACTACTACCGACTGAAGCTTTGAGAGTTACTTCACGACACTGATTGTGCACGCGCCATTTTTGCCGAGTTTAAAAACTAATTACTATAATTTTTGCCTTTGTTTATTCTCACCTTGAACCCACATGAGTCATCAAAGTAATGTTACTGGTGTTGAAAGGAATGCAGTCGATAAAGAAAAAAAATTTTCTCAAAAAGGTAACTCAGAACAACATCTTCATGTGCATATAAATGAGAAACCTTTCAGCTGTGAGGTATGCAAAACAAAATTTACAAAAGAACACCTGCATAGAGTAACTGCAACATCATTTGCTTTTATTTATTTATTTATTTTCTAGATAACAGTGCTGCAATAGTTTGTTGAACTTTCGCGAGTTATTATTATTTTTTTAATAAACTTTAGGAATGTGAACAAGTTCGACATCGAGGTGATTGTAAGTTATTATTTATTATTTATCTTATTTTGTTATTGTTTACGAAATTTTAATAATAATTTCTTTATTTAAATTGTTGATTTTATTATTCTTATTACAGTTTTAAAAAAATAATTTTGTTCTTAATTTATTAATTGAAATTTTCTGCTCATAGAAATTTTACTTAAGTTTAAAAGTGTTCTTAGTACTAAAGAGGAAATTGTTTGCGTTCTTAAAAAATATTTGTTGTGTATTTCCTATGTCAATTAAAATTGTGATATTTATTTATTTATTATTTATTTATTTATTATTTATTTATTCCACATGAACTCAAAGAAAGAGTTGATTTATTTATTTGTTATTTTTATTGTTATTTATCGTAACTGAATTATAGCATTTAAATATTTTCCCGTATGAATTATCCCTCTTTTATGTTGTTAAGATCGGGATTTGTAACGAAAGATAAAATGACTGAAAATAAACATGATATTGTCCCTTTTGACTTTGAGTCGGGTATAAATATTTTTTCATGGCTTAAGCATTTCGATAAAGAATGTTCTGTAGAAAAAAAAATGATGAGAGGAAAAAACTTAACCTCTCGAAATATTTAAAAGGTGAAGCACTAAAAGTTTTTATAAATGAATGTTTGGAGTGTGCTACTTATGATGAAATTGTTGAGATTTTAACAGAAAATTTTATCCAGGTTAGAGTCCTAAAATATTCTGAGTTTGCCTCCTTAAAGTTAAATGATCTAAGTGATTTAGATTCTTATTTTAGAAAGAAAGTTGAGATTGGAAGACAACTTCAGCTTGGAAAAAATATAATTATTCAGGGATTAACTGATGGATTTAAGCCTGAGTATCAAAATTCTTTAATTGTAAACCCTCCTTCTAATACTCGTGAATGGTTTCGCATTGCTAAGCAATTAGCAGCGATTCCAGCTCATACCCCTAATAACAACAATAGAATTTTTCAACAAGCTAGACCTATGTACAATCCCAATCCTCATCCTAGACATTGGACTCGACCCATTCCAAAGAACCCAACCCAAAATTTTAATCTTAGATTTTCATTCCTAGAATGCCTACGACGCATTATCAAAATAATTATCCAAGTCGTCCGTGCAGAATATGTGTAAACAGAGGTATACAAAATGCTTATCATTGGGAGAGGAGTTGTATATTTAACACAAATTCATTACAAACTCAAATTCATTCTCCTATACAACCACCCCCTACTAATAATGCCTGGCAATTACTTATTCCTGAATATGTAGACAGTAAACAAGTGTGTTGTATTGTAGACAGTGGATCAACTGTCTCAATATTACCTCTCAAATTTGTTCGATACTTAAATGCTAATTTACATAATGCGTCCCATATTACTATTAGACAGGCACAAGGAACTCTTACAATTAATAAATCTTGTCGATTATGTACTAAATTTGGAAATATAAAGAGATATGTTAATTTTTTAGTAAGTAAGATAGATTTGGACTATGCTATTTTAGGTTTACCTGATTGTGCCAAATTTAAATTGAAAATTGATTGTGCAAAAAGTCAGGTGCTACAAGACAATATTACGTTAAAACAACCTGTCAGCATATCTAGTGATAATTTAGAATTACTTCATTTTGATATTATAAAAAATGATACCACTGTGCAACCCGATTATGGAAATACCATAACTCCTCAATCCTTGCCGCGAACTAATAATAATGATTATAACCTATTTGGAGATCTAAGGGCTATTCAAAATAAAAATGTAAGGGAACTTTTAAGGGATTATTTAGATATTTTTGCCAAAAATAAATATGATGTAGGGAGAATTAATATTGAACCTCAGCGTATTTTTCTTAAATCTGACCTACCAATATCTTTGAGGCCTTATGTTAAATCCACTGCTGATAAAAAGAAATCTATCAGCAAATTCAATCCTTATTAGCTGTTGGATTAATTAAAGTTATAGCCCATATTCTTCCTCTGTTACGTTAGTAAATAAACGAGATGAAGGCAAAAAAACCCGAATGTGTGTTGATTACCAAAAATTAAATTCTATTATGAAAAATGACGCTGAACCTTTGCCCCGAATTGATGAAATTTTAGACAAATTAAGTGGTGCCCAATATTTCTCTACACTGGATTTAGCCTCAGGCTATTGGCACATACCTATTCACCCAGCAGTATCAAAAAGTTAGCCTTTACTACCAATTGTGGGCTCTGGGAATGGAATGTTCTCCCCTTCGGTGTAAAGGTAGGCCCCCCAATTTTCAATAGGACAATTAGAAGAATTCTTACAAAATATAAAATAGACTTTGCTTGTTATTATTTTGATGATATAATTATTTTTTCTAAATCAATAGATGAACATATACAGCATCTTATCCAAATTTTTGATTCACGCCGAATAGAAAATATTAAATTAAAATTCTAAATGTACTTTTGCTCAAAAACAAATCAATTTTCTAGGATATGCAATCCAAAATGGAATTTTATCTCCAGTTAATACTAATATAGAAACTATTAAAAAATTAAATCCACCTACTAATACCAAAGAATTACAAAGATTTCTTGGTTCTATAAATGTGTATCATAAATTTATTGACAAATATGCTGAAATTAGACACCCCCTAAATAAATTACTTAAGAAAGATACTATTTGGGAATGGAATTCTGAATGTCAAAACTCTTTTCAAAAATTAAAAGATGCCTTCATTGTTAAACCAATTTTAAAGATTTATGACCCAAAAATACCCCTACACATGGTTGTTGACGCTTCTCAGGTGGCGGTAGGTGTAGTTATTAAGCAACCCGACCATAATAACTTTTTACATCCAATTGCTTATTTTTCTAGAGGATTGAGAAGTTATGAGAAAATTTATTTCATTACCGAGTTAGAGTGTCTTGCCATCATCGATACTTTTGATAAATTTTATCATTATTTTCATGGTATACAATTTACCATCCATACTGATCATGCATCTCTTGTTTGGTTAAATAATGTCAAATATTTAAGAGGTCGATTATTTAGGTGGTCATTGAAGTTAAGCATGTTCGATTACAAGATTGAATACTTAACCTTCTTACCCTGTTGAAATTTTACTCAAACTTGATTTAGATATTTCACACAGAATTTTTATTTAAATTCATTTAACATACTTATTTAACTTAAATCTGTGTGTTATTTATTTAATTTACTTTATAAAAAAATTTCCGGTTTGAATCGAATGAAACGCATTATAGGTCTGGGTCGATTAGACCCATTCACGGTAGGAAGGTTAAAGGGATCTACAAATGTCGAAGCTGACATGCTGTCCGGAAACCCTATTTCTCATTTTTGTAAACCCCATACTTTTCTTCTTGACGTTAAAGAGATTATTGCGATACAAGGGAGAGAAAATGTGTGTGGTTCAAATTATATAAATGAAAATGGACTGATTATAGTTAAAAGAAAAGGTTTTCGTAAAGTGGTAGTTCCCATGTCTTTAAGAAAAAAAATTACTTAGTGTTGCTCATGAACAGTTTGGTCACCCTGGTGTTCAAAAAATGCAAAATTTAATTTCTCCTTATTATTATTGGCCAGATATGACACAAGACATTACCAATTTTGTTAAATATTGTGATATTTGCCAGAAAAATAAAAAACCTAGACAGAAACAATTTGTTTTATTAGAAGCTATGCCCACTACAGATCAACCTTTTGACTGACTGTCTGTTGATACTGTAGGAGGGTTCAATTATTATAATTCTACAAAAAAAAATATCTCCATATTCTAATAGACCATGCAACAAGATATGTTTAGGTATTTCCTTCTAAAAGTGTCACTACAGAAACTTATACAAATTGTCTAAAACAAATTTTCAATATCAAAATCCCTCAACAATTATTCTGTTTTAATAAAATTTCAAGTGTACAGTCCTCTCAAAAAAAACTAAGTGACATGAATGCTGCTTTTACTTCTTCAAGATTCAAAAAATTCCTGAGAAATCATAATATTAAGCAACGTTTGATCACTGCCCATCATCCACAAATGAATGGGAAATGAGAAAGAGTAAATCAGACAATAGTAACTAGATTAAAATGTAAAGTAAAATCCATTACCTCTAAAATTTCCTGGACTAAGCTTTTAATTGATGTAATTAATGAATATAATAATACACCACATTCTATTACTAAATTTCCACCTGCTTATTTACTTTTTGGCCAATTATCCTATGACTCGCCCTTTCAACAAAATTATTATCCCGCTGTTCAGGAAGCCCTTAAGATTGCTAAAGCAAGAACTAATGAATTTCACTTAAAAAATAAAAAATATTACGATAAAAATTATGTCGAACCAAATTTTAAAATTAGGGATCTAGTTATCTATGAAGAATTTCAGTACCCTAATACTAGAAAGTTATCACAAGTATTTAGTAGCTCTTATAAAATTCTTAATAAATTATCCGAAGTAAATTTCGAAATTGATAGGCAAAACCATTTCAAAAGTTCAGAAATAGTACGTGTGTCTAAATTAAGTCCTTATTATTCCCCTGATAAATTTAAATTAAGTCATGAGCAACAACCCCCTAATCAACAACAACAAACTCAAGTAAAAACTGTAGCTTAAACTTAATCTCTAGTTTATTATCATTTTATAATTTTTTTCTTTTCGCTCTTAAACAGTAAATTTCTTTCCATATTTTAATTCAGATAATATCCTGTAATTTTTACAAGAATGGCAATGATATGTCCTGACTGCAGCGAGAGTATCACTTGTCTGGAAAATTTTATATATGTTTGTTTATGCCGGCGTAGACGGACAAAGTGAAAATTTCTTATTCTGTATCGAATTACTCTAGTTATAACTTAGACTAATATAATAACAATTAAATTTTAAGTCAAAGTTTTTTTTTATTTTCAACTGAACCTATTTGTAATATTAAAATTAATCTATTAATCATTAAATTAATTATTTGACAATAAGTAACAAAACTTTTATCACTTTAATTTTTTCTCTCTCTTTGCTTCTGTATTCCAGTCCTTGTCAATTAGAATTTAATTTTGTTTCTTTTTCTCTTTCCTTCTTGGATCTTGCAATGTTTTATCACACCAAGAAAATATTTATTGCGTAATTATTTGACATGAATAAATCTTGTCTTTAATTTTTATTATTTATTAATATTTTTTTAAGAATCTTAGTAGTTGGAAAGTCGCGTACATTCTCAAACATGAACAAAATTTTATTTTATTTTATTTTATTTTATCATATTTTATTTATTTATTTATTCATTTATTTATTTTTTGTACATATTCCTATTTAATCCTGCACTCGAATTACAAGATTAAGTAAATGATTACATAATTGATTATATTCTTTATTCTATTTCACTTCCCTCTATATTTCATCCCCAAAAATATGAGATGAGATAAACGAGATTAAGTATACAATTTAGAATTTAAAGAATGTATTTTGAGATATTTACTATTACTTATTGAAAGATTTACTTATACCCATTATGAGATTTACTTATACTTATTATGATATTTATTATTATTGATATTTTTCCTTATTATGTTTCTTATTTATATTATTTCTTATTTACATTGTTAAAATTTATTTTTACTATATTACTATACTAAAAAATGTGTTATTATATTGAATTTGGACAATTAACAACCGTATAATTAGACCACCTTGAAAAGAGGTAATGGACTATACCACTCCAAATATGTCCCTTAGATTATTTTTTGAAACAAACTCTCAACATTTATTTCTAGAACTTTCTAGTGAATTTCTTCATATTTAGGTTTGTCATTGCCAAGAATGAATTCAACGTTATTGTTTTTTATTTTTCATGTTAATATATTATGATGAATTGCTTATATTTTCAAATTACTATCTGATGTGTGCTGTAAAACAAGATCCTATCTTGTATTTTTGTGATACCTTTTTAATGTATGTAAATTTAAAGTTATTCCACGCATCACCTTAATGTTCCTAAATTTAAATTCCATATTTATAAAAAAAATAATTTATTTTTTCTTTTATTTAGTACCTAATTATTATTACATCTACCAACAACTTCGTGATCTAAGTCTGCACCATCTTCCTTTCAGTGAACTTGCAGGTCTCAGACCTACATTTTCACGCGTCTTTTTGGGAGGGGGGGTTTGTAATAAAATAAAAAAAGTTTGCGCAATTTTGTTCTCTCTGAGCTTTTAATTCTAAATTTGTGGAACATATTTTTAATCTTAGTTTCGTAATGTATTAATATTTTAACACAGGGTTCGCATAGTTCTACCACTAAATTTTAAGAATATTTTCGAAGTGTTTCACTGCAGAAAAATATCGTAAAATCTGTGAATGAAGGTGGGGATTAGGAATGTTGTTGTTTAAAAATTAAATGTAAATTTTCTTATTTTTAATAGTGGTGCCAGAGTGCTTGGATATCCCAAGGAGTGTGCGAACTTTGTAACAGCTAAAGTCCTTTTGCTTTTTTTTATTTAACTTATTAATAATATATTGCTTGTTTCTCAAAAAGTGCGGGAAACGATTTCGCAATGTTTTTCCTTTTTAGAATATTATCGAGATTTTTAATTTTATTTTTTATTGATCGTCTGCTCTGTGTTAATTCGCTGAGATGTTAGCAGGTTAGTCTATTTGCGAGACATGATATAGTTCCTACCGGAAGGCCACGTCTCGTATACCAACAAGGTGATGATTTCTGACGCATAGCCTCGAAGTTAATCCTAATTGGATTTTAAAATGACTGACGCGAAGAGAGGAGGGGCTAATTTTTCGTGCCAATGTTGGATTTTCATTCTAGGTTTTCGGAGCTCAGAATGCATCTGACCCTTTTACTGCTAGGACGCCCATATCATTTTTTCCGATCATGTAGAACGCTGGAATGTTGCAGCTTGAAAAGCGAAAGTTGTAGTGTTAGACTTGTACAATAGTTACCAGTGGAATAACTTTATGGCTTTATCTAAATAAATATGGATTGAAAAACAAACTGACTTACATTTATTCCGGAGAAACTCCTTAAAGAACAAATCCATGGCTTATCCACTTACCAGAACGACTGCTCAGCTCATCCTGCTATTGATTCTTAGTGAATAGTAGTATTCTACAGCAAACATGGTATTCCACTAGAGCTTATACATTATTATAGAACATCGTCGTCGTATCATTGCATATATACATATATATTATTTAACTTATTTTATAATCGAAAATAGTTAAAATTCGAATGTATTCCACACAAGATAATTTCATTAAAAAAAGAAAAGAAAAAGAAATGAATTTATTGATACGTAATAAATTTAAAACACGAGGGAAAAAAAGAAAGAAAATAATCATGTTTTGAATGAATATGCTTTGTCAGACTAAACTAAGGCTTTTTAAAAAGGGGGCTGATAATAAACAGACTTATAATAAAGAAACGAGTTTTATTAGAAATTTAAGTAATGAGGTTTATTTAAGAGTATTTTAATTTAGAACCATTTTTTAATTTACAAATATTGGAATTAGTATTTTTTAGGGCGAATTAAGAATTTATATCGTTTTTTAAAAGATTAATAGATTAGATCTCATAATATGATTTTAATTTAATAAGACGGAATAAATACGGAATATTGTCAAAAAGAAATTAATATAGTACAATAAAGTTAATTTTGGCGATAAAAAATAATTTTTGCAATGTATACACTATATTATACATTACATGACGCTTTTTTTCCTTTTAAGGGGGCTCAGGGGTTGAAAACTTTCCAAAAAATCGATTTTTTTATAATCTAGTTTTATTAATCAATTGATGCTGAACTCAATGCAAAAAACCGCATGAAAATATTTGCATTTTTAACAGAATTATAAGCATTTGTGTATCCACACTTTCATAGCCGCACCCATATAATTTCAACTTTAAGTCACGTTTTCTCAAAACTTGATTTTTGACGACTAACACCAAGATTAAAAAAAAACTATTTGATAAAATGGCTTTTTTTTTTTTGCATGCCTATAACATTTTTATCTAGAGAATGAATTAATATAGTTTAGATAGTTTAATATTTTTACTATTTTTACTGAAAAAAAGTTGTATTTTTTAGGAGTTTTTTAAATTTTCAAATTTGAGAGTTTTTTTAATAATGTTGTTTTTGAGTGATAGTTATATCCTTAATTCATTCTATAGAGTAAAGTTTCCTGATCATTTTAAAACAAATATTAGGTTCTTATGTAAATTCAACGTGAAGATATTTTGGTGTTGGTGATATAACACAAATTTTTTTTTCGAAAATTGTGTTTGGTATATTTCTTATAATATTACATTGAAGTACTTCATTTTATAATTTTATAAGACTACAAACATACCTTTAAAATATCAGAAAGTTTAAATTAACTACATTGAATACTTCAGTTTTTATGTGGACTCGAAGCTAGAGCTTTGTTTACATGTTTTTCCGTATCGATCAATCCCCTTAACCCGGGAGGACGCGCGCCGGTCCTTTTAGACCCTGAGTGCGTATGGTTTTTGCAATTACAACTAATTTTTTAAAAGTAATCTTTAACTTATTTTATCGCAGAATTTATAAGGATTGTCTCCGTCTAAATAAAATGACGGTTATAATTTGATTTTATTGGTGACAAAATTAAAACCATTTATACCCTGGGTAAGCGCGCGTTCTCCCGGGTCAACACGTCATATTTGCTTAATCTACATTTTATTTTAACCCTTTCCGGCACTGTTCTCGGTCTGGCATGCCTAATTTTAATTCCCAAACTTGCAAACGGCACCAATAAGATTTTAGTAACATTTTGCTTTTACAATAAAAGCTAAAATAAAGGATTCCAAAATATCTGAAAAATTCGTTTGTGAATTCCGGTGTAAGTCGATAATTTCTCATTTTACCATTACATTTTGCCTGTGCCGGAAAGGTTTAAGATATTTCAGGTAATTTAACGATTAAAGGTACTTTACGCTGAGTCATTTAATAACAGAGTTTAGTTCTCTGAATGATCATTATGAAAGAAAAAATGAATTCAGAAAACAATTTTAATACAAGAAAATCCATTAGCCGTAGATTTAAACATATTAATTTTAAATATTGTCTTTTTATTGACATCTTTACGATAACCCCGGTTATAAATGATAAATGATTGTTTCCATATTTCTTTTATTACCGAAATTCTATGAAAAGTTTTTTTTTAAATAAATTTCTACGTTATTTGTATAAAAAGTACTTAAAATTGAACTCAATTTAATACTTTTTAACTACTTCAAGTTCCATAAATGTAATTCTCTTTTCTATAATGAGCTGAGTGATAAACAAGTAAGAAAAATCAGACGTTAAACATAGAATATGAAACACTTTTCAGCACTTCGTGAAATCTTTCACAAAACTTCATTATTTTGGAAAATACGGGTACAGTCTATACAGTCTATATCCAAATTCGTACTTTTTGAAATTATCTATACTAATAAAATCCATGCGCCTCTGTCTGTCTGTCTGCTTGAAGCCGATTACAGTTCGCAACGCGGGCGAGTTGGAAGTCGCGAGAGGTGTCTTTCCATTCGAAAAATTCCGGGAAAGTCATTTCGGGCATTTTCGAGATCGTGGGACCAAAATTAAAAAAGTTATGAATTAAAAATTGGTCGGGAATCGGAACGGAAAACGTCTTATTTCCCAAACAGGTCTCAAACGGAGCTCTGAGGCAGAACACTGCGCTACCTTGCGGTGAAGAACAGGAACTTTTCCCCTTTGGCTAAAAGAAGAAGCAGCCGAAAACCTATTTTTCTCCCGTCATTTTGTCAAAGAATGCATAAGAGAAAAAGAAGTAATTGGAAAAAAAAATATTAAACACTGTTTAATTAATATAATAAGTACAACTATTTAAGCACAGCAAGATATGTTCACTAAGAGGTAATAGTGTTGCTAATTAATATTTTGAGAATCTCAGATGTAACTGGCTATTCATATATTTATTCTGTATGTGAGTATTAATCGTTGTAGCTCATTTTCATACTTTTTCTTTTTGGTAGCATACACGAATATTGTGTAACCTAAGATTTACGCGATTAATACTAATTTATGTTAGTACAAACGGAAAACGAGCTGCCAAAATTATTTGTTAGTTATGTTCTTTGTGATATTAATGAAATTACTTATTTTTTTTTAATAGCAGTCTTTTGCAGTTTTTAATAAACAAACTTTTTTTGCGCGTTTTTTCTTAAACCATCATGCAGACGGTTTTTAAAGTAGAAAAAACTGATTACATATTCAGAATCTGCGTAAAAGTCTGCTTCTGATGATCCAAAAAATATGAGAAAATGTATTATGGACGCGCAGCGCCAACCGTGCAAAACCAAATATTTTTACCGGGACAATGGCGACCATGGCGCGTAGCGCCGGTGGGCCGGCTTCGCACGATGGGCCCGTACCGACCACTGTGCGAAATCACATATTTTAACGGGATAATGGGCGCATAACAACCATAGCTCTTTAATTTACTTTTTTTTGTGCTAAGGGTTCGAACACCAAGACTTATTAAATGATTTTTTTTTTTATATTGCTTAATATCGAGTTTCGTTTAGAAAAATTGGCCCAGCTAGCGGGCGTAGCTCGCTAGTCTATACTAATAAAATCCGTGCGCCTCTGTCTGTCTGTCTGCTTGAAGCCGATTACAGTTCGCAACGCGGGCGAGTTGGAAGTCGCGAGATGTGTCTTTCGATTGGAAAAATTCCGGGGAAGTCATTTCGGGCATTTTCGAGACCGTGGGACCAAAATTAAAAAAGTTATGAATTAAAAACCACTTGGGAATCGGAACGAAAAATGTCTCAATTCCCAAACTAAGCTCCGAAGCAGAACACTGCGCCACCTTGCGGTGAAGGACATGAATTTTTCCCCTTTGGCTAAAAGAAAAAACAGCCGAAAACCTCTTTTTCTACCGGCGCTAATTGCGTTTTTTTTTTCCGCATCAATTTTTTTGACTTGCCGTAGAATATTTACCGTAGTTTTCGCTAAAATATTGAACTTAGAAATAAAACAGGACTATCGAAACTTTTTTTTGCGCGTTTTTTCTTAAACCATCATGCAGACAGTTTTTAAAGTAGAAAAAAACTGATTACATATTCAGAATCTGCGTAAAAATCTGCTTCTGATGAACTAAAAAATACGAAAAAATGTCTAAACCGAGCAAAACCAAATATTCTTAACGGGACTATGGGCGCGAAGCGACCATAGCTCCGATCCACATTCTTTTTTTTTTCAAGTGCACGTGGCGCCCACCGTGCGAAATCTCATTTTTTTAACTGGACCATGGCTCTTTAATTTACTTTTTTTGTGCTTGAGGATTCGAACACCAAGACTTGCTTATTAAATGAATTTTTTTGCTTATTATATACTGCTTAATACCGAGGTTCGTTCGGAAAAAGTGGCCCAGCTAGCGGGCGTAGCTCGCTAGTTCTTTTTAATAAAACAGGTTACATATGTATTGCAGTGAACTAAATTAAAATATAACATAGTAAATAATTTTAAATATCTATTCTGGTTTGAAATAATTTTTTACAAAATTTACATAAAATTTCCCAGTGTTCTAATGTTAACTTGTTACAGGCAAACATTCTAAATCAACAATTATATATTCAGATTATAATTAAAAATTTTTTGTTAGTCCCGCATGTAAAAATTCTGTTGCAATGTTGAAATATTAGTTGAATACTTTCTTTTGCGTTAATTTATCTCACTAAAGGATTTTTCGTGTTATGACAACTAAATAAAACACTTAAAATCTCTCGGAAATAATTTCGAAGATTTCGGGCTTTAAAAAAAATTTCTATTTCAAAAATGTTTCGGGCTTTAAAAAAAATTTCTATTTCAAAAATGTTTCTTGAAATTTTGAACGTGAAAGTCTACTGATTTTTGAGGTGTCGTAAGATACTCTAAAAGTCGTTAATTTCGCATTCATGTATTACTCGAAATGGATTATATTAGATTTTCGCAAACTAAATTATAGAATATTTTCAGAAATACCTTTTTTTAGGTTTCGTTCGTAATTATGTAAATACGTAGCACCTATAGTTGTCGTTCAGTCCGTCCGTCTGCCCGTCTGTCCATCCGTCCACATATAACAAAGCAAAAATTACCCAACCGAATCGTTTGAAATTTAAAACATATAATTATTAAATAATTTTGTCGAGTCATTTCAAATTTTATGAAAATCGGATGCATAGATCAATTACAGGGACAATCAAACGTATTCCGTTACATTACGGTTAATGGGGAAAAAAGTTTCAAATGCATTTTAATCGTTTGGAATTTAAAATGCATAATTATTACATAATTTTGTTGAGTCATTTCAAATATTACAAAAAACGGATGCATAAATCAATTACAGGAACAATTAAAAGTATTCCGTTACATTGCAGTCAATGGAGAAAAATTTTTCAAATGAATTTTAATGGCGTTACACTCATTCGAACATAATAAAATTGATATGCATCTATAAAGTACATATTATGCACTTGCATAGTATGTGGTGCAAAGAACATTTGTTATTAATTTACAAGGCCACACAAAAGCATTCCATTACATAATGATATAGGCAGAACATTGTTTGGTGTGCATTTTAATTGTAATAAACTATTTACAATTTTATGAGATTAATATTATGAGATATAATTATTATGTTATATTAATATTATGAGATTAATAATATTTTTAAAACTTCGTTATCGTACGAACGCAACTTACTTGCTACGCTTCACGTGCAATTTCCAACTTGTTTTATCACAGCATAATGAAAATCAGTAACTCGTATCATTATTCATTAAAACAGCGATAAATGTCTTATAACATCAGTATATCCAGAGTTGCCAACCTCCGGCTTTCGTTAATTCATGAAAACGTACTTTTAACCAGAAAATTTATTTAATTAGAAGTGTATAGTAATAACTCAGAGGGTAATTTGAAATTTACTTAATATTGTTGCCTCAATAAATTTCTGGTTCGAAGTATAATTGTTTGATTTTTAAAAAGCCGGAGGTTGGCATGTCCGGTATATCTCTAAAAATATAACATTAAATAAATAATTTTACACCAATTGTTAACAACCCGATTTATAAGAAACATTTAGCTCTACACTGGACCGTGTGCCACACCTGGCATATACCTAAAAACATTAAATTTCACATTATGTGCCATGAATTTGGCCAATGTGATCACTGTAACTGATGAAGTTCAAATTATCGAATAAAAGTTAATCTCTCTATTTTAGATAAGCGATATTTGACAAAAAATTAGAATTTGTTCTTCGGAAAAAAAAAAAAGATCCAGCTATTAAGTCAAAATTTCTTTTATTATTTTTACTGAATACTTAAAAATATTAACAGAAAGCAAGTTGCAGAGTAATAAGCTCATAAAATTAATTAATTTAAGCCCATTTCGGTGCAAAATATCGCAAAACAATATTTAAAATCCCTAATTGTGTATGGGTACACGCCATATATATCAAAATTTACCTGAAAATTTGAAATTTTTTGAAAGTTATTTTTTTTTATTATTAAACCGATATATAGATTTTAAAATAGAAAAGTAGAAAAAGACCGTGTAGTGAAAGTTAAGTAAAAAGTACAAACCAGAAAAAAATAAAAAATAAAAACAAATACCTTCTAAATAGCAGTTAATAAAATCTTAAAAAAATGTAAATTTGCTTAACTGCTGCTACCATTAGGGACCTGTATACAGTTATTCCTTCTCATGTTATGCTTCGGGGATGTGGGACATGTGTCCCAGGCTCCTCGATAAAATGCCCTAGAATCTCATGAAATTAAAAAAAAATCTTTAACCCTTTGAGCTCTGGCGGGTAAATTTCTTCAAAATTCTGTATGTCACAGTGGCACCAATATTTTGCAAAGGAAAAATTTGCTTTGCGATATACGCAGAAAAAATAATTGCATTAAATATTTTTCAAATAAATTTGGTCGAATTTTCCAGTACCAATGTAACATTTTGGAATTAAAATAAAGTGGTAAAAAATTCCACCATCAGAGGTCAAAGGGTTAATAATATTCCTTTTTATCATGCCACAACCACAGAGTACGAAACAGAGAATTAACTTTCATACACTGTAATGGCAACTTGTTTAGCATGGGATTACGCATAGACAGTAGCGACACGAGCGGACCACTCTGAAACTACGATCATAACATAAGAGAGGTTGCTAATTCGGCGAAACATAGCTTCCTTGGCGACAAATGATAAGGGAAAAAAGAAAAAAAAATACAGCGACGGCTTGCTGCTTCTTGTTTTGAAATTTATGAAAGAATTATTTTAAACTTGTTCTGAAACAGTCGAAATTCAATTTTATTTTAAAATTAATGTTGTAGTAAAATAGTAACAAGAATAATAGCAGTAATAATTACGAATCAATATAAGCGCGGAAATCTAAGATCAAATAGCATAAGCACGTGTGCAAAGATAATCAAATCAGCATTCAGCAAAAGCGCCAAGTAGAATAAGGTTACATTTAAACAGAAATCACGAGGATAAAAATCGCCAACGTGATGGTTTAGTTTTTAAGTGATCCACTGAGGGCGCTCTTTTCAAGCCGAGTTGAGGCTCTGTTGTACTCTGTGGTCACAACATTACAGTCTATTATACATTTTATTTTTATCGATTTATAATTACTTAACACAAGAACGAAGGTAAAGTGTCAATTTGACACCGATCACTGAACTAATTGTTGATTCAAACCAGAAAAATCTTCCAGAAATAAGTTATAGATAAGTTGCAAAGAAATGAGTTAAACAAATAAACTAAATTATATCAAGTTATTTTTCTGGTTTTAAATATATTTTACAAAACTTGCGTAAAAATCCCTGGCGTTCTAGTGTTAACCCTTTGAGCCCTGATGGTTGAATTTTCTATTACTTAATTTTAATTCCGAAATGCCGTAATGGCACCGGAATATTCACCCAAGTTTATGTGAAAGTGTTTTGATGCATTTTTTCGTGTATATCCTAAATCAATTATTTTCTTTGCAAAAATATAAGAGCCAATGTGTCATTTTGAATATTTAAGGAATTTCCCAGCCAGAGCTCAAAGGGTTAAAGCGATAAAGAGAAGGCGGAGTCAATCATCAAACAATAGTGAATAGTTATACAAAGTTCAAAGAGAAGTCTTCTCTTTATAAAGCGATATCTTACTTAAGAACAAGCATTAGACATAAGTTTCAACCATTCCAGACATAATTTGTCTTCATTGGGGCCTTTATCCTTGACATCAGGTATTTTACGGCAATTGATTATGGTAGTAGTACTTATTTCATTTTAGTAGAATAAATTTCGTTTCTACAATGCAATTTTTAATGTACATTTCTGGAAAAAAAATAAAAGGTAATCACCACGTATTAAATCAATAAATATTTTTCTAAAATTATGCTTTTTTCAGCTATTTTTTCCTCTTTATGTTTTTCTTACTTTTAATTTTTTAATATTTTTTTTTTGCTTTTCATTTTTTTATATTTCTTATAATACATTTAAAGTAATTTTTAACACATCGTTTTCGTGTAAATTTGCTTGTCATTTAAGAAGTTTATTAAGACATCCACATTGTTCCAAAAGTACTTTTATCTGAAAATGCCTTTACTTTATTTAAAAAAATTACGTCCGTACATTTTTTATAGATTTATAACTACCTAATGAGATAAAGAAAAGATGCAATCAATCATCGAACAATATTTAATATCTCTACAAAATTCAAATAAAAGAATTCTCTATATAAAGCGATATCTTACTTGAGAACAACCATTAAACATAAGTTACAACCATTCCAGACATAATTTGTCTTCATTGGTGCCTTTATCCTTCACCGCAGATATTTTACGGCAGTTGATTATGTTAGTACTTATTTCATTTTAGCAGAAAAAAATTTCGTTTCTATAATACATTTCTGAAAAAAAAAATAATCACCATGTACTATATCAATAAATTGAAGAACTACGTAACACTGATATATTTTTTTAAATTATGCTTTTTTCTGTTATTTTATCCCCTTTAAGTTTTTCTTACTTTATATTTTTAATTTTTTAATACATTTTATTATGTATATATTTTTTCATTTTTATGTATTTATTGTACTACGGTTAAAGTAAAATTTTTCATTGACTGCTTTATCACTCTGTAAATCGCTTACATGTATTTTTGATATAAATTTGCTATTCACCTAAGAAGCCTATTAGGAAATCCACAATATTCCAAAAGTACCTACTTTTATCTGAAAATGTTTTTAATTTATTAAAAAATACATAATGTCTATACATTTTATTTTTAACAACTTATGACTACTTAATGCGATAAAGAGAGAATCAATCACCGAACTATAGTCAATACTGCTACAAAATTCAAATATAAGAATTTTCTATATATAAAGCGATATCTTATTTGAGAGCAACCATTAAACATAAGTTTCAACCATTCCAGACATAATTTATCTTCATTGGTACTTTTATCCTTAACAGCAGATATTTTACGACAAATGATTATGTTAGTACACATTTCTTTCTTTCTTTTTTTATTTATTTTTTTCTTTTTTTATTGTAGAAATAAATTTTTATTTCCTCAATTAACTTTTATATGTACATTTTTTGAAAAAAAAAACTCAAATACGTTAAATAATTTCGTAAATCTGATATTTTTCTAACAATATATGTTTAAATTGTAACAAATCTATGATATTAAAAAATTTTAATTTAACAAACTACAACGACTATTTGAAAAATGATTTTTTTCAAAGACTAAACTTTAAAACTTAAATGAACTTTATGTTAAAAAAAGAAAAAAATTACTTAATTTTTATGTTAATCATAAGAATAGAATTACGTACGCCATGTGTTAAACATCAATATTCCTGGACCAAATATAAACAAATTTTAACTGATATTTCAGTTTTACAGTTTTCGGTACTGTAAATTTTTAAACTTCTAAAGATCGCACATTTTCAAATATCAATATTCAAATATTAATTCAATTCACGGTAGACTTGAACATTTATGCAACATCAATCTTTCAGTAAATGAACACGCATAAATGATCTTGACTTTATATGCACACCACACACACATGAAAAGCTGAAATTGAACACTCGCAATTTGGCGAATTTCATTATTAGTTTCCTCGCCAGATAAAGCATTTTGTCGCAATTTGGCGCAAAGTCTAGCGGCAACAAGAATACTGCCTGGATGTAAATTTCTTCTGCGACTAAGAAAAATCCGGTTTTGTTCCATTATTCCCAATGTACTTTTGTTTAAAAATAAAAATTGATTAAAGGGGTTCAGGACAAAATAGTATTCTTCAAATATTGTTTAAACATTTACTGCATTATTTTCTTTTCTTGAAATGCTGCTTAAATCATGCTTTGTATCTTAATTAGAACAGGAAACATGAAATTTTATGCCTTGGTTTGTTTACAATATCTAGCTTTCAAGCAATGGTTGCTATGAAAATGAATCCTTTTGAAAAAGTGTTCTTGTTCATGATAAGTTTTTTCACCATTTCTTTTCTTTAATTTTTTTGTTAAATTTTTTCTTATGTTAATGTAGAACCGTTTAAAATACATGGTTCAAACTTTGATCATGCCCTTTTTCAATTGTTTTACTTTAATTTTGGTTCAAAAACTTTGAAACAAAAATATGTACTGTTAAAAATATGATTAAAAAATACAGTTTCTTCATTTTTGTTTAATTTTAAATTTAAAAATTTTTAATTTTTATTTTAATTAGTTTTTTTAATGCTGAATCAAATTTAAAGAGTATATATTTTTGTTTGTTTATATGGAAAAAAAGTGAAATTTTATAAGAAATATTTCAAGTTATACCGATTTTAATTTAACTCCCTCTTTTAATAAATTTTAAATTTTTAATACTTAAGAAATATTTGAGATAAATGTGACCAGATAATTTTGTTTACTACAGTTAACTACCAGAAAAAATTCAAAGTTTTACTCAATAAAATAAACCTGATTGGGTTCCGACCACTTAAAATAAAAATAGAAGTTACGTTTCTGCAATTAACAGCATTTTGAAATTAAAAATGAGATCAAATAGGAATATCCGAGAAATTTATGTTTTATCAAACCGAAAAATTCATCTGTAATTTTTTTAGCGAAAATTTTCAATGTACAGTCGACTCGTCAATTCGAAATCGGATAATTCGAATCTTCACTTAGTTCGAACTAAACATGAAGTCCCGAAATTTTTGTTGGCAAAATAACGTTAAAAGTTTTCAGTAGTTCGAAATCATTTTATCGTGAATTCATTTAATTCGAACTAACCGAAATTCCATTTTTCTTGATTTTCACATTGATTTATTAGCTGACAATAGTTTAAAAATCTATGCTCCAAGAGCTTTCCTTACCCACAGAAAAAGTCAATTACAAATTCGAGTATCTGCGTACATTTATCCGGATGCAGCAGTCATTTGACAAATATTGAAATTACATTGTGAAACAGAATAAGGTAAAAGTTGCAATGCATTTGTAACTAATATGTATGAGTATTATACGAAAAATTACGTTTAATTCAATAAAACTTGTTATACAGTATTTTTACATATGTATGTTATTGAGTAGAAGGCTTCTGTTTAAAAATTAAAACTGATTAAAATAAAAACGGAAAATATGCTTTTGCAATTAATAGCGTTTTAAAATAAAATGAGAACATCTTGGAATATCCAAGAAGTTTGTATTTTATCGAACCGAAGACTTCATCTGAAAATTTTTCATATAAAATTTTGGAGGTTAATGAATAACCACTCCTACTCGAGATACTTTTGAGATTTTGGAAAAGACTGCATGAAATTTATACCGCACGTGATTTTATTTCTCCTACGGGTGCGTACTGATTTCATTCTAAATCACTCTTTAATCTCGTTTGATTGAGTATAAAGCCATGCATCAACTTTAATGTTCACAATAAAGCTTTGAAATGGCCAACTCAGTTGCTTTATAGATGAAAATATATTCAAAAGAAAATGGAAATATTTTATTTCATTTTCAGTGCTGTTGTATTGCTATTCTTTGTTGTTTTTATAGTCTGTATAAAAATAGTCTGAAAATTATATAAAACGGAAATTGTAGATGAAAAGTGGAAAATGAAGTGCTTCTTATTGTAGTTAATTTTATAAATATTCAGATTCTGTTGATTTTTGAAGATAAAACAAAAATGTTATGTAAATTGTAATTTAAAATAATCATATTTAAAGCATGACTATATGAAACAGGAAAAGTTAAAAGTTGCAATGCAACTAGTATATATAAGTATCATACGAAAAATTACATTTAATTCAACAAAACTTGTTACATATATATATATATATATATATATATATATATATATATATATATATTACGTATGCATGTTTTTGAGTAGAAGGTTGCTGTTTAAAAATAAAAACTGATTAACATGAAAACGGAAATTATACTTTTGCAATTAATAGCGTTTTGAAATAAAATGATTTCATCTTGGAATATCCAAGAAATTTACATTTTATCGGACCGAAGAATGCATCTGAAAAAAATATTCATATAAAATTTTGAATGTTTATGAGTCAGTCCTTCTAGTCCAAATACTTTTGGAAAAGACTGGGAGATAATTTATGCCGGACGTGATTTTATTTCTCCTTTAGGTGCGTGCTGATTTCATTCTAAGTCTTTCCTTAATCTCGTTAGATTGAGTACAAAGCCATGCATCAACTTTAATGTTCACAATAAAGCCCCTAAATGACCAACTCAGTTGCTTTATAGTTGAAAATATATTGAAAAAAGAGGTAATATTTTATTTTATTTTCAACGTTGTTGTATTGATATTCTTTTTTGGTTTTTGTATTCCATATAAAAATATAGTCTGAAAATTATATAAAACGGAAATTGTAGATGAAAAGTGGAAAACGAAGTGCTTTCTATTGTAGTTATTTTTATAAATATCATGATTATGTTGATTTTTGATGATATAATAAAAATATTATGTAAATTATAATTTAAAATCATATTTAAAGTATTACATCATGAAACAGGAAAAGTTAAAAGTTGCAATGCATTTGTAACTAATATGTATAAGTATTATACGAAAAACTATGTTTAATTGAACAAAACTTGTTACAAAGTATTTTTACATATGCATGTTATTGAGTAGAAGGTTTCTGTTTAAAAATAAAAACTGATTAAATTAAAAACAGAAGTTGTGCTTTTGCAATTAATAGCGTTTTGAAATAAAATGAGAACATCTATTAATATCCAAGAAGTTTGCATTTAATCGAACCGAAAAATTCACCTAAAATTTTTTCATATAAAATTTTGGATGTTTATGAATAACCACTCCTACTTGAGATACTTTTGAGATTTTGGAAAAGACTGCATAAAATTTATAGCGAAAGTTATTTTATTTCTCCTGTGGGTGCGTGCTGATTCCATTCTAAGTCTTTCCTTTATATCGTTAGATTGAGTATAAAGCCATGCATCAACATTAATGTTCACAATAAAGCCTCGGAATTGCCAACACAGTTGCTTTATAAATGAAAATATATTCAACAGAAAGAGGAAATATTTTATTTAATTTTCAATGCTGTTGTATTGATATTCTTTTTCGTTTTTTATTTTCCGTATAAAAATATAGTCTGAAAATTATATAAAACGGAAACTATAGATGAAAAGTTGAAAATTAAGTACTTCTTATTGTAGTTAATTTTATAAATATTCAGATTCTGTTGATTTTTGAAGATATAACAAAAAAATTATGTAAATTGTAATTTAAAATCATATTTAAAGTATTACATCATGAAACAGGAAAAGGTAAAAGTTGCAATGCATTTGTAATTAAAATGTATAATATTATACGAAAAATTTCTTTTAATTCTACAAAACTTGTTATAAAGTATTTTTACATGTGCATGTTATTGAGTAGACGGCTTCTGTTTAAAAATAAAAACTAATAAAATTAAAAACGGAAGTTGTGCTTTTGCAATTAATGGCGTTTTGAAATAAAATGAGAACATCTTGGAATATCCAATAAGTTTGCATTTTATCGAACCGAAGAATTCACCTGAAAATTTTTCATATAAAATTTTAGATATTCATGAATAATTACTCCTACATGAGATTTTTTTAATATTTTGGAAAAGACTGCGTACAATTTAAGCCGGACGTGATTTTATTTATCTTATGGGTGCGTGCTGATTTTACTCTAAATCTTTCCTCAATCTCGCTAGATTGAGCATAAAAGCCATGCATCAACTTTAAAGTTCACAATAAAGCCTCGGAATGGCCAACTCAGTTGCTTTATTGATGAAAATATCTTCAAAAGAAAGAGGAAATATTTTATTTAATTTTCAATGCTGATGTATTGCTATTCGTTGTTGCGCTTTATGCCCTATATTAAAAATATAGACAGAAAGTTATATTCTACGAAAATTGTGGATGAAAAGTGGAAAATAACATTCGTTCGTATTATAGTTAATTTTGGAAATATTCAGATTCTATGCAAAGTATGAATACAAGATCATTACGATTATACAGGTTGTCTCAGAAATATTGAGCCAATGTGAGGTAGGTGAAGTATTAAGGTGAGGTAGGGAACACCACAAGGATTCATATTTGTATATTAACACATAGTCGGAAACTCTTTCTTGGTGCGGTAGGGACGACATAAAACACAAAAAAGACAAGACACGAATAGGAAGAGAAAACATCTTTATTACCCTTAGTACAGCACAAAACTGAGAAAAATGAACATTAAGGAGGCAACGATCGTAATCAAAGTAGGTGTTCGAAATTACGACCCCGGCCCTTGTTGCATGGAGGTTTATCTCCGGTGCATGGAATTTTTAATATTTTCTAGAAAATATCGCAAATATTCCGAACTTCCAACAGCAGCTACCACGATGCATGCAACAAGTTCATCAGCACTTTCCAGTGTTGACCCGGAATTTTGCAGAACTAACATGTTTTCCCTACTTGTTCGTGTCATTTCTTGCGTTTTGTTTCGTCCCTACCGGGCAAGGAAAACGTTTCCGTTTTGAGTTGCTATGCAAATCGGAATCCTTGTGAAGTCTCCTATCTCCTCTTAAACATTGTCTCAATATTTCTGGGACACCCTGTATATGCATTAATATATAACCACCGTCAAAAATGACGGAATGAGAACGATCAATCTTCAAAACAATGTTTAGATCATGAAGATAGAATATATAAAGGGGGGAAATGGAACTAGGCTTTCCATCATGGGACTTATATTCAAAAGTAGCAATTGTTTCATGGCACTTCTACTCCCAACTTAACCCTTTCCGGCACACTTTGCCTAGTCTGGGATACTTAATTTTAATTCCAAACTTGCAAACGGCACCAGTAATATTTAAGTAAAATTTTACTTTTACAATAAAAGCATTAATTAAGGAATTCAAAATATTTAAAAAATTCGTTTGTGAATTCCGGTGTCAGTCGATAATTTCTAATTTTAGTACAGATTTTGCCCGTGCCGGAAAGGGTTAAGCATTCCATAATCATTTGTACTTAGTTTCGATTTTTGATTATGCATGGAAGTATCAAATGTCATTGGGGTTTTTATTATTTACTTTCTGAGAATACAAAACTGAATGATTAATAAGTATGAAGAAAAATAAGAAAAACTGCTGGTGGACAAAGATATAAGCTTTTTTTTCTTTCTTTTTAAATTTAATTTCACAATAAATTACATAGTTTTCTTTAAAAATTTACATTTTTTAATAATAGTTAATCATGAAAATTTTACTTAAAAAATATTTTTCTAACTAAAAAAATGATGCATAATCTTAAGATTTTTGTATTTAGTTAATCAAAAGTACTATCCTTTGATTTTTGGTTATAGAGCAAAAATATTATGTAAACTGTAGTTTAAAATCATACTTAAAAGGTTGCATCATGAAAAAATATGAGGAAAAAGTTGCAATGCATTTGTAACTAGTATGTATAAATAACATACGAAAAATTATTTTTAATGTCACAAAACTTGTTATAAAGTATTTTTACACGTGCAAGTTACTGAGTAGAAGGCTATTTATATGCATCTTTCTACAGCCGATATTAATTTGTGACTTATAAATTATTTAAAAAATAATTAATTAATTTTGAATTCTTCTGTAATACGAGAAACAGCATATTTTTAATTATTTTAATTTGCATATTTTCTCAAAGTGAATTGCAACTATTAATTTCATCAACATAATTACCTTTTTCTTTTCACTTCAAATTTACTATACTAAAATTCAAAATTTTATTTGTATTGAAATAATTAAAATATGCAGAATTAAACATTTCTTGTATTTTAAATATAATAACAATAAAAAAAACTGGAATATTAAATATTAAACTGGTATATAAATACACCCCTATGCTTACTCCAAATATTTGTGAAGATTCAGATTAATAATAGCGACACAAAATGTCCGCTTGGCATGTTTGTTATTTCTCCGATGGATACGTGCTGATTTCACTCTAAATCACTTTTTAAGCTGATTAAATTGACAATAAAGCCATGTATCAGTTTAAACGTTTCTAATAAAGCCCCAAAATGTCCGCTGCAGTACTTTATGGAAGAAAGCACATTCGTAAGATAAAGGTTTTTTGAATGTCTTTTCCAGACTATTCATTTTTGTTGTTCTTATATCGAATTTTTAAAACCTGTGAGACAGCTGAAAGGGGTGTGAAAGTGCATAAATTTATTATTATTTTTTTCATTAAATAATTAAATCTCTCGCTGCGCATTTCACGATTTCTAAGGACAATTTAACTGTAGAAAAAATTGCGAACCACCAAAATTCCACGGAGATGCATTTAAACAAGATAAAATTTCAGAATTTCGCTTTTATATGATTAATTTTCAAATTAATTTTTCTGACAATCTCTTTTTTTATCACCTTTTTCTATATATATATATATATTTAGGCAAACTTTTTTTGCATATTTTAGTTTAAATATAAATATATAGATCTGAAATATGTGAATAGGTAGATAGCTTTCAACATGGATTTGGTAGGAGGAGGCTTATTAATGGTGTTGGGATTCTTCAACCATGGTGATGAAATTAACCTGTCTTCAATCAGAACGCATTTAGGCTACCAATTGTCAAGAAATGCTAGAAACTCATTTAATGTTATTTGCAGAGAGAATTTGTGACCTAAGTTGGATTTACTAATACCCCCATAAAGTTTGCAAAAATCTCCTAGGAACGATTTTTGGATAATTGGGTGCATGGTTATGGACTGGCCTCACTTTACTCTTATCTCAACCCTCATGAAAATGTATTGGGTATCTTCAGTAGATCTGTATATATCAATGGCAAACAGTTTAAGTCTGTGGCAGAATAGAAGGTCGCCATCATTGAAACCTTGGATAATATTGATGCTACTGTGTTCCAGATATTCGTAAATGGTATACCGTATCCTATATTTCGTGTCGTATGCAATCAAAGCGGATATATTGGCTACTAACACTAGAGGCTTTATTTCGGAGGGATACTTCCCTTCTCCCTCTTTTTTATATATTTTTTTTACCTACCTCTTTGGGGCAGGGAGTGAATTAATCCATGTAGTATGTATTTGTATATAAATTTACTTATTATATCTGTTTCATTCTCATTGGTTTGTTTTCTGTGCAATTACGGCACAAAATCCTGGTGTCTTTATTTCGGTGGAACACATTGTACTTTCTAGCTCGAATTCTTATTTTCTGAATAAAGATGGGGACCAAACCGGCAACCTTTGTAGAAATAGACTAAAAAATAATTCACATGGAAATTTACTTCGGGATACTGTAATGTTTCGATCAGAAGCAAGTATTTTTATATCATATTCGTACCACTTTTTACAAAAATAAATCTCCTTGTACATTTGTCTTATAATTGATTACTAAATGCATGTAAAAAATTTTTGTTTTAGAAAAGTTGTTGCGAAGTAGTATAAAAAAATATTCGTCTGCAACTGAAATAATAATAAAAATTAAAAAACAAAACTGACGTTTTTGCGGGGCTTGTACTGTTATTTGGGACGTCAGTACAATTCCCTGTTTTTTAACCGAAAATTCCCCTAAGGTCCAGAAAATATTTCGTTTTTTGACGAAAATAAACGAAAACTTTTCTGGAATTTACGGACATTTTTCCGTTAACAAAACAGAGAATTGTACTGGCGTCGCGATTACCTGTACATTAGGGTGGAGCGAAAAAAAAATTTTTTTTTCAAAATCAAAAACGGGTAGGTGCCAAAAGTTGCCTTTATACTAGTACATCAACTGCGTGAAATTTTACCGCTGAAAAAAAATGGCTTGAGTCTGCGCTTTTGCTCCAAAAATCGAAATTTTGGGTAAAATTTGTCATTTTTTGACATTTTTTCAAAAAAATTGAAAAAATCCTACAGAGCTGGTTAGTATTTAAAAGTGTTGCTTAGACCTTTATATTTATCTGCTTAACAAATTTAAACTATAAAACAATATGTTTATTCCCTATAGCTGGATCAAAACAGACAACTTTTAGTAAGAAAACAGTATTAACACTCTATTGGGTCATACAACGAATTGTTGTTTTTAACCCATTAACGCCCAGCGTCCTCGTTTGAGGACGGTTATAAAAACAGCAAGAAAGCGGTTTTCCCACCAGTAAACAGGAAGATAAATATATACCTTCTTTCACGAGACAGAATCCTCGATAAATTTAGATAAAAGTTAATTTGATTTTAAAAGTGGTGGGAAATACGAAATTTAAATTTTAGCGAAGAAAATAATTCGGGCGTTAATGGGTTAATACAGCTCTTGTTTTCAAAACTACCTTGGACATGCGTCGTGGAGGTGGCTATATTTCCTATACCGCCCGGCCCAACTATTCGATCATCTTAGTACAGTGTTTTATTTATACATTGATTTGTGATTTTCTTTATAAAAATTTGGCATGTTTTCGATGCTTCCACCTTGTTCATCTGTTCTTTGCATCCACATGATGCTGTAACTATCTTCATGTATATTTTTACAGTTTATACAAAAAAATGACAAGCAGAGTAATGTACGGGAATATTATTAAAGGGATCTATTCGGCCATCTATTATATTTATCAAACTTACATTCAGTTGATGAATAGTGCTTGAAAGTTCTGTTACCACAACATTTTTTCAGTCAATTGTATTTTTTTTTACGTAATGATTTGCTTCAAAGATGATTTCAGATATTTCAACTATAAGTTTGCCATCATTTATTCTACTTTTGCATTTTTTATATGTTGAGAAGCGAGCTGTTTAATGTGATGGTGATCGTCAGAGAGAATTGCAATGAAAATTTGTTCTCCATGTGTAAAGCAACCGCTGTTGTAAATAACCTTTTTTTTTTGCATTAGTTTTATGCCGTTTTCTAAGTGTTTTCGTAGCCAGGTAATTTCCTATTAACTTTTAAATCCGTATTTTATGAATGGACAACATTTGATGGTGAAATGTCCTGGGCATAAACTTATAATACCTAGTACTTTATGAGAAAAAGTACGGATTCTAATCGACTATAAGTTCTCATTTAAAAATAGGAGAATTTTATTTGTTACTGTGAACCATTTTGCATGGGGTAAGCTTAGAATTGTGTATAATATTGAATCATTCGCTACTTCAACTCCAGTGAATTTCCTCTGCGTCAATTATTAGATAAGTCGATATAAAACGTTCTAAGCTACTTCAATACATAAATAAAACACTGGGCCTAGACGATTGGGTGGTTGAGACGGGTGGGATAATGCAATTTCCTCTATGAGTTATATACACAGTAGTTTTGAAAGCAGCTAGTAAGAAATGCATTCAAAACAACATTTCGTTGTATGCTCCAATAGAGAAGTTAACGTTGATTTTTCACAAAAAGTTGTCAGATTTGCTCCAATTATATAGACTACAGATATTGTTTTATAGTTTAAATATGTTAAGCAGATAAATATAAAGGTCTAAGCAACACTTTTAAATACTAACCAGCTCTGTAGGAAGTTTTTAATTTTTTTGAAAAAATGCCAAAAAATGCCAAATTTTACCCAAAATTTCGATTTTTGGAGCAAAAGCGCAGACTCAAGCCATTTTTTTTCAGCGGTAAAATTTCACGCAGTTGATGTACTAGTAAAAAGGCAACTTTTGGCACCTACCGGTTTTTGATTTAAAAAAAAAATTTTTTTTCGCTCCACCCTACTGTACATGCTCTGTAAAATCGCCCGTCTTTTTTACAGTGCGTATATTATACGCAAAGTTGTATAATAACCTTGCAATAGCCAAAAATGTATTTTTTCAAGTTTAAATAAAAGAACTGAAAAATCTTTATAGAAATTTTTTAATATGTATAAACAACTATTCTTAGTGACATATTTGTGATGGTTTATGGTTGATATTACTGTTATTTCTGCTATGCGTACGTGCTGATATCTATCCCAATCTCTCGTTAATCTTGTTCAATTGACCATAAAGCTCTATATAAACTTGGAAATTCGCAATAAAGCCTGAAATGTCCTCTGCAATTGCTTAATTGAAAAGAATTTATGGTAGAGGATCTCTCATGCTTTCCAGAATATCCGTTGTTGATAGTTTTATTTGAGCTTATATTCACTATTAAAACCAGTACAGCTGTTTAACCCTCTGGATCCCAAACCGCCCTAGACCGCCCGCGATATTTTAATTCGTATATTTCATTTCCCACTAGAAAATTAAAACAACAATATTTGCTTTAATCAATTACAGAACATTCCGTATTTAAATAATACGAAATTAGCCATTGAATTTTTCTGGTGTGAAATGAATTACATAATTTCTAGAACGTGTTTTAGCATGGGAATTAAAGGGTTAAACTAAGAGATAAAAGTGAATGAAGCGTCTCACTCTGTAAATTTTATTTTATTCCATTTACCTAATTAAATATGGTAGAAGTTTGAAATTGTGAATCAAACGTGGAAAATGAGGTGAATTCGTACTATTACTAGTTTTATAATTAACCGATTTTGCTGCAACAGCTGCTGCACTATTGTGCATGAATACAAAATTTGTTGCGATTCTAATAATATCACTCCATCTTAAATAGGAGATCAACTGAATAACAACCTAGTATCATTATCTATCATGGGACAAAGTGAATTACTTATTTACGACAAGATTTAATAGAATGAAGACAACTTCTTATAATTGTCTGAGCGAAGCGAAGTCTTTATACTCAGAGATACGTAACGATATTAAAATTCAAAAAAATTCTTTCGTCAAGCAAATCTCAAAAAGTACATGTCGGATTTTGATTCTGTTTGCACCAATAGGTACCTATGAAGGTAATCTGGTGAATGCACCTACTTTTAAAAATTAATTCCAAATAGTTTAAAAGTTATATTTAAAAAACTGATAAAAAAGCACAATTTATGTGCATACGTCACAGAAATTTGGTGAGCGTGATTTTCACCGGCTGGACATTTTCGTAGATAACCGAATCAGTACATGGAGTAAATAGTAATCATTTACGCACTCAGAAATATTGAATGCAATAAAACAGTTTAAAATTTAATCATGCAGGAAAATAAAACTGTTATTTTTTATATTAAAAAAATGTCATAAAAACTTAATAGCATTTTTTGATAGCTAAAAGAATATTTTATATATTTCGCGTGTGAAAACTAGAAACAATTACGTTTTTAAATAAAAAGTTTCTTTTATGACATCATTTTCCCTTTATATTTATTTTTATTGCATGTTTTCTTTTAACTTATATTTTGTTTGTGTGTGGAAGTCATTTCTGGTCACTAATTTTTCGGCACGGATGCCACACGCCCATCAGACTTGGCGCATTTTTTTTCAACCCCCATTTGGCGAAAACTGCGTTTTCAAATAACGCCTACATACGCATCTTTAAATTATTTTCTGAGGGAGATTGGCGCCGGTTGGTTTTGATCTGAGGACCTCTGATCAGGAAGCGAGTGCTATAACCGTTGAGCAAAAGGCCAAGCCAGTTACTCTCAGGTAGTAACTCGCTTTATACTGATCGAGATCGTTACAGAGTATGCCCCCAGTGAGAAAGACGCATTACTGACGTCTGACGAGCGATATGCACTCGAGAATGAATGCTGTCGTACGCATAGTGTGATGTGAGGACAGGCTTTGCGTTGAGAGAGATTGTTTGGTGCTGCCATCTGTTGATAATGAGGTGAGTTGATTGTTGTGCGCTGGAAGTTGATGATGAGAGAGAGAGAGAGAGAGAGTTGCGTGCGTGTCCAGGGTCACCAATGAAGAGAGATTGGCGCCGGTTGGTTTTGATCTGAGGACCTCTGATCAGGAAGCGAGTGCTATAACCGTTGAGCAAAAGGCCAAGCCAGTTACTCTCAGGTAGTAACTCGCTTTATACTGATCGAGATCGTTACATTTCTATTATCAAAGAGAACTTACAGTAAATAAAATAATAATAATAATTAATAACTATAAAAACGAATATTTTATACAATTAAAAAAAGGAAATGAAAGTAAATAAACATTTTATGAGTAAATAAACAAATAATAAATAAATAAAGCCGGGTTACCATCTCAGGTAAAATAATGCCATTTTGACGCCAATTATGTACCCTGGTGCATATGTGACATCTTTTCCCATTTTTCATCCATTTCCTGTTGGCATACAATTTTGAAATTTTAGAATATGTATGCATACCTGGGAGCAATACTGGAATTAAACATTGATTTTTTTTTAATTCGATCCAAAAAGGGGCAACGGGGGTTATTTTTTAAAGATTTATACAAATTATACTGCATAAAGGAACCACTTACCCATTTTTATATACAAGAAGAAGTAAGTGACATGTAAAAACAATTATAGTATACATAAATAGAATTCTTGAGATAATATACTACAGATATAAGCACCGGGTTTGGCGAGATTTTTTTATGCCAATTAGGCGAAAACATCGTTTTGATTACCAGATACATCTAGCATGCTATAATAATACGTTATTTATTTCAAAATAAAAAAAAAGGAATAAACGAAACATTTTCTGTTATTAAAAAAAAGAAATAACAACCAATAAATGATAATATTTTTAGAACAAACAATTTATTATAACATTTATATTATAACCATGTAAGTAACTGAACGTCATTTTGGCACCAATTAGGTATCTTGGTGTGTATAGGGCATATATGTGCCATATTTATTTGTAAAACTGAGCATGAACGTTTACCAAGTGTGTTTTCATAGCCGCTTATATCTTTTTGCAACATAGCGCACCTTTCGAAGCCAAAACTGCACAAAAGAAAAAAAATCAATATTTGCAGTATTTTTATTTTATTTAATTTTTTTTAATGTAATGCACATTTTGTAATCAGTAGGTTCGATAATCAGACCTTGTTTTTTTGCTTTAAAAGATGATATTTCATACGACGTCTTTTTTGGATTCGTCGTTTTTCCATGTTTGATAGTATGCGTCTACTCGTTTTGTAACTTTTTTTTTCTTTTTTTTTGTAACTTTCTTCTTTATTAACAGCGACATTTGGATTTCCTATTTAAATAAAAATTCTTCTAAATGCAAAGAATTTTGTTAAAATAAATAAATAAATGAAATGCGGACATCTATTGCTCGAAGCACAAAATTTTTCCTATTGAGTTAATAAAAATCAGTAAAAACATAATTTTTATGATGATAAAAAGGTGACTTATGTAATAACAGAGTCATATATTATGTACGTTATGGATTAAGTATTAATATTTCTCCACCATTTATAAATAATAATAATAATAATAAAATAAAATGCGGACAGACCAAAGTCTATATTTGACTGAAAACAACAACCATTTTCTAAATGCTTTAAAAAATGGCCAATGAAAAGTGATATTTCAAAAATATTGTGAAATTAGTTAAAAACCATTTACTTTAAACTAAATGAATAAAAGATTTATATTTTTAATGAAATAAATGGGATTTGAAAAATTATTGGAAATTTATCACCATAGATGTATCAATATTACAATCGGTACCTTGTATGCAAAATGGAACAATTAGCAATACTTTTTGTACCCGAAAAATGGTCGTTGCTTTTTTTAAGGTTAAAAAGTAGATTACGAAATATTCCTATACAGAAATGACAAGCCCCCGCTTATTGCATAACAGAATTTTCTTATAGAAAAAGTTATTTTTTAAATCTGCAGAATGTTCCAATTTAATAAAATATTTTCTATATTAAAATACCGGTATCTAAAATGCCGGAGACTTGGCAGCTCTGCCTATAACATTTTAATTAATCACGGTACTTTTTTTAATCGGATTCAAATTTAGTGGAAACTACGTTTTTTGGCCAAAAGAAGCTTTTTTCCACATGTGTAACTACGATACAATTCCTTGATGCTGAAATAAAATGTTTTGACTTATGCTATTATTGCTTCCTCTTATTTATTTATTTGAATTTTAAATAAGATGACTCAAAATCGTGTTTTTTAAATGTACGGTAAAAATGCATTTCGAGAGAGGGCGAAAAGAACAATATTTGGCAATTTATAATCTGCGCTTGGCTAAGCGTCTTACTACCTTGTATTTAATACTCTTCACAATACTTCGCTGTTATATGGACTTTGGCGCTTTTATAAAAAGTTTGACGTAATTCGGGCTTAAGAAAGTGAGTTTTTTAATGAATAATACAAATAAATGAAAAATGAATATTAAGAAATACAAAGAAAAGAAAAATGAAGCATTATATTGATCTATGTATACTTAAAAATGCATCTGCTAGCACTAATGAGATAATTTATGTATATAATAGAAGATAAATAGCTTTTGATTCTATATTTCTATGCTATAAAGCAATAACGTTTGTGTGTTTTTCGTTATCATTGGGAGTACCTAGCCGATTTAAAAAATAATGTGGCAAAAAATGGTGGTAACCATGTTTGCTGCAAAATATACTATATTTTGCGTCGGAACAATAATCACCATCAATGCACGAGCAAAAAAAGTTCTAAAATTGAGAATTCTTTAATGTTGATATGACTAAAAATTTATTTTTATTTTTATTTATTTATTTTTATTTATTTATTTATTTATTTTTTTTTTGTGGCAACTTTTAAGATATAATATTCTCGTTATGAACGATTTCTAAAACATTCGACAGTTTAAATTCACAAATTAAACATTTTTTTTTCTAGAAAAAGTTTTAAACCCAATTTATTGAGAATATTGCAATTTCTAGGATACTGTTGGGGTTAGAAACTAGAACTTTGGCATCACAGTAACTTATAAGATGTAAATGCTCGTTTAAGACAAATTCTTAAAAAAGGGTTCCTTAATTCTTATCGGCAACCTCGTGGCATCCATGGAAAACAGATGTTCAACAATATAAACTATTCAGACGGATCTCACACCATATAAAATACACTCCATTCTCTTCAAACATAATAGTTTATGTTATTTATAGTTTCTCAAATCGGTGCGGAGCTTCTGTTTATGCTCATGACACCATTTCAAAAAGTTCTATTTCCAATGTAGGAAAATTTGGTGTTTTATTTTCTGTATTACTTTTAACATTTTGCATATTTCCAATTTTATATCCATGTATGGTTTGCTTTGCCTTTTATAAAAATGGTATATGCAACTTTATATATAAGATTTTGTAATTCTATGATTCAATATGCTTATTTTCATCATATTTTATCACAATGAATGACCAATTAAAGGTAACATCTCATTTTCTTTACTTGTCGCAAGTTATTAAATGTGTATTCTCAGCAACATCGCTCAGACTAATCCCTTTGAGGGAAGTCCTAGTAGCTTTTTAAGTACGTTCAGGGATAACCAAAAGCATTCAGTTTATTGCGTCAAATAGAAAAAAAAAACAGTTTCAAGTAACTTTTAATGATGTTACCCTCTTTCAAACAAAATAAAATTGATATGCATGACAAAGTATATATAAAAATATACATTCTGTATAATCTGTGGTACAAAGAATATTTGTTATTCATTTACAAGACTACAGAAATGTATTCCATTACATAGCGAAATAGGGGGAGACATTGTTTCTGGCGCGTGTTAATTATAATAAACTATTTCCTATTTTATAAAATTGATGTACTGCTAAGGTGTACTTCAAGTTACTTTCTGTATAATAGAAAGCTGATATGATTTACAAGTATAAAAATATATGTTGTCCACTATATTGTATCCGAAGTACTGCATACTATTGCACAAAGATCTGAATATTTTCAAAATTTCGATATAGTACCTCATTTGCTACGCTTGACATGCAACTTTCGACTTGTTTAATTTTGGTTTGACGCTCATAAAATTCGAAATGACTCTTCAAAGTTCTGTAAAGATAGATTCTGTGTATATCAAATTTCAAACCATTTTATTGGTTATTTTTTGTGTTGTCAACACTAGAACCGCCATTAGGGGTCATTATGACCCCTGCCAAATTGAAAATAGCCAATTCGAACCAGAAATTTCTTGATAAATTTTGTTAAATACGTGTAACACAAAAATTAGCTAATTAAATAAATTAAATAGTTTTAAATAAAAATTCTGGTGTCAAACAATTGTTATAAAACTTGAATAAAATAGCCGGCGGTTTTAGTGCTAAATGTGGACCAACGAACAGACGGATGACATACTATACGACGAATATAGATAGGATGTATTAATATAAGCAGGAAAACAACTAAAAATGTAGGCATATTCACAATTTGACATTAAGTTGCTTGTTTTTATAACTTCACAGTTTATAGTTATGCGATACATTGTCATCTATTGGTGAAATGTTGAATTATTTAATCAAAAACAACAACTAATTTCCAAATGGTTAATAAAAAAATTAACTAGTCTTTTATTACTCAAAATTTTATTTGTTTTATTCTATTTGTTTATTTATTTTGTGCAAAACAGAACTTTAATTACTTCAAGTATGAGATAGACACTGCATTTAAGGAAAACATTCGCGTGATATCATAAAAGTTCCTTTCGTGACAGCAGCGGTTGAAGCAAATAAGAATTATTTACTTAAAAAAAAAAATAAAAAAAAATAATAGAAAACAACACGCTATTTTAAAGAATAATGTGTAGGTTTCTTTAACAAAATCTGCGTGCTAATTTTTTTTTATTTGCTTAACTATGCAAATTATTTCAAACATTTCTTTTTGCCTTAGAAGACTGGAGTTTTTCAAGGTCAAGTTCATTTTTCTTCCGCTTCAATGCTAAATTTACACTATTACAGTATTATACTTTCTCAAAAATTGCTTAAAACAACATAAATTTTTAGTTTCATAATGTATTTCATTCTGTCAATCATCAGTGACTGACGCGGACGAAATGGGAAATCGAGTGTCAGTCCCGCAGCATTCAATGTTTATTGTTCGTGTTAATTGTTAATGTTGATTGTTATGTTTATTGTTCGTGTGACGTAAAAGTAAAAAAGCAGTACAAATAGTGTAGTACAAAAAACTTACCTAATAGCTACTGATAGTATAACAATATATTCACACCTACCTGAAACAAAAGAAAGACATAAATCAATAAATGGACATTTCTGTAAAACTGCTATCAGATTCACTAACAATTCGAGAGACTTTTGAGCCAACACTTGATTTCCTCCAACTTTCCACAAAATATTCGTACAACACCCAGTGTGATAACAAACAGCAATATCCTCCAACTTTTTACTGCAGTTCCAAAAAAGTCTCAACTAAACGAGACTTTTCATCCAACATCGAACATTTCAACGAATCAGAGGTAAGCAATTGATACTACCGTAATTTCCGGCGTATAATCCGCGGATCAAACAACTCTTTTTCGACCCAGAAAATTTCGAAAATAAAATATAACTTTTTAAATCTCAGTAAATATTTGCCATCAATTACTAAATAAAATTTCTGGGTCGAAAAAGAATTGTTTGATCCGCGGATTATACGCCGGAAATTACGGTAATAGGCAATAAATATTAACTAGTAGTACTGGTTTTCCTCCTTTTTCTTCGACTTTTTCAAAGACAATTGTAACCTTTGTCTCTCTTTGAACGGGAAAAAGTTGGGGTTAAAATCGGCTGAAAAGTTTGCCGTGCGTAAAGTTCGTGAATCTGATAACAGCTTTAATTGTTAATTTTATAAATTATAACAGGACTCCTACAAGTCAAGAAATGTTTTTGACATTAGTCAAATGCACACCAGTATTTTCTTCGAAGGAAATAAAAGCATTTTGAAATCGCGCGGTTATGTAAGTCGATTTTTTCTACATAAAAATACTGCTATACCATCCAATAGTCTAATAGGAACTGTGTGCGAGGGAGAATCCGATAATAAATTTCCCCTGGCGACACAGGTGTGTACGAAAGACAAAACAAATAATGAAGCATTAAAGATAGGACGTAGTTTTACTTTTCTACATAAGTGCCAAGTGAGTTGAGAGATTTTTCATACCCCTTTATAAGCTTTAAAAAGATTTTCAGGAAAAAAGCAGGGCTTTGCACACGAAAGATGCGTTGAACAGCTTGTTGGATTTCGACATAGCTTCCAAAGCATTCCGAAGTCTAGCATTGCTTTCGTCAGTTGTGCTCGTGCATGCTCATCCAGGTCTCGGTCTGTCCAACACTTGATGATGTCCCTCAACTGAATTGGCGGCACTATCTCCGCACCTTTTGTTTCAACATCATATCTGGCTCATAGACTTCCAGAGAGAGACGTCAAAAAGAGCTGGACACACCGAGACCTGAACGGGCGTGCACGACCACCATAGATTAAAGCTGGTCCATCGGAAAATACTTGGAAAAGGTTAAAGCAATACCGAATCACACAAGCGGTGCAACGATTCTTTCGTATGCAAAGCCCTGATTTTTTTCCTGCAGGTCTTTTACAAGCTTATAAAGAGGTTATTGCAAATGCCTCAACACACTTGACATTCATGTAAAAAAATAAAATTACATATTAATTTTAATGTTTCATTATATTTTTTGTCTTTCATACGCACTTCTGTCCACAGTCGCCAGGGGAAACTTTTTCTGGACTCTTCCTCGTATAATACTTTTATGCAATATTGTACATTAGAAGCAGGACTAACAATTATATAATAGTAATGATTATATTTATCGTTGTTTCAAATCTCACACGTTTCTAACTTTTCAGTAACACTTTTTCGGAATATAAATCCTAATTGATCACAAGATATTTGTCATTCAATAAGTAAAAATTGCTCTTCGGAAATAGTCGAAGTTCAAGTAATTTTAGTTATAAGCGCTTCCCTTATTTACCCGTAAGTCGCACGGGCAACGGGTTTTTCCAATCGTGATTTTTACGTACTACGTAAGAGCATCCATTTCCCAATTAACTTTTAGTATTCTCATCAATCTTTTTTTGTGTAAATTTTTTATTATTTAGTCCGTGCATTTTTTCCGATTCAATTAGACGAAAATTTCTGTTTTCCAAAACCGGTGATAAAAGATTAAAAATTCTGTAAAAGACATGAAAAACTAGTCGTTGGGGGCCACCGTAATACTTACCCATCATTTATATGCATATGAAAATAAAACATGTGAAACTATTTATACAATGCATTGCAGTTCATAAGCAAAATTTAAATATTGTTAATATACATAGTAATGCTATATTAAAGAACTGCTGATGTACCAATTTCGACAAATTATATAAAACGCCAAACTACTTAAGTAGTACCAAACTGCGTAAAAGAAACATCCTTATAACTCCAAAAATAATAATTCTATTAACTAACACTAAACTGCGTCGGATTAAGCGTCTCATTTCCAATTAAAATATACTTCTGAATTGAAATTTGAATGAAATACAGGGTCTTGAAAAATGGAAGAATGTGGAAAACCAGATTACAAATATCTCGGAAACTAATAATCCGCGATCGACTTCGTTCTATATGCAAAATGTGTGTTATTTTATTGCCTTTTACGTCCATTTCTTAGAACAAAAAAATTGGAAAATTTTTATATACCTTTCATCAGAACGAATTTTTTGAGAGTCCGAAATCCTGTAATCAGAAAAGTCCCTGTAATCAGAATTAAAAAATAATAAAAATTGTATGAAAAATGAGTAGGTTTACTATATAATTTTTTACTGCGCATGCGTCAAAGATATCAAAATTTCATTTGCATATTATGTTAGCTAAATGTATAGAGCAACTTTTGTAAAAGTCTCAAAATCATAGCTTGAAAATTCTGAAAGTAATCGTCTATAGAAAAAGGACAAAATCCGTTGTTTCCAAAATGAAGCAAAAAAATGAGGGATTTTATCCAAATACAGTAGTACATCCCATATTGTGTATTCTATATTGATACTAATCAATGAATATATGGATACAAACCCTCTTGTTTTTGCTTCATTTTGAGAATAACGGATTTTCGACTTATTCAATTGACGATTATTGTCAGAATTTTCAAGTTATGATTTTGTGACTTTCACAAAAGTTGCTCTATACATTTAGCTAACACAATATGCAAATGAAATTTTGATATCGTTGACGCATGCGCAGTAAAAAATTATTTAGTAAACCAACTCATTTTTTATACAATTTTCATTATTTTTTAATTCTGATTACAGGGTACTGTGTGCAATGTTGTTTGTCATATTTTCTGAAAAAAATAATATTTTATATTAAGAACTCTGAAAATTATAAGGAAAAAACTTGAAAAAATTTGGGATCATTTTTATAAAAACCTTAATTACTCTGCGAGTATGCATGCTATTTGCATAAAAATGAACAAGGCTTATTACAATAAGGCATTCAATCACAATCCAGAGTTTGAGCGCTTTTGCTACATTAGTTTTGACAGGGTTATTCAAAAGATATTCATTCTTTTTTAATTTGTTGACGGTCCCCTTTGGAGTTTCGGGAAAAAATCTTCACGGAGATGTATGACTTATACTATTATATTTATACACTAAGAGTTTCGAGATGATTCCTCATGTATTTTTCTAGATATTTAGTAAAATGTCTAAAATCGCAAGTGGCCCATAATCAATGGCAATATAGTGTATATTGCAGAGTTGCCAAGTCTCCGGCTTTTTGGATACCGGTATTTTAATACAGAAAAATATGTTTTGTTTAATTGGAACATTCTGGTGCTTTAAAACAACACCATTTTCTTTAAAATTTTACTGGTGTGCAAAAAGCCGGAGACTTGGCAACTCTGATATTGGGTTGCACAAATCATCTGAAGTACATTTTCGCATATTGAAGGAATTTGTTGAAGGAGAAACTTTAACAGTGATATGCGTTTTCTAATTAAACTAAATGTTAGCATACTATGCATTATGTGATAAATCCATTGTATATATACATGACTGCAATGAAAATTCATATTTTCTTTCAGCCTTTGAAAGGAAATTGATTAAATTATGTTTTCATATGTGTTTACGTGTTTTACAATGTGTTTATGTAAATAACCTTTTTTTCTTTTTTAAGCTGTGATTTTTTTATAATAGTCTAAATGTGTGGAAAAACTTTTCATAATTTATGTCCAACTCGTAATTTTATGCTTTTGTTTCATTTTGTTTCACGGTTTAACATGTAAAGCAAATTATTCATTCTAATTCCTATAAAACACGCACTTGTTTACACTGAAAGCCTCATTTTTTAATGCAAAAAAGTAATTTAATGTTAAACTTTTCTCATTAATACTAAAAGAAAATTTGCAGTCTAATTATGGATGCAATTATTTTACACAATTTTCGTCAACGTTCCTTCACAAAGCAAATTTAACATAATGGCCATTTTAGTTTTTCAACAATTAAAAACATTTTTCTTCGTTTAGCTTTTAAATATTTAAGTTTGTGAAAATATTTTGTAGGAGAATTTCTTTATTTTAACTTTTTACGCTTTTCTTACACAAATTGTAAAGCCTCTACGAACGTGATAAAAAGTAGCATTTATTTTTCGCTTTATTCTCTGGTAAATCCAATATAAACTGAGTTGTAAAAGTGACTATAAAAAAATCACATAAAAGTGCTTTGGAAAGTACAAAGTGAAAGAATAAAAGTGAAATCTCGAATATAATTCTCTTTTTAAATATGATTATCATTAAGGATTAACCGAAACAGTTTTTTTAAGTCCGAAACCGAATTTCGGTGTTCCTTTTATTTTCGGCCGAAAACGAAAAAGTCCTATTTTTCTAGAAATAATTAATATATATATAAAGATGTATAATTGTCAATTACTTTTAAGTATTAAGAAAACAGCATAAATATAGATTAATTATATGTATTTATTAAATATATGTAATTATTAACTAATTATATGTATCTAACAGTCGACTATTTGTTCCTTAAACCCAAAAACATTTATTATTATGTAAAATAAAAAATTATTAGTTCATCAGTGACATGAAAGATTTTCCAATTACACGAATTTCATTTAATCAAAAATATATTAGTTTTAGTTATTCAGATCTCGATTTATCTTTTGTAATGATCTTTGTAAATTATCATGTGTTACATTAGAACTTTCGCAAAGTGCATTACAAACACTTCTTCGGTATTAAAGTCCGAGTGGTCAAAGCACCACCCCGCTAATGACCTTCAAGCGTAGGAAGTTGTGGGTTCGAATCCCACTGGCTCCATTGTACGCACTCTTTGTGTGTAGTTTGTTTCCCTGGTTGTATATCTCGTGCTGTAAAATATCCTTGTGCTATCTCGCCCCTGTGTGTTGACGATGACTTATAAGCAGCCTTCATGTCGAGCACACAAATCAGATGTATGTTGTTCAAAAAATAAATAAATCATTGAAGGATTACTTGGTTGTAATCATATTAATACCCAGTTTATTGTTTTAATGTCGTGTAAAAATATGAGCCATTCAGAAAATAAAAAGTGTAATTTTAAAACTACTTAACCCATTAATGCCCAACTTATTTTCTTCATTAAAAATGAAATTTTGACTTTCACACCACTTTTAAAAGACGAATAACTTTTATCTTAATTTATTAAGGAATTTGTCTCGTGAAAAATAGGGCTTATTTATCTTTCTATTTACTGGTCTGAAAAGTGCTTTATTGCATTTTTTATAATCGTCCCTAAAAAGGGACGCTAGGCACTAATTGGTTAATACCCTTGGAGACGAGCGGTTCGTATGCTCGCTGCAAAAATGATTAATAATTATTGTTTATCCTCACCAATAATATTTCACTGTAAAATTTGCCTTATTTAAACGGAGAATTTTCGCTATTAAATAAGGCACAAATTTCTGTTTTCAAAAACCGGTGACAAAACATTAAAAATTTCGTAAAAGGCTCCCGTCACAAAAGAATTTAAAAAAAAAAAAGGTAAAAACTGAAATTTAAAAATAAAATAAAATAAATAAAATATTAATAATTTCATATTAAATCTTTAAACTTAAGTCAAAGAAGTTAGAAGGTAGGTCGAGAAAAATGAAAAGTTGTAAAAATAGAATTTAGCACTTTATCTACTGACGGTTCTTATAAGTACCATTAAAAATTACTTATTATAAAATTCTTTCAATACGCTAATTAGTTATTTTACTATTTAGAATGAGTTATATATACATTATTTTATTTTGCTCCAAAAGCATTTTTGGTTACACAAAACAAAAAATATTTTTAAATGGATGATTTCTTTCGCCTTTGTATCTTTTCAGCTTTCTTGGCGCTGTGAGAAAAGGGTGAGGATTTTTCAATTGGGAAACATTTCTATATTTATATTCTAAGAAGATCATATTTGTACATTTTATAATTCTACAAAATACTAAGAAAACAATTTAAAAGAAAAGATTTGAGTGGGGTTATAAATTTTTCACAAAATCCCTGGAAATTCAACTTTAATTCATCCTTCTAAATCCTTCAATCCTCCTAAAATCCTTTGAATATTTATTAAATGATTATGTAAATCTTTTAATTTAGTTTAAAAAAATTACGTAAAATGCCTTAGAATGTAAAATTTTCATAAATTCATAATTCGGTAGATAAAGGGTTAAACAGGGAATTATTTTTCAGATTTTTTATATGAAGGCCGATACTTTGAATTGCGCAATTTCTGGAATGCATCTTTTCATAGACATAAAGAGGGTTGAAAGTTATGGAATAATGCATGTTTCATTTTATTTTATTCACCAAATAAGGAAACAAAATTTTTGAGTACAATTTCAATCTCTTTATGTATGACAAGAGAACATTTTGTTGTTTTCTAATAAATTTATCTGGTGTCATTTAACAATTTATTTTAGCGACAAATATACTTTGCCACTCACAAAATTGAAAAAAAAAAACTATTCGTGTTTTGTATATACAGAGCTGCCAACTTCTACGCCTATTTAAATCGTATAAACATGCTTGAAACCACAAAAATGTTTTAGTAAAATGTATGCCAAATATATTCAATGATATGTTTTACAATACATATTGTTAAATATTTATTAAAATTTTTGTTTCAAATATGTTTATTTGACTTTAAATAGGCGTAGTAGTTGGCAGCCTTGTATATATATATATATATATATATATATATAAATATACAGGGTGGTTATTAATTAACGTCAGGTGTTTAGAGCCCTCTAGCGAGTAAAGTATTGGACGAAACATAACCAAATTTGATCATCATACATAGTAGACCATGGGATTTCGAATTCTTAAAAAAAATAAAGAAAATAAAAAGTTTAAAAAATCGCCTATAGGGGCAATTTTAGCTAAAATGCGACTAAAATGCATTTAATTTGCATAAAATCAGCAATTTTGGCGCACCAAAAGTGTATTAGATTAAATGTTGAATGATTAAATGGCAAAAAATACAGTACAGATCAATTTTATACTGCTGAAATACTGCCCGAGCGCTGATGGTACCTGTACATTTTTTATCCTTTGTTCGACAATAGCAGTTACAACTTCGTCAACTTGTTATTGACTAGTCACTTTGCATCCTAGGCCTTGTTGCCGCATAGTTTCAAATCGATGAATCATCTTTTGTAAATTTGTTAAGCTCGTCGGTTCTTTTGGCAAATTCTGTAATCGGTGAAATTCAGGACGAGCATCATTGCTACTCTCGTTCTGCTGATAACACAGCTTGACCAGCAAAGTATGGTGAGAGTTGATAATGATGAGAACTCTCCCAGCCTTTCCTTTTATACTCATGATTGCTATACACAGCTGATTTTATGCAAATTAATGCATTTTAGTCGGTAAACAACGCTAAAATTGCCCCTAGTGGCTATTTTTAAAACTTTTTATTTAAAATTTTTTTAAGAATTCGAAATCCCAAAGTCTTCCATGGTTATATTTGGTTATATTTCGTCCAATACTTTACTCGCTAGAGGGCTCTAAACACCTGATGTTAATTAATAGCCACCCTGTATATATATATTCTTCAAGTACATGCATTTAAAAAAAATTTCTTTAATTCAAAACTATATTTTGCACGGATAAAAAAAGTAATTTTAATTTTTTTATGCAACATTGAAGAGTTTTTCCTGTTTAATGGTGTAAGCAGTTGTTTTTTAAATTATTCGTTTTTACAAAAAAATGTCAACATTTACTTTAATGTCCCCATTCTTCGTTAAGCATATTTTTTATACCCAAAACTTTACAAGCAATTTTGTGAAAAAAATTTTTGTTTTACGCACTTTTTAAGTGTATTATAAATCCCATACAAAAGTTATAAAAGGTAATTGCCCCTTTGTGCTTTGTTCGCTAATAAACTCAGTTTGAGCTGAGTTGAGAATTATTACACCTGGATGCAGTAAAATGTCTCACAAAAGTTATTTGGAAATCAACCAACTAAAGAGAAATGTCTAAAATATTTTTACTCTTTATATGTGACTTTGATTACAGAGAAACGGATATTAACTTCAAAAATGGTCATCATTTAAGATATAAAACCTGATTTAAAACCCTATTGAAAGTAGAAATCGCATAAAAACAGAAAATAGAGAGTATTTTCAAATAATTCAAATTTTGTGAGAAGTTTTAAAAAAGTAAAGACAAAATGATTCGGTTTGGTTTATTTTAAGTCGGCCGATTATCTACTCTAGGAATATAGGCCCAGGGGGGAGTGCCCTTCGTGGGGTTCTTTCTAAGGGAACCTAACCCGTATTTATGCAAGGTTCGAAGAAAACCACGAAAACTCCGAACGATTAGGTCGACGGCCGCGATTAGGTTCGAACCCAGCACCTACCGTCTACCAGTTGAGAGGTCAGAACCTCTCGGCCACTGGTGGGGCCCAAAATGTTTCGGAATCCTATAATTTTAGGCTAAAATGTGTGAAACAACTTCGGCATGAGTGTCGTATAGTCACCGAGATACCTAATTGGCACCAAACTTTTACTTTTCAATAACATATTTTTTTCTGCTAGAAATCATTATTGTTCATGATTAGTCAAATAACTTCTTCATATGGTTATAATTATGCATTTAAATATTTTATTTTATATTTCATCGATATAGTTGTAAATGAGGTAACATCAGAGAACATTCCGGTTTCTTAATAAACTAAAATGGCGACGTAATATCAAACAGTGTACTATCGTGGTGGATTAATCTTCATACTAGGAAATCGGGAAAGATGGACCATGTTTAGAAAGGGAGAGATGGATCAGATTTTCTGTCGGGAGGAATGGACAATACAATCATGAATTTTAAATTTAGCTTTATACCCTTTCAGGGGCAATTAACTTCTATTCTTCAAATGCTGAAATCATTGACTGGTACCAGATATTAAAAATAGATTACTTCAAAATTAGTAAAAGCTTTAATTCTCGTTCTTGAAATAATTCAATTATTAATTATTGCAACTTCTGGTGTCAATGTGGCACATCGCAATAAAAATTAGGTGGATATACTTTATATCAACGCCCTTCAAGGGGTTAAAAGGCTGAATTTAAAATACTAAAGTATTCTACTTTTATGTTTCGAAAAATGCTGACTATTTATATTAGTAAAGGTTTATCTCGGACATCGCAATAAGCAATAAAAAGTATGCGATTTGGAGCAAGACTATTTGCTGTTGTTGAAATGAGCCCGAACGGCAAGAAAAGGTGCTCAAGCTTTCATTAGACTGCACCAAGGGAGTTGGAAGTCAGACTTCTGCACAGTGGCGTAGCTAGGATGGATGAAACCCGGGGAGGATGAAAATGGTGTCACCCTCAGCCATTATGGTGTCACCCCCCCCTTCCGATCTGTCATATTTTTTCTACGTTATTATAACAAATGACCATACTATTCCTTATTTATCTTTAATCCTCCTGCTTTAAAAAAGAAAACACAGGAGCGACTCATCACTCAACAAATAGTCCATATAAGTCAAAGTGCTGTCTATATGTAGAAAAAAATTCTTTTAAAGTTTGATTTCGTTACTCATTTGTTGTATAGGTTGGTTTTTGTTCCCTGGTGCATGTCTTATTTAGACACACCATTTTGTATAAAATTTTTACATTTTCAAAAAAAAGAAAACAAGCTCTATTACATCGTGCTCTAAAAATTTCATTTTATTTCAGAATTCCTTTACAAAATCTTATAAGATTATTTTTTTTATCGACAAATACAGATTGGGTGTCACCCCTTACAGGGTGACACCCGGGGCGGGCCGCCCCCTCCGCCTCCCGCTTGCAACGCCACTGCATCTGCAGTAGAAGCTTGCAAAGCCGCCATTAGATAGCCATAGGTGCCAACCTGACATCGATTATCCGTAATACATGCGTTAATTTGACCCTGGTTTAATGAGTTTCGAACCAGAATTTTTTCAAAGAAATGAAATTAAGTATGTTCCAGTAACAATCCTGAAATTAAATAAATAAAGATTCATGAAATATATTTTCTGGTTTGAAATGACGTTAACCGGGATCAAACTAATCCAGGTATTACGGAAGATTAGTTAAGAGTTGGCAGCTATGGATAGCAGCATCAAACATTGCCAACCCTTCAATTTCGATGTGTCTCTGAAGAGGAAGGAAAGGTTTCTCCAGAGATCTATACTGATTGTAACTGCTAAGACTGACCACAGGATTTTCAAAACAAATTTATTTAATGAGCGCGTACACACTCGATGGGTCTTTGGAGATGTCGAGCATCGAACCCAAGACCTTTTATTCCGGAGCTCAGCGCTTTGACCATTAGGCTACCATGGCCGATTTAGAACGAACGAAAACGTAAGTATTTATTGCGGTGAAAATTACAATGAGACGAAATAAAATGTGGATGGATACAGTATGTTTCTTTTTTGCGTTGGCTTCATGTAGGATGTTCACGGTTAGAAGTAAAAGGTTATAATTGTGGGGAAAAATTAAATAACAAGAAAGAATTTATGGCAAAATTGTCTTAACTCATATTAAGTTAAAAAAAATTCATAAATATGTGTAAATATGTTAAGATATTAAGACTTCAAGGAACAAATTTAATTTTAATTCATATATATTAAAATGTCAAACATTAATTCGTTTTAACAGTGCTTCTTGATTATTACGTTGACAAAAAACTATCACCAAACTTTAAACGGAATTTAAACAGTAATGGCTGATCATAAATGTCATATTCACTTGACATTAAACGCGTTACACGTGATTATTATGTCATCAAGGGATTTTTATTTTGATATCTTATTTGTATTTTATGTAATCTTATACTAATTTATTTGTTCTTTTGTTATTTAAAATGAAAAGAGGACAATTTGCATAAATTGCCGAGTAGTTTGGCGGTTTATATAATTGACGAAATTGATCGACAGGATATTCAAGTAGTACCGTTTTAACTTAATGTTCAGCAATTTAATTGTAAGGAAGTTCATTTAATTTTTATTAATTGTGTGTTACAGGGTTCGCACAGTTCTATCATTAAATTTTAAGAATATTTTCAAAGTGTTTCACTGCACAAAAGTATCGCAAAATCTGTGAATGAAGGTGGGGATTACGAATGTTGTGGTTTAAAAATTAAATGTAAATTTTCTTATTTTTATTAGCGGTGCCAGAGTCCTTGGAAATTCCAAGGAGTGTGCGAACCTTGATTGTTAGTTTATTTAATGTAAATAAACATTTATGTTTGAGCAAAGATAATTGCTGGTATTTTGCCGCCATTATGTTCGAAACTTTCTGAATAGTTCTAGAGTGTACCACAAACAAAGAAATGTAAAAACGTTAGTATTAGTATAGATTAAAAAACATACACACCGTATATGTAAGCAATATGTGGCACCCCTCCTGAAGGGGTTAAAAAAAGTACTTATAATTGAACATTGAAAGACATAATTTTTTTAACACTCACTTTTTTAGGTGTGATTCTAATTACAAAATTATGCAACATCTATACTGGTCGTCTGATCCGTCCGTCTGTCTGACCATCTGTCCGTATGTAATCCCAGTGCAAAAGCTACCGAACTGAATGGTTTGAAACTTAATATGTATAACCGTTGCAAAATTTTGAACGAATTATTCCACAATTACGTTATCAAAATTTTGCAAAAATCCAATCATTTAAAATTCATGGAAATCGATGAAACTTAAAAAGATATTAATAAAAGTTCTCTTTATTGTATTAAATCTTACCATACGTAATGAATTCTATGATATCCCATGACCGGTAGGTTGCCATAGTGATTACGTCTTATTTAACATCAGAGTCGAGCTTTTCTATTTTCCTAAATTTAAAACATAAAATGATAATAAATTGCGTATTTATGAATTTTTGCATGAGAATGCAACAAATGGTGTTGTTTATGACGGTTGTTTATGCTTATCTACATGAGGGATGTGAGCTGAAAGGGAGAGGTTCCCTCCATGGGGGTCTTTCTAAAGAGAATATACTTCGCATTTACGAATGGAAATCCAAGATTTGAAAAATAGTACGAAAAACTCGGAACAACTGCGCCGATGGCAGTAGCTAAATTCGAACCCAGCTCTTCCAACTTTGAGAGCAGAACCTCTCAAATACTAGTAAGGGCTATTTGCTACGGAGCTATTGCACCAAGATCTGGATATTTATAGAACTTGTAAAAATATATACACACCTCAATTGCAAAATTTTACAAACGATACCCTTCCAATTATCAAACATAAAGATAAACTAATTTCGGAACACTTTTTGTTCCCAAATTCATTACACATTAATGTGTTGTGAAAAGTTTTTCGTGTTGTTATTGTGTTCTTCCTATTTTGCAAAAGTGTTGCTCTCCACAAATGTGTTCTTAATATGTTGCAAAAGTATTGCTATCTAGAAATATGATCTAAAAATAGTGTTGTTAATCGTGCTGAAGTAGTGTTGTAAATAGTGTTGATGAAAATAGTTTCTTAAAATAGTGTTTTGCTGCACAACACTGTGTTTCCAAATAAACGTATTGTAAGCACCACACAATTTAGAACACTATAAAATAACGTGTGTACAACACTTTCAAAATAATTTCTTCATGCTGCCTTTAAAATTATACAATTTTGAAAAAAATAATGTTTTGAAAACACATATTCTGCTCTTGTAGATTTTAACAACACTTTTTGCACTTTTTTTTCGTACAACACATTGGCATCGCATTCACTGCACAATCAAAGCGACTTTAGTCAGAAGTGTTTATTTTTATGTTCCGTTAGTGTTGCAAAAGTGTTTCACGCATTTGTAATGCATCTGACTTGTTTAACTTATGTAATATTTCTTTTATAATTTCATTTTCAAATCCAATTTATTTTAAGGGAGACCCGAACCCCCTTTTTGGCCAAAAATCATCAAAAGTTCAAAAAAATTTTATCTCAGAAAACAATAAAATACATATTTGCGAATATCCATGCAAAATTTCAGAACTCGGGGACACTTGGAACAGGTAGCAAATGAAATTTTTTTTTAATTGTAGTCACTAGAGTTTAAAGGACTAGCGGCCATTTAAAATGTGTTTTCCTGAATATGACTTTTTTCCATATTTTGCCTAAGTTCAAAGTACTAAGGCTCAGTGGTAAAATGGTTTAGAAACAAAGTGCTTATGTTTTTAGAATCTTAAAAACAATTGCAACAAAAGTAAAGACAGATATATTTTTTAACTATTTCTTTAAATTTTACATAAATTGGTAAACATGAAAATTATAATGAATTTAAGAAAATTTACCACGCGTATTTATTTTTTTTAGCTGATTACAATAGAAAATTAAAAATATCTCTTCTTAGGTAGTTTCCATATAATATAACACTATTTAAGAAATTTTAGTAATACCAAAATATTGAAAATAGCATGAGGAGTAGTAATTTTAAAAAGTGTATTTTTTCACAAAAAAATCATAAAAATCGACATAAAAAATATACTTTTTAATAAAAAGTGAATTTTTTTGCTAATTGTTCCTTACAAAAAGATTCTTAAATAGTACACCAAAATTCATTACTTTAAAATCAATAATAAAAATTTTGGATTTTTTCTTACGGGTCTCCTTTAAGTTAAAGTTAATCTTGTTGATAACCAAGTTAAAAAAATAAGTAAAAATAGATAATACTGTTTGATGCACAAGTAATAAATTTTGTTTTCTTTGATATAAATAAAAATATTTAAAACCTCACAATTAATTTTTTATATTAGGCTGATCAGTTGGGATAAGTGCGGATAGATTTTAGAGAGTAGGCATTATGAGCAAATCTTACTTTAAAACTTTCAAATAGTGCACAAGGATAATTTAACTCATAAAAAGGTAAAAATTTAAAAAAAAGAGATAGTTTTTGCATGATTGTGCAAGTAGAAAACCTTTTCTTTGAAAAAAAAAATCATTGTAAGCGCACAGTTATATGAAGAGAGTAGACCATATCAGCAGATATTCTTTAGAATACTACAAATTCATAAAACCTGAATATATATATATTAATACAGTCGGCTCTCGTTAATTCGAACTCGTCAGAACCACAAGAAATGTTCGAATTATCCGAAGTTCGAATTATGGAAAGTATGAATTAAGAAGATGCTTAATATTGTTCTATTACAAAGGAATTAATGTTATAGTGTTTTTAAAATTTATTATGTCTGTTATCATCAGACTATGACTTAATATTAAATTAGAATGCATAAATACATAAACTAATTAAAAGATTAGAAACAAACACAATGGATGAAAAATTTGAAGCATCACGGATGGACAGACGGGGCACTTAGAAAGTGGATTATCAAATGCATGGGATTATATGTATACTCGTTTGGAACAATTTTCACAAAAATCAAAGAAAGAAAGTTAGTCAAATGATTTAAAATCCGTGAGAAAGAAAGGAAGAATGAAAAATCGGAATTCTCGTTAGTTCGAATTAAACGAAGTCAAGAGAAAATGAGTTCGAATTAAAGAAAATTTTTAACGTTATTGTGCTATTGAAAGTTTCGGGACTTCATCTTTAGTTCGAATTAAGCGAAGATTCGAATTATCCGATTTCGAATTAACGAGTGTCGTCTGTATTTTTTTTCATTAATTTTTATTAATAATTTCATTTTTCAAATCCAATTTATTTTAACTTAAAGTGAATGAAGTGAGTAACTTTAAATGAAATTTCATTATTTTTCCAAGGCTTCTTTCTGAAATTATTTCCGTTCTTGTTTCTGTTCCTGGAAAAAGAAAAGCCTTTCCCATTTCAACGATAAAAAAAAAAAAAAAAAAAAAAAAAAAAATAGACTTCCTTTCGACTAGCGAAAATTTCATTAAACTTCCCGTCAACAAGTTTTATATCGCTGAAACTTCTAACTGATTTAGAACGCTCTTCAATATATTTCATTTGGATTTTTTTTTTTTTTTTTTTTTTTTTTTTTACATTTTTTGTCAATGTTGCTGTCATCTTTATTTCTTTCTATACTCGTCAGCAATAAGATTGGTTATGGTAAGATCTAATTTTGGGGGGTTTATTATTACTATTATTAACTTTCACGGAATTCCTCAATTTTTCTTTTCTTTTTTCTTTTTCTTTTTTTGTTTTGTTTTGTTTTGTTTTGTTTTGTTTTAGTAGAAATTGAAATCTTATTTAGAAAGAATTTAAGTAATATATGTGGGTAATTTCGTTGAAAAAAAGGCAAAAAAATCTATGTAGTCTTATATGAACGTAAAACTAGCAATCCTACTTTTCATTGGTTTTCGCATAAAAGATTATAAATTCAGGAATGTGTTTACACACTACATGCCTTGAGCTATTATAATTTAAGAAGCTTAATACTACAGAAGGATAATTTTGTTGATAAAGGATAAAAAAAAAAAGCAAAAATTAATAATCTTAAATTGGGTGTTTCAGAAAATCGTGTTCGTTTGGAGAATCGATTCGTACCAGAAAATTCTGGCCATTAATTAGTAAACATTAGATATCGGAAACAATGTCTAATACGAATTGAATATTTCCAATTGAGTGAAAAATTACCCTGGCCGGGAATCGAACCCAGATATTTGGCTTATGAGACCAATGCTTTACCTGTTAAGCTAACTGGGCGATAGCCGTCTGGTATTTTTCACTCAGATAACCTTATAGGTCACAACATCTGGTCTGTCATTCAGAAAACTCGGCAGAGTAACCCGCAGGTAATGGTACACCATATAATGGATACGTAGATAAAGTATTATTTTAACACAATGAAACTGATTGGTAAACTTATCATACGAATTGAATAATTCCAACTGAGCGAAAAATCCCAGCTAGCCTTTAGCTTAACAGGTAAAGCTTTGGCATTATAAGCCAAGTATCTGGGTTCGATTCCCGGCCTGGGCAAATTTTCGCTCAGTTGGAAATATTCAATTCGTATGCTAAATTTACTAACCAGTTTGATTGTGTTAAAATAATACTTTATCTACGTACCCATCGTTATATGGAGTTTCATTACCTGCGATTTATTCTGCCGAGCTGTCTAAATGGCAGACCAGATGTTATGCTCAATAAGATTATCTAAGCGAAAAATCCCAGACGGTTGTTGCCCAGTTAGCTTAACAAGTAAAGCATTGACTTTGTAAGCCAAGTATCTGGGTTATATTCCCAGCCTGGGCAATTTCTCCCTCAGTTGGAAATATCCAATTCGTATGATAAATTTACCAATCAGTTTGATTGTGTTAAAATAATAGCATATCTAATAATTAAATGATTTATATCTCTAAAACTTCTAACTAAATTAGACCGCTTTACAATATATTTCATTTGGATGTTGTTTTACATTTTCTGTCAATTTTGCTGTCATCTTTATTTCTTTCTATACCGATAGCAATAAGATTGCTTCTTGCGAGATCTAATTTTGGGGATTATTTTATTATTATTACACTTTTCACGGAATTCTTTTTTTTTTTTTTTTTTTTTTTTTTTTTTTTTTGTCTTAGTAGAAAAATTGAGACGATCTTATTTAGAAAGAATTTAAGTACTTCGTTTGAAGTTTTAAAAACTTCAAATTATGCAAAATAACCACTTAAAAGGTGTTGCAAAAATATATATATTATTTATTTAATTTACCTGAGATCTTTCGAATGCTCACGCATTCATTATCAAAGGAATGTGTTTCTTTAATAATGAATGATCTTTTCTTTGGTTTTTGCATAAAAGATTATAAATTCAGGAATATGTTTATAGACTATATGACTTGAGCTATTATAATTTAAGAATTTTAATACTAAAGAAGGATAATTTTGTTGGGGGTATATCCATGCGCACTTCTCATTTAAATCACATTATCAGTAACTCAGTAGCGGCTCGTCAAGGAGTGCTGCATCAGATTTCTCACACCACTAAAATTTAACAAATATTTCATATTATTTATTCGGCAAATTGTGTTGATTAAATAAAACTGAAATTACCATACAATTTTAGTGGTGTGATTAAAGTGATGCAGCACCCCCTAACGAGCCGCTACTACAGTAACTGTTAAGTTGTTGGCCCCCGTTATTTTCGAAAGGTTTGCATGGTCTTATCCAAATAATGAATTACCTCTGATAAAATAAATCAAACTTTTCCGTTCTAAAATACTTTTATCCAAAATCGTAGTATGTGACTTACACGACATGTGTAATGGAAATACCCGTTGATAAAAGGTAAAAAGAAAAAAACAACAATCTTATATTGGGTCTTACAGAAAGTCATGTCCGTTTGAGAGAATCAATTCGTACCAGAAAATTCTGGCCATTAATTAGTAAACTAGATATCGGAAACAATACCTAATAATTAAGTGATAGAATTTTTCGATACGATTTAATTTTCCCAAAAGGACACAACTTTCCAATAGTATAGTAAGAATACACTACATTTTTCACATTACGCATACTTTACCTGACTTTTTTAACTTATAACCATAGCTGCCAACTCTTCCGATTTTTTGGCCCAGAAAAATTTAATAGAAATTTTTGGCTTATTTAACCAGCAGATAATGGCAATTTAAAATGGTAAAATTTACTATAAAATTTTTCCGGGCCAAAAAAGCGGAGGATGTTGGCAGATATGTTATAACTCTTATATGTTTAACAATTTCATTTTTGAAATTCAATTTTTTTTATCTTAAAGAAAATTTGGTAAGAAACTTTAAATGAATTTTCTTTATTTTCCTCAGGCTGCATTCTGAAATGATTCCAGTTCTTGTTTCTGTTCCTGAAAAAAGAAAATCTCTCACACTTCAACCGTAAAAAAATTATAGTTTCTTTCGAATAGCGAAAATTTCATTAAACAACCTGTCAACAAGTTTTATTTCCCCGAAACTTCTAACCGAATTAGAATGCTGTACAATATATTTCGTTTGGATGTTGTTTTACATTTTCTGTCAATTTTGTTGTCTTCTTTATTTCTTTCTATACCCGTTTGCAATAAGATTGCTTATCGCGAGATCTAATTTTTGGATTTTTTTTTTTTTTTTTTTTTTTTTTTTTTTTTTTTTATCATCGTTTAAAGAATTCCGCTTTTTTTTTTTTTTATCTTAGTAGCAAATTAGAGAGGATGTTATTTAGAAAGAATTAAAGAATTCAAGTAATACGTATGGGTAATTTCACTGAAAATAAAGCAAAAAAAAAAAAAAAAAAAAAAGAAAGAAAGAAAAAGAAAAGAAAAAAAACAGAAAAAAATTAATGTCTCATATGAACGTAAAGCTAGTAATAATACTTTTCTTTGGTGTTAGCATAAATTATTATAAACTCACGAATATGTTTAGAGATTAGATCACTTATGCTATTACAATTTAAGAACCTTTCAAATACTCAAGGATAATTTTGTTGGAAAAAAAGGTAAAATAAAATAAAATAAAGCAAAAAGGAATATTCATGTATAAATGTACAAGGGAAAAAAACTGCTTTTCTTTGAAATCTGCAAAAATCATTATAAGCTCATGAATAATTTAAAAGAGCAGATGTTTTGAACGAATATGATTTCGGAAATCATAAATTCGTGAAAATATTTACAGATTAGGAAATTTCAGCTCATATTATTTAAGAAGCTTCCAAATGCTACACAAAAATAATTTGGTTGATAACAAGATAAAAGAAAAAATAAATAAAAAGAGATAATCTTGATAATCTACGAATGTACTAGTAGTAAATCTTCTTTTCTTTGATGTAAGCAAAAATTATTAAAGCCTCACGAATGATTTTAGAGATTAGGCGATTTGAGCAAATCTTATTCAAGAAGCTTTCAAATACTTCACAATAATAATTTGATTGATAAAAAGGTAAAAAAAAAAATCAAATAAAAAGAGATAGTCTTGCATGAGTGTGCAAGTAAAAAATTTTTCTTTGAAATCCAAAAAAAAAAAAATCGTTATACCGTAATTTCGCGTAGATAAGCAGCAGCTCAAACAATTTATTTTCGATCCAGAAAATCCATTCAGTAATTTAAGATAAATATATACCGCGATACTGAATGTTACATTTTATTTTTGAAAGTTTCTGGGTCGGAACAGAATTGTTTGAGCTGCGGCTTATCTACACAAAATTACGGTAAGCTCATAGATATTTTTAGAGAGTAGACCATTTGAACTGACCTTTTTTTAGAGAACTATAAAATGACAAAATCTGAATACTTAACCCGTTGGGGATGAACGACACCCATACGTGCCGCAAAAAGGTCTTAAGAATCCGTGCTTATCCCCACCAGTAACATTTTACTGTAAAATTTGCCTTATTTAATCGGAGCATTTTCTCGATTTAGTAAGGCACAAATTTCTGTTTTTAAAAACCGGTGACAAAACATTAAAAATTTCGTAAAAGTCTCCTGTCGCGAAAGAGTTAAAAAACTAGTATATTACAAACACACTACATTTTCTACATTTGATTTACATTATCTGATTTTTTTAACTTAAAACTCTAAGTTTTATAATTTCCTTTTTCAAATCCAATTTGTTTTGACCTAAAGGAAATGAAGTGTGTAACTTTAAATGAATTTTCGTTATTTTCCCCCAGGCTCTTTACTGAAATGATTTCCGTTCTTGTTACTGTTTTTGAAAAAAGAAAAAGCTTTCACATTTCAACGGTAAAAGAAATACATTTTCTTTCGAATTGCGTAAATTTCATTAAACCTCCCGTCAACAAGTTTTATATCTCTGAAATTTCTAACTGAATTAGAACGCTCTACAACATATTTCACTTGCATGTTGTTTTACATTTTATGTCAATTTTGCTGCCATCTTTATTTCTTTCTATATTCGTTAGCAATAAGATTTGTTTGTGGCGACATCTAATTTTGGGGATTTTTTTTTTATTATTATTATTAACCTTCACAGAATGTTTTTTTTAAGTAGAAAATTTCAGACGATCTTATTTAAAGGGAGTTTTAGTAATATGTATGGGTAATTTCGTCGAAAAAAAGGCAAAAAAGAAACAAACAATGTAGTCTTATATGAATATAAACTAGCAATCCTTACTGTTATTTCGTTTTCGCATAAAAAATTATACATTCAAGTATATGTTTACAGAATATATAACTTGAGTTATTATAGTTTAAGAAGCTTAATACTACAAATGATAATTTTGTTAAAAAAAGGTTAAAAAAAAAAAAAACAATAATCTCATATTGGGTTATTCGGAAAATCGAGTCCGTTTGGGAAAATCAATTCGTACTCGAAAATTTTGCCATTAATTAGTAAACATAAGATATCGGAACCAATATATAATAATTGAGTAATAGAATATTTCGGTACGAATTAATTTTTTCAAACGGACACGATTTTCCGAATAACTCAATAGTATAGCAAGGACACACTACATTTTCCACATTATGCGTATAATATCTGACTTTTTTAACTTACAACTCTTATATGTTTCATAATTTCATTTTTGAAATTCAATTTATTTTAACTTAAAGGAAATTTGGTAAGTAACTTTAAATGAATTGATTGATGACAGGGTAAAAAAAAAAAAAAAAAGTAAAAAGAGATAATCTTATATGATAATCTACTAATGTACAAGTAGTAAGCCTTCTTTCCTTTGATATAAGCAAAAATTATAAAAGCCTCACGAGTAATTTTAGAGATTAAGCGATTGGAGCAAATATTATTCAAAAAGCTTTCAAATGCTACACAAAAATAATTTGATTGATAACAGGGTAAAAGAAAAAAAAATCAGATAAAATAGAGATAGTCTTGTGTGAGTGTGCAAGTAGAAAATCTTTTCTTTGAAATCCGAAAAAATCGTTATAAGCTTACAGATATTTTTAGAGAGTTGACCATTTGAGCTGATCTTTTTTAGAGACCTATAAAATAAAAAATTCTGAATACAATCAAGCCACGTTAACAAGAACATGCTTAACATGAATTATTTTTTACATCACCTGTTTCCACAGTCCTGTATAAAGATGAATACAAAGATTTGATACTGATAACATGAATTACTGTTAACATGAACAAAATTTTGGTTTCCCTTGAGGTTCATGTTAACGAGGTTCGACTATTCTTAAAAAACTAGTATAGTACGAACATACTACATTTTCAACATTTGACATACTGTATCTGATTTTGTTAACTTGACTCTCTTATAAGTTTTATAATTTCATTTTTCAAATCCAATTTATTTTGACTTAAAGGAAATGAAGCGAGTAACTTTAAATGAATTTTCTTTATTTCCCTAAGGCTCTTTTCCGAAAATATTTCCGTTCTTGTTTCTGTTCCTGAAAAAAGAAATATCTTTCACATTTTAACTGCAAAAAATACAGTTTCTTTCGAATAGCAAAAATTTCATTAAACCTCACGTCAACAAGTTTTATATCTCTGAAATTTCTAACTGAATTAGAACGCTCTACAATACATTTCATTTGGATGTTGTTTTACATCTTCTGTCAATTTTGCTATCACCTTTATTTCTTTCTATACCCGTCAGCAATAAAATTGTTTATAACGAGATCTAATTTTGCGGATACTTTTTTTTATTATTATCTTTTGCAGAATTTATCTAATTTTTATCTCAGTAGTTCAGAAAGAATTAAAGCAATATGTATAGATAATTTCGCCAAAAAATAAGGCAAAGGGGGAAAAAATCCGTGTAGTAAAATCTACTTTTCGCATATTCTACTTTACTATGTTCGCATAAATCATTATAAATTCAGGAGCATGTTTAGAGATTAAAAGACTTCAGCTATTATAATTTAAGGAACTTCAAATACTACACAAGGAAATTTTTTCTGATAAAAAGTTTAAAAAAAAACGCAAAAAGCAATATTTTTTTATTCGTTCTTTCGGAAAGTTGTGTCCTTTTAGGAAAATCAATTCGTACCGGAATATTCTTTTCATTAATTACGAAACCTTTGATACCAGAAACAATATCGAATAATTAAAGCACAAAATTTTTCGGTGCGAATTAATTTTCCCAAACAAACATGTTTTTCCGAACGACTCAAAGCAAGTATACAAGCAGAAAATCTGCTTTACCTTGAAATCCTCAAATATCGTTATAAGCTCATGAATAATTTCAGAAAGCAGATGATTGAAACAAATCTTTTTTAGGAAACTATAAATTCAAGAATATGTTTACAGATTAGATGATTTGAGCTAATATAATTTGGGAAGCTTTCAAATACACAAGGATAATTTTGTTGACAAAAAATAAATAAATAAAATAATCAAAAAGTAATATTTTTTTACAAATTTAGAAGTAATAAATCTGTTTTTATTTGAAATTCGCAAAAATCATTATAAGCTTACGAATAATTTTAGGGAGTAGACGATTTGAGCAAATCTTCTTTAGAAAGCTATAAATTCATGAATATGTTTGACAGATTAGAAAATTTGAGCTAATACTATTTAGGAAGTTTTCAAATACTGCAAAAGAAAAACTTCGTTGATAACAAAGTATAAAAAAAGTATAATGAAATTTTATTCTGCAAAGGTACAAGTATTAAAACTTTTCTTTCACATATGCAAAAAGCATTAAAAACTATCGAGAAATTTTAGAGAGTATGCGATATGAGCAAATCTTATTTAAGAAGCTTTCAAAAACTACAAAGTATAATAGGAGTGATAAAAAAGTAAAAATAAATGAATAAATAAAGAGATAGCCTGGTATGAGTGTGCAAGTGGAAAACCTTTTCTTTGAAATCCGAAAGAAAAAAAACATTATAAGCTCACATATATTTTTAGAGAGTAGATTATTTGAGCAAATATTTTTAAGAAGGTATAAAATGACAAAATCTGAATATTTGTGAACTTAGTTTAGTACGAACGCACCACATTTTCAACATTTGACAGACAGTATTTGACTTCTTTAACTTCAAACTTATACATGCTTTATAATTCCATTTTTGAAATCCAATTTACTTTAAACTAAATGAAATGAAGTGAGTAACTTTAAATGAATTTTCTTTATTTTCTCCAGGCTCACATTTCAACGTTAAAAAATACAGTTTCTTTCGAATAGCGAAAATTTCATGAAAGATCCCGTCAACAAGTTTTAAATCTCTGAAAATTCCAACTGAATTATAATGCTCTATAATATATTTCATTTGGATTTTATTTTAAATTTTCTGTCAATTTTGCTGTCATTTTTATTTCTTTCTATACCCATTAGCAATAAGATTGTTATGCCGGGATCTAAATAGAGTTATATATATATATATATATATATATATATATATATATATATATATAGGGTGTCCAGCAAATAGCACCTTGATTTCAAAATTAAATTTCTCAAAAACAAAGATCGATAGTAATATGCGGTAAACGGTTTTTTCATTAGGTAAACTGTAAAAATCTTATACAGAAATTTCAAATAGGGAATATTTTGAAAAAATTGCGTTCTGATTGCATAGAATGCTTTGATTTGACATTTTTCTTGTTTTAGATTGCCTGCAGAGAAATAAATTTTCAGCTTACAATGCGATATTTTAAAGATTTTTCGAAGTAAATTTTTAGAATTTCGAAATTTCAAAAATTTTATTTAAAAAAAACTATGAAATATGGCACTTTAAGCCGAAAAACACATTCTCTAGCAGCAATCTAAAGCAAGAAAAATGTCAAATCGAAGCATTCTATGCAATCAGAACGCAATTTTTTCAAAATATCCATTGTTTGAAATTCCTGTATAAGATTTTTACAGCTTGCCTAATGAAAAAAACCGTTTACCGCATATTTTTTTTATCACAGTTAAATGTTGATAAAGAGCTGGGGAAAATCCCCCCCCCCCTCCCCATCCAATAACATTTTGAGATTTTATGCTTTTATTCTTTTGACCCTTTAACGATCATAGCATTTTCATTGCTAAGATGTCGAAATAAATGAATGACACCGGTAATTAAGAGCAAATATAGTATTTCTAAATAAGAAAACGTGATTTTTCACATACAAAATAAAAGGGATATTTTTAGATAAAAATACCGGTGTCAGTGTTGCGTATCGAAATTAAAATTTTGTGGTTTCGTGGTGAAACCAATGAACGTTAAAGGGTTAAAGATTAAAAAGTGCCAATCCCTCCCTCCTCGACCGAAACTCTACAATGTCCAATAACATCACACAAAAAAACAAATTACATGTAATCGCAAGCAAAAATAAACTTTTGTAACAGATATTTTTCACAATAATATAACAAACAATGGATAAAAGTGTGCACAATTTTATTTCAATTTTATTGCTTAAAAAATATTTTTAATTTCTGATTAATTATATAATAGAGGTTTTAGGATATATAAAAATAAATTTATTAAACTTTAAGCATTTCTTAGTAGTTTTTGAATCTGAGATTTTCCCAATAGCGGACACCTCCGAATAGCGGACATTTTCTGAGTTCCCGTGTTGTCCGTTATTTAGAGGATTTACTGTATTACACAAGAATAATTTGGTTAATCATAAAGTAAAAAATAAATTGGTAAATAAATGGATAATTTTGTACGAATGTACAAGTAGTAAACCTCCTTTTCTTTGATATAACCAAAAATCATTAAAACCACACGAATAATTTTAGACAGTAGGCGATTTGAGCAAATCTTATTTAAGAAGCTTTCAAATACTACACAAGGATAGTTTCATTGATAACAAGATAAAAAAAATTTCAAAAACAAAGAGATAGTTGTGTATAAGTGTAAGAAGAAAATAGAAAACCTGTTCTTTGAAATCCGAAAAATTCATTATGAACTCATTGATATCTTTGAGTGTACACCATTTGAGCAAATCTTCTTTAGGAATCCGAATACTTATCAAATCACAAAATCTGAATACTTATAAAACTTGTGTAGTACAAACGCATCACATTTTCTACATTTCATGTACACTATCTGACTTCTTTAATTTAAAACTCTTATATGTTTTGTAATTTCATTTTTCAAATACAATGTATCTTAACTTAAAGGAAATGAAGTGAGTAAATTTAAATGAATTTTCTTAATTTTCCCCAGGCTATTTTTGAAATGATTTCCGATCAAGTCTGGAAAAAAAAAGCTTTCCCATTTCAACGTTTAAAAAAATAGTTTTTTTTCCTTTCTTTTCTTTTTTTTTTTTCCGAATGGCGAAAATTTTATTAAACCTCCCGTCAGCAAGGTTTATATACTTAAAACTTATAACTGAATTAAACGCGCTACAATGTAGTTCATTTGAATTTTGTTTTTAATTTTTTGTCAATTTTGCTGTCATCTTTATTTTTTCCCATACCCGGTAGCAATAAGATTGTTTATGGCGACATCTGATTTTGGGGATTTATGTATATGTTACAGGCCAAACCGGTCTATCCTAACGCCCATCGGATAAACTAGTTTTTCCTAGGCCAAACCGGTCTATCCTAACGCCCATCGGATAAACTAGTTTTTCCTAGGCCAAACCGGTTTATCCTAACGCTCATCGGATAAACTAGTTTTTCCTAGGCCAAACTAGTCTATCCTAAGGCCAATAGGACAAACTAGATTTTCCTAGGCCAAACTAGTTTGGTCTAACTCTTATAGGATAAACTAGTTTCGACTGCTGTTTGTTCATCTGAACTAGTTTATCCTAGGCCGTTCTAGTTTATCCTAGGCCAATTCAATTTGGCGTGATTTTATTGAATTCAATGACCGCCTCAACGCCAAGATTCTTGTTTGTCCTAGGCTGTTCTAGTTTATCGTAGGCCAATGTAGTTTTAAGTGTTTTTTAGCTCACGGGCATGAAAGCCAGAGAAATAATGGGCTCACAGGCTCTGTATATGCATGTACGCGTGTATGTACGCATGTATGTATGTATGTATGTGCGTACGTATGTACGTAACGCGATAACTCTTGATAGAGAGATCCGATTTGTTTCAAATTTTGGATGTAGGTTCATTCTGATTAGGTACTTTTCTGATTAATTTTGGGAATTCATTGGATAAGAACAAAGAGGGGCGAACGGGAGGCCCACACCGTTAAATTAGAGAAATGGATTTTTCATGCAGAATTATCAGTTTTCATTTAAAATTTTAGATATAGGATCATTGTGACAAGGCGCCTCCGTGATTAGTTGTGGATGTTTATTGTTTAAGTCTAAAAGAAAGGGCAATGTAGGTAACACAACATAACTTAAATAAATGGTTTTTGATGCAGAATTGACGAATTTGCTTCAAATTTTGGATATAGGTTCTTTCTGGTAAGGCGATTCCCTCAATAGTTTTGGGAGTTTAATGGTTAAGTATGAAGGGAAAAATGAAGGATTACCCTCTTACCTAGGAAAAACTAGTTTATCCTATGGACATTTAGATAAACAAGTTTGGCGTAGGGAAACTAGTTCATCCAATTTCATCCAATTGGCGTTACGATAAAATAGTTTAGCCTAAGCTAATCTAATTTGGCTTAAAATCAGGTTTGTCCGGTAAAAAAATCCCTTTCACAAGAATAAGTATAAATGTGTGTAAGAAGTCATTGCTTATAACATCAATACACAAATTTAACATGTCGAGACATGACGCATTGGACATGGTGTTTGCTTATTTTTTTCTGTAGACTCGTGCCAACTGAGATCAGACTTGCATTTATAATAATAATAATAATAATTATTATTATTATATTGCATATTCGAGCCAGATCAAAGCTGAACATATTTGGAATCGAATAGCGTTTTCATTTTTAAGAAATTAATTACCTGTCGATATATAAGCTATTCTTGTCACGGTGTCAAGTTTTTCTTTTCCATAAAGTCGTAGTGGAAATTGTAAAAGTGGAATTTTGATTCAAAACGTAGTTTTAATAGTCTCAAATTTAGTAAGAGTATTTTCTCAAATGTGCATCGCTTTTATGAAAAAATGGTTAACGCCATTTGATTACAAATTTTCTGAGTGAGAATGCCTGTTAATCTTATTCATTTCCGAAAATGAATTAGTTCTTAAATGTGTTAAGATGTAGCTCTTTTGGATTTGAGAAAAGCCTTAAGGAATGACAGAGAAATATATTCACAAATCTATTTTTTACTGAACAGATTCAATAGTTATGATGTTAATAACTCTCCTTTTTTTTTCTTTTGTTCTATACTACATTAATTATTTGATGAATCCCTGTTTGAATGTTGAAAGATTTAAGAATCTAAATAATCAATAATACATTGTGTATTTATCATTCTGTGAACTCATCGTAATTTAAAAATACATTGTAAATTTATGCAATAAATAATTATGCAGTATTTTTTAAGGAAATTCTAATTGTATGTCATGTAAAATCTGAATTTTTTATAGAAATTGAGTAAGGGCAGATTGAGCAGGACTGAGTCTCTTTTCACTGAATTTTGTACAGGCAGGGCTGGGGCTGAACTTTTAATTTTTACACCGGGTCACGGCAAAATAACTTTCCTTCGGAAAGGGCGGGGCCCGGGCTTCGAAATTCCGACCCGTGCAAACCTCTGACAGTATTCTACAAACCTCAAATAAAATACATTATATAAGGGTGATGACAAAACCACTTTGCACAAGGTTAGCTATGGAGCAGTAGTCGGGATCAATATTAAAAAAAAATATTACCCAATTAAACAAATAGCTTTGCATTCACAGGCTGTTTACACTAATTCTGTATTACAACTTATTTTTATTTATCAGCCTTTTTTTTAAAGAATAATACGCTCGAAAAAATAAAGTAAGTTGGATTACTTTTTCCGATTTCCCCCAATTAAACTTAACCATAGAACCCCCAAAACTAATCACAGATACGCTTTATAAAATTAAACAATTGTCCAAAATTTGAAGCAAATCAGGTAATTCTGCTCAAAAAATCATTCATCTGATCGAAGGAGGGTAATCCCCCTTTAATCCCTTTATACTTAATCATTAAACTCTCAAAACAATTCAAGGATTCGCCTTATAAAGAAAAAACTATATTCAAAATGTACGGCAAATCGGATAAATCTGCATAAAAACCCATTTATCTTATTTAAGGGAAACTATAAAACGTCCACTACCCCATTATACTTAACCAAAAGAAAAAACCCAAATTAATTAAAGAAGCACCTGATCAAATGAATTCATGTCCAAAATTTTAAGCAAATTGGATAATTCTGCATTATAACATAATAATCTAATTTAAGGAAGGAAATAAACTGTAAATTTCCACCCTTATATTTAACCGAAGAACCACCAAAACTAATTAGTGAAGCCCTTCATCAGAATGAACAAATCCAGGATTTGCAGCAAATCTGTTAATTCTGCATGAAAAACCCATTTGCCAAAATTAGGCGGGATCACCCCGTTCTTCCCGTTGTTCTTATTCAATTAACCCCCTAAACTAATTAGAGAAGCGCTTTATCAGAATGAATTTATTTCTAAAATTTGAAGCAAATCAGCAAATTCTGCGTGAAAAAAGCATTTACATAAATTATGGGGCGTTACCCCTATTCCTCCCCCCTTTATACTTAAACCATGATCAAACACAACCAATCATAGAGGCGCCTCAAGAAAATGCTCCTACATCTAAAATTTTAATAAAATATGCTAATAATGTTTGGAAACCCATTTATTTGAATTAAGGGAAGGGGCGAATCAGCCTCTCGGTCTCTCCCCCCCCCCCTCTTCCTACGGGCACATTAGCTTTCAGGCTATGGTAACCAGATGAGATAAAAACACGCCAAATTCGTTTATTTCTATCAAGAGTTATCGCGTTACGCACATACGCACGTACATACATACATACAGATCCTGTGATCCCATTATTTCTCTGACTTTTTGCCCGAGAGCTTAAAGTACGTAAAACTACATTGGCCTAGGATAAACTAGATCAGCCTAGGACAAAGAAGAATGTTGGCCTTGAGGCGGTCATTGAATTCAATAAAATCACGCCAAATTGAATTGGCCAAGGATAAACTAGTTCAGACCAATAAACAGCAGTCTAAACTAGTTTATCCTATAAAAGTTAGGCCAAACTAGTTTGGCCTAGGAAAATCTAGTTTGTCCTATCGGCCTTAGGATAGACTAGTTTGGCCTAGGAAAAACTAGTTTATCCGATGGGCGTTAGGATAAACCGGTTTTGCCTAGGAAAAACTAGTTTATCCGATGAGCGTTAGGATAGACCGGTTTGGCCTAGGAAAAACTAGTTTATCCGATGGGCGTTAGGATGGATCGGTTTTGCCTAGGCCAATCTAGTTTGGCCTAAAATCGGGTTTAGACTGTAACATATATATATCTTTTTCGGAATTCCACTTATTTTTTATTTTATTTATTTATTTATTCTTTATATCAGTAGAAAATTTCATAAGAAATTATATATAAAATTTTAGAATAGTCTTATTTAAAAAGAATTTAAGTAATACATATGCGTAATTGCGCCGAAAATAAGACTAATGAAGGAACAAAATATATGTAGTCGTATATCATTATAAACTCACGAATATGATAAGAGATTAGATGACTTGAGCTACTGTATAATTTAAGAAGCTTTCCAATACTACACAAGGATAATTTCGTTGATAAAAGGTAAAATAACAAGACAATTTTAGCAAATCTAATTTTGAAAGCTATAAATTCATGATTATGTTTACAAATTAGAATGTTTCTGCCAATGTTATATAAGAATATTTCAAATACTACAAAAGGAGAGTTCGTCTAATAAAAAGGTTAGAAAAAAATTAGATAATCTTGTACGAATGTACAAGTACTAAATTTTCTCTTTTTGATATAACATAACTGCCAACTTTTACACATTTTTCCTGCCACAAAAAATTTATAGTGAATATTGTCTGGTTTAATCGTTGAAATTTTATGATTAACCAAATGGAAAATCTCTGTACAGATTTAGTGGTAGCAAAAATGCGTAAAATTTGGCAGCTATGAATATAATCAAAAATCATTAAAACCTCACGAATAATTTTAGAGAATAGGCGTTTTAAACAAATGTTATTTATGAAGCTTTCAAATATTACACAAAGACAATTTGATTGATAAGAAGAAAAAAATCAAAAAAAAAAAAAAAAAGAGATAGTCTAGTATGAGTATGCACGTTAAAAATCTTTTCTTTTAAATCCGAAAAAAAAATCATAAGCTCGCAGAAACTTTTAGAAAGTAGACTACTTGAGCAAATCTTCTTTTGGAAGCTTTAAAGAATCTTTATTTAGAATATTATATAAAGAATATTTATAAAATTTTTACAGTACGAACGACACCACATTTTCTACATTTGATGTACAATATCTGATATCTTTAACTTAAAACTCTTATATGTTTTATAATTTAATTTTCCAAATCCAATTTATTTCAACTTAAGCGAAATGAAGTGAGAAACTTTAAATTAATTTCCTTTATTTTCCCCAATGTTTTTTTTTCCGAAATGATCTCTGTTCTTGTTTCTTTTTTCTAGAAAAAGAAAAAGATTTCACATTTCAACGGTTAAAAAAAAAAAACAGTTTCTTTCGAGTAGCGAAAATTTCATTAAACCTCCCGTCAACAAGTTTTATATCTCTGAAATTTCTAACTGAATTAGAACGCTCTAGAACATATTTTATTTGGATGTTGTTTTACATTTTCTGTCGATTTTGCTGTCATCTTCATTTCTTTCTATACTGTTAGCAATAAGATGGTTTATGGCGTTTTTTGGGGATATTTTTTTTATTATCTTTTGCGGAATTGTTATTATTATTATTACTTTTTTTTATCTCAGTAGAAAATTTCAGAGGATTCTATTTAGAAGGAATTCAATTAATACGTGTGAGTAATTTTGCTGAAAAAAAAAAAAATATATATATATATCTAATTTTACATCAACGTAAAACAAGTATTAAAATTTAATTATATTTTCGCCAAAATTAACCTTATACTGTATTAATTTCCTTTAACAAAGTTCCATACTTATTACAACTTATTAAATTAAAATCTTGCTATTAGATCTAATCTATTAATCTTTATAGAAACGATATAAATTCTTAATTCGCTTTAAAAAACATTTATTCCAATATGCGTAAATTTAAAAATTGGCTCTAAATTAAAATCATTCTTAATTAAACTTTATTTCTTGAAATTCCCAATAAAACATTTTTTCCCAGTTTTTATGAATCGTTTTCCGTTATTAAATTTATTCCAAACCCATACTTTTCAAAAATATCACCCTTTTTATTTATTTATCTTTTTTCTTCGTATTTGACATTTATTGCGTTTCAATAAATTAATTTCTTTTATTTTTTTGTGTTAAGTTATCGTCCGTAGAATAAATTCGAATTTTGATTTCGATTATAAATTAGTTAAATAATAATCTTTTAAAATAAAAATAATCGTTTGCAAAAGATCGAATCTGTCATTGTTAATCTCGACGCTTGATATTAAATTCTATTTTTATAAAAGAATTATGGCTACAGTCTATCGAAAACTCTAGAAGCTTTTTACTATTGACTTGAATGAAAAGGCCCAGAGATGATGGAATATTTTTCTTTTTTCTTTCGATGATTCAGGTTTAGACGACTTGCGGAAACTATGTTTTTATGATGGAATGTCGCTCCGCAGAGAGCATTTTCCCGCTCAATATGAGTACCTTTTAATAAACTAGTTTGGAGCAGCTAATGTGTAGTTTTATGATTTTTCGTTATTTTATATAAAAATTATGCCAATTTGTACAATATGGCGAATAACTTGACTAGTTGTGTAATTTGGCAAAACTGGTCCATGGGATAATCAAGTAGTTTCCATTTCACAATTCTGGCGTTTAAACTATGGATTTATGTTGAATTGCAGACAGACGGACAAGGCACACACATACATTTTAGCCTTTGGTAGTTATCTGATTACGAAGATGCTACAATAAAATTATTTCAGAACTTAGAAATTATACATTTAAAAATGTTTTGTTCAAAAAGCCATGAATGTCTTCATTCAGAAAATGAAATGTTAAATGCAGAGTGAGACATACGTATTACGTACGCCATGCTGTTGACTATACTTTGTTAGCTGTAAAATATTTATGTTATTTTAATTTTTCTCGTGAAAATTGTGCTATTAATAGAAAATCAATTGTATTGGTAAGAATTTTATTGTGGATTTTTAATTTTTGGCAATTGTGCAACATACAGCGTTTAAAATATAGGAAATTGCTGTGAAATTGGAGGCTTGTAATTAATATAAAATTAACTATAAATTTCGATTCTAAATTGCTTTAGTTTCCTGGGGCATGTTTTAATAATCAGATACACATATATACCCATTTCACTGTGCTGACTTCCAAACTATAGATTTGTATCAAATTACAGACAGACAATTTCCCTTTTTTCCATATCAGATTACTTTGTTATCTTGATTATTCTAACCGTGCCACAGATACTGATAGGTTACTTGATTGCATATTAAATATTTATAGCTTGGATTGTGATCATTAATTTTTTTATATCACTTCTATAAGTAAATGATTGTGGTTTCCTCGTTTTCTGACCGTGTTTTTCCTTGACCACTCCCCACTCTGGATACAAACTAGAGTTACCGAGGAATTATACGTCAGTAATATTACCGTTATTTCCTACGCATAATCCGCGGATCAGACAATAATTTTTCGACCCAGATATTCATTTAAATAAAATGCAACTTGGTAGATCGCAGGAAATATTTGACTTGAATTACTAAATAAAATTTCTGGGTCGAAAAAGAATTGTTTGATCCGCGGATTATACGCAGGAAATTACGGTAGTATTTAACTTTGACTAAAACTTGACTGAGTTTTATCCTAAGTGCTTACCTACGATACTAAACATTTAAGCATTATATATTTGTATAGTAGAACCCCGCAAATCCGGATCGATTTGGTGGAATTTTTTTTTTTCAAGTTTGAGAAGTGATCGGCAAATTTCCATAACATAAATTTATTTCGACCTCATATTCTGAATAAATAAGTTTTTCTGAATTTTTTTCGGAAGAATACCTCAAGCTTTCTTATTTAAACTCTTTAATGTTATCTATGAAAGGAACAACTATGCATCATTTAAGCTTTGCCAATTCCAATTTTCACAGTTTTCTATTTAATCCATTCGGAAATGTCATATCTTAAGCTCACTGCTTAATGAAATTTTACTCAGAGCATTGCAAGAAAGCAAAGTAAAATAGTCCTTATAGACACACTGACTGATAAGGATCGTAATCCGATCTTTGTCAACCAGTCCATAAGACCTCTATCTATCAATTACTCTTGAAAACAATCTTCTTGAGACTGTTTCCTTCGTGACTTATGCGTGATCATGCGGTCCTCAAAAATGGTAGAATATGACAAATTTTATAATTACAAAGTAAACGCTTTTACTTTCTGTAAATATTGATTATGTTCAATATAAAGGTGATTTTCTTTGAATATTATACATTATTTTATTTCATTTTTTCCCATTCTCCGGATAATCCGGATTTTCGACAATCCGGATTGGGCCTGGTCCCAATTAATCCGAATTATCGGCGTTCTATTGTATCGTCGTATTGTATCGGCGTTCTATCGTTTTGTAACGTTATTGTAGCATAATCGCTCTATAAAAAAAAAAAAAAAAAAAAAAAAAAAAAAAAAAAAAAACAATTTCCCATTTGAAATTTCCACAATTGTAGCTAATATGAATTTTAAGGGGTTTTTTTTATGGAGATATTTTCTCTAAAAAGCAATTTCTCTTTATTTAGTTCTTTTTTTTCTTACTGTAGGTTATTACGAATGCAGTTAGTACTTCTAATTATTATAATATGCATATATACAGCTCATATTCAAAATATTAGAATAATTGAGAAAAAGTAATAAGAAAAAATCATTTGTCATTTATTTATTTTTTATACTAAGTAAATGCAATTACATTTCTTATAAATTAAATCTGGAATGTTTAGATAAGATTTTAACATTTATAAAATATAAAATACAGCACAATAAATTAGGTATACAGCTTCCTTAAACACACCAGAATATTAGAATAAAATTTAGATTGGTTCAAAATATTAGAATATTTTATTTTACGCAACAATATTACCTTATGAATATGAAGTAAATGGTAATTAATATTTTGAAGCATCCCCTTTAGCTTTCATAACAGCGTACAATCGATCTTGCATACTATATACAAGGTGTTTACAAACATTTCTATCAATATTAGCCCAAATAGACTTTATACGTGCCACTAACTCAGTTTTACTTGAAGGAGGATTCTCTTGAAGTTTTTTCTTGATTATACACCATAAGTTTTCGATGGGATTAAGATCTGGTGAATTTGGTGGCCAAGGAAGTACCTTAATGTTGCGTTGGCGGAACCAATTCTTAGTTGACACCGAGGTATGCGGGGACGCTAAATCTTGTTGAAAGATGAAATCATCTTCAAATAAATCTTCTGATGATGGAATCATGTAATATTCTAAAATTTCTTGATATATCAGAGAGTTAACCTTTTCGTAGACGATGCATAACTTTCCAGGTCCTTCTGCACTCATAAAACCCCAAACCATGACACTAGCAGCAAATTTTACGGAACGTTTAAGGCATTCTTTATCAAATGCTTCTTGCTTCATTCTCCAAACTCGAATACCTTGATTACCATATGAAACACAAAACCATACTTTCATCACTAAATAATATATTTTTCCAATCTTCATTGCTCCATAAACGTCTTGATTTACACCAATTCAATCTTATACGCTTTTGTCTTGCAGTCATGAGAGGTTTTGTTTTCGGTACACGAGATTCAAATTTAAATTTATGGAGACGTCTTAATGTTGTCGATATAGAAACTTCAACTCCTTCTTCTTTCCATTTTCGGTGCAAGAATCGCACACTTTTAAAACGGTTTTTCTTAACTATACGCTTCAGTTTCCTGTCATCTCTAGCAGATGTTTTTGGTTTTCGGCCACCATTTCGACGATTATTTTGAAATTTTCCAATTTTTGAATATTGTGTTAGTATTTTACTAACGCTCGATTGCGAACAATGTAAATAATTCGCTATAAAACATTGATTTTTACCGTGCCGATACAAATCAACCATACGAAGTTTAGTAGATTCAGGAATATCACTCACACGGCCCATTTTAAGACGAAAAAGAAACAAACTGCAAAAAAGAATACTGATTTTAAATAAAATAGTCTGAATTTAATCAATGATGCCACCAGTTAAGAATTGGTAAAAATTAAAGGAGAATTAATGTGAAATATTCTAATATTTTGAACCACGTGAATAAATATTCTAATATTTTGACTTTTCAAAATATTTTTTTTTGCAATTAATCTTTTCAAAAATGATATTAAATTTAAGATAACAAGTAAGTTTAATCAACAATAAATTCTTAATAAAAATATCGTTTGCATATTTTCATTAAAAGACATTAAATTACCAAACGATATTTTCAATTTCTAAAAAAAGGTAATTATTCTAATATTTTGAATATGAGCTGTATATATCATATTTCCATTTATATTATATAAATTATTTATTATATATAAAATATTTATAATAATATATATATATTATTATAAATATAATAATACATATAATAATATATATAACATATTGAGGAAAATAAGCATAAAAACAAAACTAAAATTAAAGATTTAACCCTTTTCGGCACATTGTGCCAGTCTGGGATACTTAATTTTAATTCCAAAATTGCAATCGGCACCAATAATATTATGATGAAATTTTGCTTTTGCATTGAAAGCTTAAATTGGAAGATTCTTAATTTCTAAAAAAGACGTTTATTAATTCCGGTGACAGTCGATAATTTCTCATTTTACTGCAGAATTTTTCCGCGCCGGTAAGGGTTAAAAAAGAATTTTGAATTAAGTTTAAATAAACGTATATTTTAAGTATGTTCAACAAAAGTATCAAGACATTTAAGACATATTAATTAAATATATTCTTAACATGTTAATTGCCATGAAGTAGCGGCTCGTTAGAAAGTGCTGCATCATTTTTCTCACCATTAAAATTTAATAGAATGTTTTATATTATTTATTCGACAAATTTTGTAGATTAAGAAAACTGAAAATGCTAAATGATTTTAGTGGTGTGAAAAAATGATGCACCAAACCCCTGACGAGCAGTTACTGGTGCCATGTCAGTCACCGATGACTAACAATGAAAATTTGTTTTGGCCGCGTCAGTCACTGGTGTCTGACAGTACAAAATCGGATATAAAACTAAATATATATATATATATTGTTTTAAAAAAACTATTGAAATTTCATTTAAAATTTACTTCACTTTTGTTATTACGAAGTGCCTTAACCCTTTAACGATCAAAGCATTTTCATTGCTAAGATGTCGAAATAAATGATTGACACCGGTAATTAAGAACAAATATATTTCTAAATAAGAAAACGTGATTTTTCACATACATAACAAAAGGGATGTTTTTAGATAAAAATACCGGTGTCAGTGTTGCATATCGGAATTAAAACTTTGTTGTTTCGTGGCGAAACCAATGAACGTGAAAGGGTAAAATGGAAAGTTAATTGTCAGTCATCGGTAAATAACAAGGCACTCACTGAACGTGATAACCCCTTGGGGATGAACGACATGCATACATGCCGCAAAAAGGCTTAAGAGTCCTTGTTTATTCCCACCAGTAAAACTTTACCGTAAAATTTGACTTATGTAATCGGAGCATTTTCTCGATTCAATAAGGCACAAATTTCTGTTTTTAAAAACCGGTGTCAAAACATTAAAAACTTCGTAAAAGGCTCCAGTCGCGAAGTAGTTAAGGAAACACGCTTATAAAACAAAGCCTTCTTAACGCAATAAAAACTTAATACACATGTTTTTAAAAAAATACATTTATTATTCACTGAATTGTTAAATTTATCTATAAGAAATTGCCGTTAATATCTCTGAGGAAACAAATTATTTTCGAGTCTGAAATTTATTCTTTATTTTAGAATTTTAAAACAAGTTTTTGAAAAGAAAAACTTTTATTACAGCATAAAATCTGAAGAAAATAAAATAAAATAAGTAAAAAGAACAGGAGATCCTTTTCAAGATTATGTTTTATAAAATTTAAACTTTTGACATCAAAATTTTCAGACATGCAACCGATTGAATGGAAAACATCATTTACAAAGTGATGGTTGAATTTTGACGGTTGAAAAGTTACGTTTGATAGTAAAAGAATAAAAGGCGCTTTCTCTGCTTTTATGTTTCTGTCTGAAATAACAAAATATGAAATGAGTCTTTTTAGAACATTTATTTTCAGGCGAAGCTGAGGACGACCTACAACCGGGCTAATTTTTATTTTTTCGATTTTGGTTTCGATTTTTTTTATTTTTTAAATCACATCGCAACCGGTTGGAACAGGCTCTGAAATCGAAACTATCATAACATAAATAAATATATAGAGGAGAGGGGTCGCACGTTTGAACTGGGGGCACCTTTAAACACACTAAGTATTTTCCTTCAAATAAATTATTTAAAAAAAAAATGTATATGGCAATACATTACTACTGCTTCAAGGGAACAAATATACAAAGCTGTATTATTTTGTATGAACAGCACTATCTAAGCAAGATATGTACAGGGTGGTCATAAAAAAACTTTGCCGATATATGGAGCTCTAGAGACCAGTCCGTTCAACCGATCGAGGTGAAATTTCAGATATAGCTATTCAGAGGTATGAGCTCGAGATTCTCTGAACGACAACAAAATGGCGCTCACGGTTACGGTTATAGTTACAGAAACTCAAAAATTTCCAATAGCAATACGCATTTTTTTTCATCGCAAAATGATCAGCGCATGCGAAAACTCTAAAGAGCGCTGGAACGCTATGGTTAATGCAATAAACAGACGCGTTATGCTTGCACAAAATGAGCTCTACGAACGGCCCCCAAAAACACGACCAAGGCGCACGCAGAAAATTTTAATATGACAGAGACAAAATACCAATCACGGAACGTCGTTTGCGAGATAGTAGGCGTAGAAAACGAATAAAAAGACTCTGTGTCATATGCGAATTTACTCCTTGCACGCCAATCGTGTTTTTTTATAGGGAGGGGGGGATTCGCAGAACAGTTTTTTGTACGTGCATAACGTGTCCGTTTCTGGCTATACACGTACGGTTCCAACGCTCTTTAGAGTTTTCACATGCGCTGATCATTTTGCGATGAAAAAAATGGGTGCATAATTTATTTAATTTCTTTTGAAAATGTTTAATTTATGGTTCATATGATGAAGAAGTGCATTGTTTTTAATATGTAATATTTAAATCTCAATAAGTATATTTCAAGTAAGAAATCAATTGATTTTCTGAAAAATTGCTCAAACGTGCACCCCTCTACCCTATATACAATCAAAATCGAAAAAGTAAAAACTAGGCCGGTTGTACACAGTCTTCAGTTGTCCTATGTGGAAAAAAACATTTAAAAATATTAAAATTTGAGCGAGATACTTTAAAATAATGCCCCTGTAGACTTAACATTATCATCCAGGTCTTTTTGAGTAACTCGAGTAGCCTCTTAAGGCCTCACAATAGTCAGTGAAAAAGACCCGAATGATAACGTAAAGTCTATGGGAGCATTCTTTTCAAATATCTCGCTAAAATTTTTACATTTTTATATGATTTTTTTTTCTGCATAGGATAACTGAGGACGATCTACAACCGGCCTAATTTTTACTTTTTCGATTTTGCTTATATATTTTTTATATTATGATAGTTTCAATTTCAGAACCGATTTAAACAAGTTTTTAAATTTAAAGTAATTTTTTTAAAAAACTCTGAAACCAAAACTGAAAAAGTAAAAACTAGGCCGATTGTAGATCGTCCTCAGCTATCCTATGCAAAAAAAATCATATAAAACTATTAAAATTTGAGCGAAATGTTTGAAAAGAACGCCCTATATATATATATATATATATATATATATATACAGGGTGTACCTAAACTATTGGGCAAAACGTTAACGGGTGATAGTACACATCAAAACAAATAATATTAAATGGAAAACTGAGGGTCCCAAACGTCTTCCGAAGGAGATAGGCACCATTAAAGTTTTGGATCCAAAATTTCAAATAGACATAAAAAACGGAAGAATTGGTCGATTGATTTGCGGTTTTCACTAAAATTATTCTTTATATCAGCATTTTCTTGAAAATAAATTATAAAGATAAATTTCAAAAAATGCCGATAGAGGGCGCTTTAGACTTTGGAGTAACGAACAACTATTTTTTGCATCTCATTAAATGTTAATTCTCATTAAAAAGAAGATTAGATATAACTTAAATTTTCAGATCGGAATCTGAATAGTTGGACGTGGTTAAGTAGCGCAAACTGAACTGTGTTCAGAGGTTCAAATTTCAAATGATTATAAAAAATCCCTTTCGGCATGGCCTATAGGCGGAGGTAGATTTCGAAAAGTTTTCATCTCAAAAAAAAAAAAAAATGCCTATCTCTACTTAAATGCTCATTTTGCCAATATATTTTGAATTATATTCTTACTTTATTTAAAAAATTGACCAATATGCTCATTATATAGTTCCTAAATAACAAAAAACTGTTAATTAAATTCGTTTGACAGCAAAATTGAATTTGAAAATGAGTCATAAAATAACCAATTTATTATTTTAATACATCCACAATTCTTTAATCAAGATCGCTTTGAGAAATTTTGTGCGAAGTGCCCACTTTGACAGATTTTTTAAAATATATATTTAGCCTTTATCAAAAATCTGACCAATACGGCACATTACACAGTTCCTAAATAACAAATAACTGTCAATTGAATGCGTTTGAGAGCAAAATTGAATTTAAAAATGAGTCATAAAATAAACAATTTGTTATTTGAATACAACCTCAATTCTTTTATCATGATCGCTTTAGGAAATTTTTTTGCGAAGTGCTTACTTTGACAGCTTTTAAAATATATATATTCACCCTTTATCAAAAAATCGACGAATAAGCACATTATATAGTTCCTAAGTAACAAAAAACTGTCAATTGAATGCGTGTCAGAGCAAAATTGGATTTAAAAATGAGTCATAAAATAACCAATTTGTTATTTGAATACCCACAGTTCATTAATCATCTCGCTTTGGGAAATTTTGTGCGAAGTGCCCATTTTGGCAGCCTTTTTTGAAATATATTCTGCCTTTATCAAAAAACTGGCCACTCCGTCACATTATATAGTTCCTAAATAAGAGAACCTGTAAATTGGATGCGTTTGAGAACAAAAAAAGATTTAAAAATGACTCGGTAAAAACGCAATTTCTTAAATTTCCTCAAATTTTAATCACAACTTCGTGAAATTCTGTTCAAAATACCCTTTTTGGCAGCCTTTTAAAAAAATATATTCTGCCTTTATCAAAAAACTGGCCAATACGTCAAGTTATATAGTTCCTAAATAATAGGACCTGTAAATTGGATGGGTTTGAGAACAAAAATGAATTTAAAAATGACTCATGAAAAACGCAATTTGTTATACTTAATGAATTTTTTAATGATGAAAACTTCGGGAAATCTGTTCAAAATACCTTTTTTGGCAGCCTTTTTAAAAATATATTCTGCCTTTATCAAAAAATTGGCCAATAAGTCGCATTATATAGTTGCTAAATAAGAGGATCTGTCATTTGGATGCTTTTAAAATCAAAAATGAATTTTAAAATGAGTCAGAATATAAGCAGTTTGGATTTGAGGTTTTTTCTCCAACTCCTATTTTTGTTTAATTTATTTTTGCTATAAGAATTGGTTCTATGAAAAACTTGTCAATATAAAAGTTGTAGATATTATTGTGAAGATGTAAAATAAATTTAATTAGATTTAATTGCTTAAGAATTGAGTAAGTTATGGGTCTTTTTCTTTTTCCTCCCCCCTTTTTCTTTTCGTTTTTAATTTTTTTCATCGGTAAAAATTGGTCCTATCAAAAACTTGTAAATACAAAAGTTTTAGATAATATTGAGTACATTTATATAAAATTTAGTTGGATTTGATATCTTCAGAATTGACAAAGTTATGAATTTTTTTCTCCCAAAAACCATGTTTTTTTCGCCCCTTGAGCCCATTTTTAACTTTATCAAAAATCTGTCACGCATAAACTTTTTCCTCATTGTTTAGAAGTAATATAAACTTTAAACCGATTCGATATCTATTTTAATTAAAAAGTTATCGCGTTTTTTCTGTTTTCACAAAAACCCTCCTAACTTCCACCCCCTTGGTCCGATTTTGCCCATTAACGAACTTAACCGAGATTTTATACCCCTTGATTTTATGTAAAAGTTTGATGAAGATCTGAGCATAATTATGGAAGTTATCGTGTCTAGAAGAAAGTGATATACACCGATAGATAGATAGATAGATAGATAGATAGATAGATAGATATATATATAAACTTTTTTACTGATGGTAGTTTTGGGGTCTAGGAGTCATGATTCGTGTAGATCCGCAAAAAATTTTCAGAAATTCCAACATGGGAGACAATGCAATAGGTAGTATTTCATACGAAATCTACCTAAAAACGGAAAAATTGGTCGATTCTTTTGCGGTTTTTTTTTTTTTTTTCTAAAACTACTCTTTAAATCAATATTTTTTTCAAAATAAATTTTAAAGATAAATTTCAAAAATGCTGATAGAGGGGCTTTAGACTTTGAAGCAGCGAATAACTATTTTTTTACGGTTATTTTTTGCATCTCATTAATATTTTTTAGAAGCTTAGACATAAACTTAAGGGGGTCCAGGGCCCAAAAATCTTCAAATTTTTGATTTTTTTTTTATTTTATTAAAAAATTCTCTGGTTATTTCTGCATAAAATGCCGTTTGAATTATGTTTCTATCTTAATTAGAACCGAAGATATAGTAGTTTTTGTTAAGTACTGTTTTGCAAATTCAGCTGATTCACTGCGATGGATGTTGTTTATCGCCATAGCGCCTGCGCGGTTGCTATGGAGCTTCTTTGGTTTCGTAAACAAATAATCCGTAAAATGTAAACAAGCATTTTAAAATTAAATTTATTTATTTTGTGAATCAAATTTTAAATTATTTATCTTGATTCATTCATTGATTCATTCATTCACATAAACTTCTACTTCTACTTCTATGAGATGTAAAGGAGGGAGAAATGTAAACAATATTTTCTGTTCCGCGGTTCCGCATGCTTTTCATTTTTCATGTGTTGTTTGGACGGAAATTAATTGGAATATTGTCAAGATTTTTAAATGATTTATATTGGATGTTAAGAAATATACTTGTAGCATAAGATAATAAGTAAAAATAGTTTATTATAAAGACTGAATCAACGCCAAAAAAGGAAGCAAATTGCTAATGTTAACTTCCTCATGGTAACTTTTATTACGCTGACTCTGGTGACTTGCATCTTATCGTGTTTGTTTTTTAAATTATTTTAAAATGCAGATGTTTTAATTTTATAAATATGTCAATATATTCCTAGAAATTATAGGAGAAATATATTGTAAATATGGAATGAATATAAGACTTTGATAACTGAAATTATGCCTGAAATAATGACATTGTTTATGTGTTGATTACAGAAGCAAACTTTCATATGTTTTCATAAAATTGAACATTTTTATTCATTTCTTAGAAAATTTAAAACAATATTTATAGCAATGGGTAGAAAACGAAAATCTACTGCTCAGAAATCTGAAGCTATGCAAAAAAAGAGAAATAAATCAGTTTGTTTTAATGCAGAACCTGCAATGACTGTAGTAAAGCGGTTAGATGAGAGAAAAATGCCATCGCCTACAAAAAAAAACTATATTGAAGCCCAAGAAGAAAATTATATCATTATAAAACAAACTGTTTTACAGTCTATTATATCAAATGTTAGTTGTAAAGAATGCCCAGAATCATCTTTAGAAGTTGAATTTAGTAAACCTAATGGGTTTGCACAAAACATTAAAGTTATTTGTAACAATTGTAGATTTAGATTTACAAATAGCACCTCAAATAAAGTATCAGATAAAGAAAATGCTTTCGATATTAATCGAAGAGCTGTAGTTGCAATAACAGAAATCGGTAAAGGTCATGCAGCATTGGAAAAGTTTTCATACAATATGAATTTGAATTGCATGGATTCGAAAGTTTTTACACGACATTTAAAACTGGTTCATTCTTCATGTGTAAAGAGTACATGTGAGCTCTTAGAAAATGTTCGCACTAAAGTAAAACAATCTCACTTTGTTTCGAGAGAAGCTGTTGCAGATATTGCAGTGAGTTACGATGCAAGCTGGCATAAGAGAGGACATACTTCAAACTATTCGGTTGGTTGCATAATAGACGTTCTAACTGGATTTGTGATAGATTACGAAGTGTTATCAAAAATCTGCTATAACTGCACACAAACTGCAAATGCTCTTGGAAAAGATTCTGCAGAATTTATGGCATGGTACGAAGGTCATGCTCCATATTGTGATAAAAACTATGAAGGAACATCTGGTGGAATGGAAAGCGAAATGGCAGTGAGATTGTGGCGTCGTTCAGAGAATCTTGGTTTTCGTTATACAGAAATCGTTTCAGATGGAGATGCAAAAGCATTTCATGATCTTCAAGCTTTAAAAGTTTACGGCGAGGAAACTATTCTAACAAAAACAGAGTGCATCAATCATGTTGGAAAAAGAATGGGGACTGCATTACGGAAACTTGTAGAGACGGAAAAATCGAGAGGTGTTACACTCGGAGGAAAAAAACATGGAAGCCTTTCAGAAGCAACAATTAAAAAAGTTACTCGATACTATAGAAATACAATAATACGTAATAGGGGAAATATTTCCGATATGAAAAAAGATATATATGCAATTTTGCAGCACTGTAGCTCAACCGATAAAAAACCAAAACACTCAAAGTGTCCTCTAGCAGAAGATTCGTGGTGTTTCTATAATCGTGCAATTTTTCTAAATCAAAAGCCTCCTGCTCATAAAATTTCTATTAGAACACCTCTACGAGAAGATGTTGTAGCTAAAATGATGCCGATTTTCCAAAGATTAGCTTCAGACGCTTTATTAGAAAAGTGTACAAAAGGTCAAACACAAAACCGTAATGAATCTTTGCACAATGTGATTTGGGGACGTTGCCCCAAAGTTTCTAATGCATCAAAAATGCGAGTAGATATTGCTGCAGCTAGAGGCATATCTGATTTTAATCATGGTGTTAGGGTATCATCTGTAAACGCACTGCAAACATTCTTTCTATCACCTGCTAATACTTCGTTAATTGCACTGAAGCGCATAAGAACTCGACATGTGAGAAAAGCATTATTTAAATCTACAGAAGCATTTAAAAACTACAGAAAAAAGTAGAACTTGCTAAAATTAAAATAAATCAAAAATACAAAGTAAAACAAGGTGTTAGTTATGCACCTGGATACTTCTAGCAGGTATATGCACTTTTTGTAAACATTGTTTATTATTCATGTTTTTTTTTCTTTTTCTTTTTCTTTTTTTTTTTTTTTTTCTGTATTTTAAGGGTTAAAATTGATATAACAACTAAAAACTAATAATTATAGAGAATTTAAAGCATAAACATAATATTTTCAAATATTGTAGTACTTTGTCTATGCAAATTGTGAAAGAATATGGAAAAACTTTGTTTATTCTTCACTGACGGCTTGTCATCTCCAAAAAGTATTACGTCCACAGAGGCTTTCAAATGCTTTAAAAATAAATGTAAATTTGCTAAAATTCTATTAAATCAAAAGTGTAAAGTGAGATAATAAATCAGTCATGCATCTGAAAGCTTCTGAGAGGTATTTGAACATTTTATAAACAGTAATTCTTTCTTTTCACCTTTAAACGCATTTTTCTCCATGATGTGTTTTTTGACGATTTGTCATCTTCAAATTGATATAACTCAAAAACCAATGAAGATAGAGATTTGAAATTTCAAACGTGATATTTTCAAACATTTTACTTTAATTTGTCTTCGGCAAATTTAAAAAAAAATGAATATTTTTTAAAATATGAAAATTTAAAAAAAATTACATTGAAAAAATGTTAATTTTCACTATAAAAATTTTTATTATTTTTTTAAATAATTATTTTTTTAAACGCCGAAGACAAATTAAAAGAAATATAATTCTGTTTAATTAGGTGAAAAAATTTTGAAATTCCATCAGTAATATTTTGAGTTATATCAATTTTAAACTACCCCACTTTTTTTAAAAAAATTTTAAAATTTAAATTTTTTTTAAATTTTAGAAAATTTTTATGATGTGTTTTGGTGTACTCAGTACATGCCTGATTTCCAAAAGAAATTTCAAATTCCTACCTTCAATAGCAAAAAAAAAATTTTTTTGGGCCCCGGACCCCCTTAAATTTTGAGATCAAAATCTGAATCGTTGGGGGTGGTTAAGAAGCGCAAATTTAACTGTGTTCAAGGAAAGGGGGTGTTCAAATTTCAAATGATTTTAAAATACGGAAAAATTGGTCGATTCGTTTGCGGTTTTCGCTAAAACTGTCTTTTATGTGAGTATTTTCTTAAAAATATATTTTAAAAATAAATTTTTTAAAAAATCGGTTAGAGGGCACTTTAAACTTAAGAGTAACCAACAACTATTTTTTACCGTTAATTTTCTATCTAATTAAATGCTTGCAAAAGCTTAGACTTAAATTTTGAGCTCAAATTCTAAATCGTTGGGAGAGGTTAATGAGCGCAAATTGAACTGTGTTCAGGAGTTGAAATTTAACCGCCCCCCCCCCCCTCGAACACAGTTCAATTTTGCGCCTCTTAACCACCCTAAACTACTCAGATTTTGTGCAAAAAAATTAAGTATAAGCTTTTGCAAGCCTTTATTGAGATTAAAAAAATAACTGTAAAAAATAGTTGTACGTTAATCCAAAGTCTAATGCGCCCGCTATTGGCATTTTTAAAAATTTATCTTTAAAATTTATTTTTAAGAAAACACTGATTTAAAGAGTAGTTTTAGCGAAAACCGCAAACGAATCGACCAATTTTTCCGTTTTTTATAACCATTTGAAATTTGAACTTCTGAACACAGTTCAGTTTGCGCTACTTAACCACGCCCAACTATTCAGATTTCGATCTTAAAATTTAAGTCTAAGCTTCCGAAAACTTTTAATGACAAAATAAATAATTAAATTAAAACAACGGCAAAAAATAGTTGTTCGTTACTGCAAAGTCTAAAGCGCCCTCTATCGGCATTTTTTATATTTATCTTTATAATTTATTCTCAAGAAAATACTGACATAAAGAATACTTTTTGCGAAAACTGCAAATCAATCGACCAATTTTTCTGTTTTTTATGTTTAATTGAAATTTTGGACCCTAATCTTTAATGGCGCCTATCTCCTTCGGAAAACGTTTGAGGCCCTTAGTTTCCCATTTAATATTGTTTGTCTTGATGTGTATTATCCCCCTTTAAAGTTTTGCCCAATAGTTTAGATACTACCTGTATATGCACATATAACTATTAATTATATTACAATATATATATATATATCATACATTTACTCAACAATGAATTGTAAAACTTACATTAAAAGAAAATTGCCGTTAGTTTATCTAACCTGAATTTTTATTTCTTTATTTTAGAATCTCAAAACAATCTTTTAAAAAGAAAAGCTTTTATTAATGTGCAAAATATAAACAAAATAAAATAAAAAGAACACGGGATCCTTTTTAACTTTGTTTACAAAATTTAAACTCTTCGCATCAAAATTTTCAGGCATGCAACCGATTGAATGGAAAACATCGTTTACAAAGGGACGGCGGAATTTTGACGGTTGAAAAATTATGTTTGATTATAAAAGAACAAAAGGCGGGCTTTTCTGCTTTTCTGTTTCTGTCTGAAATAATAAAATATGAAACAAGTCTTTTTAAAACAATTCTTTTCAGGCATATTTCAACTGAAAGTTGAACCTATTTAGTACGTTCCATCAAAGTGCTAAATTGTATGCATTCAGTTTGTCTGTTCGTCTGTCCACATTCTAACTCTCATAAATATACTTGGATTATGGGATCATCAAAATTTTATTTGACAATGTATTTCTTCAAATTATATAGATTCTATTAAGTTATGACTGTACTCTTTTAGAGCTTCATATTAATTTTAACAGAAAATGGCATGCAGTAAATATTATTTCCAACGATCCTGTTTTTTTGTAAATTAAGGTTACATTATTCTATGGTCTAAAAATAAATTTTCTGGTAAGAGAACGAATGTAATAATATTATTCAGAAATATGCGTAAGAATAAAATGTTACTTTACAAACATGAGTGCTTATCTTCAAAAATTTGTCTTGCGTAATAGTAACCGAATGGTTAAGTGAATATAATTCGAGAAAATCCGCAAATAGTACGAGTGTCACGATTTGCGTGTTTTCATAAAATTTTATTTGACTGTGTATTTATTCAAAATAAACGGATTCCGTGCATAAGTTATGACCCACAGAGTAGTAACAGAGCCTCAACACAGCTTGAAAAGAGCGCCCTCAGTGGATCACTTAAAAACTAAACCATCACGTTGGCGATTTTTATCCTCGTGATTTCTGTTTAACTGTAACCTTATTCTGGTTGGCGCTTCTTGCTCATGGAGGAAGAATATACTGGAGGTGAACTATAATGATTTGGGTGATGCCAAAAATGTAACCCTACATTAAGTCACATTAAGTCCAAACAAAACCACGTGCTTTGATTCGCGTATGAATTCAAACCGGTTAAAACCCGTATTTGATTGCTCTTGTTTTTTATCGTCGAATTTTTTATTGGACAGCGCTTCACAGGTAAAAATTTCTTTGATTATTTAATTATATGTGTTTTAAATATCAAAATAGAAAATCTTTTAACATTTTTCTTGAAAAGATGACATTATTTTGCTAATATCTGAAAATCGTTTGCAATCAGAAATCTGTATTTTAGATTAATATTTATTACTTATGTTTTCATACATGATTTTAAAAGAATGTTTTCATTATTATACTTTAAATATTATTTAAATGCAATTATTAATATGTAACAAAAAAAAAAAATTCTTTTTATATGTTCATCTTGATTTTTTTTTATCCCTGAATTATTTATTTAGAATAAATCTATTTGTAATATCGAAACCCTGTATTTATGCTTCATTTTTCGCATTTAAATGCGATTAATCTTAAAATATGTGTAATTTATTTTCTAATAATTTTAAAAACATGATAAGAATCGAAATTTTTACTGCGTGAAAATCAGCTCATTTATTTTACAGCTCTCAAGTTTTATTATGCTTTATATCTGTTGTTTTTAGGTGCTTTCGTAATTATGTAAATACGTAGCACCTATAGTTGTCGTTAGGCATATAACATTCGCATTCATTCGCATATAACAACGCAAAAACTACCCAACCGAATCGTTTGAAGTTTAAAATACATAATTAATACATAATTTTGTCAGGTTATTTCAAATTTAAGATAGATCAATTATGCATAGATGAATTACAGGGACAATCAAAAGTATCCCGTTACATTACGGTCAAGGGGGTTTCAAATGCATTTTAATCATTTGAAATTTAAAACAAATAATTATTACGTAATTTTGTCGTGTCATTTTAAATTTTATTAAAATTGGATGCATAAATCAATTACAGGAACAATAAAAAATATTCTATGACATTACGGTCAATGGGAAAAAAAGTTTCAAATGCATTTTAATGGTGTTAAACTAATTCAAACATAATAAAACTGACATGAACCTATGAAGTATATATATACTAAAATATACATTCTGTACAATCTGTGATGCAAAGAATATTTGTTTTTAAATTACAAGAGCACACAAAAGTATTCCATTACATAAAGCTTACGGAGAAACATTGTTTATGGGGCGTGTTTTAATTACATTAAACTATTTAGCATTTTATGAATATGATATACGTTGCTGAGGTGTAATAAAAATTACTTCCTGTATATTTACAGAAACACAAAGATTTCTACTACTATAATGTAACCGAAGTACTGTCTACTATATCAGCAAGATCTGAATATTTTAAAAACGTCGTTATCGTACGAATGCACCTCATTTGTTACGCTTCACGTGTAATTTCCAACTTGTTTATTAATTGCTTCTCAAAACTTTTTATTGATAAAGCTGTTATTTTGAAGAAGTCAAATTTTTATATTTGTCAGAAATTGTTCCTATTAATGTAAAGCATGACTATATGCTAACAATATTTGTTTTAAAACATGTTTTGGAATTTTTTAATAACGTTGTAAGTATTAAAATTAGCTCTGTTTCAGGCGGAATACTGCTTATGTGTCGGATTCGAATTCAAATATTAGCGGTTCAGATCGATAAAAAAACATTTATGTTGGATTCCGATTTGAATAGAATTTTCGTGTTCAGGTAAAATACACAACCCGACCCATTCAAGGATCTAGTCTCGCTGCAAGTTTAACATACATTTTTATTTGTGCAGCTTTAAGCGTTGAGCAAATAAACAAAATTATAATATCACTTTTTTTATAATGTTGCAATGTTATAATTTTTCAACATTAAAGTTTAAGCAACATTATATCATTTTAAACACTCTTACTTTCCTTTGCGTGAAATCTTATATCATCATTCGTGATGAAAAATATTAAAAAATATTAAAAAAGCCCAGTTTTAAACTATATTGAGCTACACTCTTCACATTTTGAATATGCCTATACAGGGTTTTTCAAAGTTATGCATCAGAAATGTAAAGGCAATTAGCGGGAACATTAATGAGCAGATTTGTAAAGGAATGTGGGTGCGGAAATGTAGCGTTGAGGAGAATCAGTGAATAATTTATGTCTATTTCACTATAATTTAGTAACACATTTTGGCCGCTAAAAGCTCCCAACCATATATCATTATCCCCATAAACGGAATTCTTTTGTGTGGTTCTTTAAATAAATAATAAATGTTTAACAAACCCCATATTCTACAAAATGCTTGTTATACTGCCGTTTATAAATGCATATCAATTTCTTTATGTTTTAAATGGTCTAACGTCATTGAAATGAACTTGAAACGATTTTTCCCATTGACCATAATGTAACAGAGTACTTTATACTGTCTATGCAAATGAACTATAAATTCTACACATTTCCTTTTCAATAGCGATCAAGGTGTAGTACACGTCAAAAACATATAAAAAATGCTACGAGCATCAGAGTTTATTTACAAGAGTTAGAACTCGGCCACATAAACCGGAGTCATAAACATTTTTCATCTAAGTTACAAAGTATTAACCAGTAAAAGAAAAATCCCGCGTTAAGCATAGATTATAAAACACTATCCAAATTTCCTTAATTCTTTAACAAAACTTCCTTATTCAGGGAAATAAGTGTTACTGCCCATAACCAAATATGTATTACAATACTTCTGAACGGCTTTGTACTTGATTTGTCGGTTGATATACTATATCATGGAAAAATTTAGTTTAGCAAAAAAATGCCTAGCTGGATGAAATTTTTCTTTTGGCAGTTTATACGAATAGATGTAAAACATACTTCAATACTTTTGTTCAGCCCTGCAGTTTACCTAGTACCTTTATTACACGAAAGTATTTTGCTAAAATTAATTATATAAAAAAATAAATAAAAAATGTTAATCAAACAACAGTACTCTTTAAACTATTTAAATCATATTTCCAGAAATTATCACCCTTAAACAAAACTGTATCCAGTTCTTTGCGTGACCCTGTATATCATTTAATCTATATTCTACAAACATTTCACGATAAAGTAAATGCGAATTGACGTAAAAATGCAAACCTTTTTTAAAAACAAACCTTTAAGTAAATTACACTCACATTCAGTAACTTTTCCGAGTTCTTTTGAGTAACCCTGTATATCTTAATTGTGTAACTATTATAGCATTTATGCACACCATATAATGTGAATACATTTAGTGACACTTAAAAGCGCATATCATAACTAAAAATGCCTTTCATCCATGGAACAGTTATCATGCGTAATATACTATAGTACTTCGAATAGAATATGCTTTTTGAAGTCTTTTGTGTGTACCTGTAAATGCTATGCACTTTGTATTATGCGTGAAATAACTCATATTAAGTCTCAGCGACGTATATCAATTTGATTACACATGATACCGTTTACCATCGTTAAAATATGTCGCAAACAATTTCCTCCTTTATTATCATGTATTAGAATTATTTTGTGTGGCCCTGTAAATGAATAACTATTCTTTTAGCTGCATATTTTAGTGTGCTTTTCGTAGTTGCAAATAAATGTGAAAGCGTTTGTCCGGCCGCAACATCTTTAAAATTAATTTGAAACGATTTTCCCCATTGGCCCTAATATAATCGAAAACTTTTGACTGTCCCTGTAAATGAACTAATCGCGGTAGAAACTTCATTTTTAATAGTGTTTGTGCTTGTGTAAACTTCAATAACATAGTAAAATTTCTTTGCATTCCGAGTATATTTACGAAAGTTAGAGCGCGGACAGACGGACAGACAAAACGAATGCATAAACATTTTTCAATTTTGTTGAAAAGTGTTAATAAAAATTACTGTAAAAAGAAAACTTTTAATAATACAATTTTTAGTTCGTATCAAACGTTTTCAATTTCTTATTAAATTTTAATTTGAAATTTAATAATAATAATGACATTTAATAATAATAATAATAATAATAATAATAATAATAATAATAATAATAATTTCCCAATTTCAATTATTTTAAAAGTAAACATTTCTTTTAATAAATAATAATAGACCAAAGACCATTTTAAAAAATTTCTATTTCTTCTTAAAAAATGCTCCATCTGTAATTCATTTCTTTCAATTCGACTTATTAATACAAAATCCCTTCCTTTTTTGGATGCTTTCCAATTTTCCACGTGCTTTTGTTTGGTACACTAAAATTTGAGCGATAAATGGATTCACATTACAAACCTTTTTTAAGGCTTAGTTCACCTCCACCTATCTTCTTCCTCCATGCTTCTTGCTGAATGCTGATTTGATTATCTTTGCACATGTGCTTATGCTATTTGATCTTAGATTTCCGCGCTTATATTGATTCTTAATTATTACTGTTATTATTCTTGAATTTTCATGTTTAAATTATTACTTCGTTATGTTACGAAGAGAGACATCATTGTTTGCAAGACGAATACGTCAAAGTTTGAATTGAGTTTGAATGAACAATGCTTTGAGGTCTGTAGCTACACTGGCTGTTACCTCGAATGATCCATAATACACAGAAACTAATACAGAACACTTTATTATTACAGGAAATACAGTACATACATTTTTAATACACATCACAGGGACAACACAGACATCCATGCCGCTAGCTGGATTCGAACCAGGGTCCAGCGGTGTGGTACGTCAAAGTTGTTTCATAATTCTTTCATAAATTTCAAAACAAGAAGCAGCAAGCTGTCACTGTATTTTTTTTCCTTATCATTTGTCGCCAAGGAAGCGATGTTTCGCCGAATTAGCAACCTCTCTTATGTTATGATCGTAGTTTCAGAGTGGTCCGCTCGTGTCGCTACTGTCTATGCGTAATCCCATGTTAAACAAGTTGCCATTACAGTGTATGAAAGTTGATTCTATGTTCCGTACTCTGTATTATGACCATTAGAAGCTCGTCAGGGGCTGCTGCATCAATATTTTCCCACGACAAAAATTACATTGCATTTTCAGTTTTAATTTTAATCAACAAAATTTGTCGAATAAATAGTATAAAACATTCTGTTAAATATTAGTGGTGAGAAAAATTATTAAACACTCCCTGATGAGCCACTATTGGTTATGACTATTCTATTTTAGTGCTTCAAAACAAATTTAATCCATTAGTGCCTAGCGTGCAATTTTTTGGACAGTTTTAAAAAATTCAAATAAACGCTTTTCACACCAGTAAATAGAATGATAAATAAATACTTTCATTCTCGAGACAAATTCCTCGATAAATTAAGAAAAAAGTTATTCTTGTTTAAAAAGTGGTGGGAAAATGCAAAATTTCAATTTTAACGACGAAAATAATTCAGGCATTAATGGGTTGCAAAATTTATATCCGAAACGATAAATTAATATATTATTTAATCAAAATCCATCGTTTTTGAATGGTACACAAATATATGTACACTCAAATGCCCTTAACATAAAAAACTGTGTATTTCAGAATTTTATGATAGCATTTTACACACTTAAGCTGCTTAATGCACGTCACAGAAGAATGTGTAATTTAAAATTGGCACATCAGGGTGTGTATTTGACAATATACATGACTTTTTACACATATAGACAAATAGCTTTTGTATTATCGGTATACTTGTTTTAATGCGGAAATTTATCGATTTATTTTTAGGAATATTGAAAAAAAATAAGACACGGGGTACTGAGTATGAGTAATTAGCAATCTTCATTCATACTTTTTAAACAGTAATTTTTTTCAACATAACTATCTTAAATTGACTCGGTTCTATAACTTATCGCATTCGATACGGATATTTAAAAAATAATAATAAAGTAAAACTCACTTACTTTTTTACATTTTTTTATCATTCATATTTGTTTTTTTTATATTTTTATAATCTTCTCAACTCCAGAAATTATAATTTAAACAAAACAGCTTTTGACTGTTGCTTTCTTCAAAGAAGACTTGCTTTTCAATTTTGCCATACCTCGAATTATTTTTAAATTCGTCAGTTAAATAAGATTAGCGTTCTTCTGCCATTCGAGCCATTTCCTATTTGTTTCCGACCATACAAAGATTCCGTTATTTCATGGATCTGAGTCGTTTTCAATACATTCGTCTTAATTTCTTCGATTTTTTTTTCATTGTTATTGCATGTTAAGATGCACTAATCGGGGATTCGATTTTGTAGGCTGAATCTGATAAGAAAAAAACGAGAGAAATCGTGTCTGGCTAATTAGAGAATTGTTTAAAAAAATGTTGAGAGAAATAAGCCGTTCTGATATTTGGAAGTTCAATTAAGTAAAGATCCGTTAATCGCGTTCTTTTATATTTATCTTATAATCCAAACTTCCGATTACATGAAACAATGTTTCAATATTTTATCATAGCATTCTTACTGGAATATCAGTTCCAAGTAATTTTCATTGCAACATTTTATAAGAAAAATAATTTATGCACAAAAATTATGAAATTTAAAATTTTTTCGAAACTAGATCAAAGAAAATTTTGTCATTCTTTCTTTAAACTATGTCATAGGAATGTCATTTTTTTAACTCTTTTTTTTTATAATGGCAATGCTTTAGTAATATATGACTATTATATTATTTATCAATCACGTACGTAAAACTCAAACAAAAAAGAAAATTCTGTACTTTTCTTTCATGCAGAATATCTATCAAAACATACTATAAAAAGAATGAATCTTTCAGTTAAAATACGTCTGAAAAGAAATGATTGTGAAAAACCTCGTTTCATATTTTGTTTTTTCAAAAAAAAAAAAAAAAAAAAAAAAAAAAAAATCAGTTTTTATTCTTAAAGATAATTTTTCGACCGTCAGTCATCACTTTTTGAATGATGTTTTCTATTCAGTCGGTTGTGTATTTTTGAAACGTTTTTAAGTCAAAATTTTAACTTTGTAAAACATTGTGTTAAGAAAATATTCACTGTTCCCCTTTTTTTTTGTTCATATTTTGCACTTTAATAAAAGTTAGAGAAAGAAAAGAGAAATATGTTTTCAAGTCGTAGAATAAAGAATAAATTCTTGACTTGAAAAATATTTATTTTTATTTATTTATTTATTTATTTATTTTCGCAGAAACTAACGGCAAAAAATTTCTTTGTGTTGCATTTTCACAAGTCATTGCAACCCAATCGTGACCGTCGGACTAACCATTCAGAGTTTTCCGTGGTTTTCTTCGAAACTTGCGTAAATACGGGTTAGGTTCCCTTAGAACGACCTCCACGGAGGGCATCCCACCCAATAGGGCTTATATCCCATAGCGCAGATAATTGGCCGACATAAAAACAAACAAACAAACACAAGTCATTGCCGAATAAACATACCTTTATTTATTTATTTATTTATTTATTTATTTGTCAAGCCATTCATTCATTAATGAAAGTTTGTTTATATAAGCGTGTTTTCTAATAATAATAATTAAAATAATAATTAGTATGTCTTAAACGTCTTTATGCTTTTGTTCAGCATTATTTAAATATATTTTTATACTAAATTTGAAATAATTTAACATCGTTTAATTCGTTTTGGATTTATATTTCTTACGCATTTTTCTCTAAACAGTATTTTTATATCCGAAATGTACCATTAGTAATTTAGATGTTGATTGCTCATTATGTCATTTTAAACACAAAATAGTTCTCATAAGTTCATTTTCATACTCCCTTATTCTATTATAGTTTCTGTTTATTTCACAAAAATTTCATTGCCAATGAATCCTGTTTTGTTTGCGATTTTTAATGCCATATAGAAAAAGAATGAAAGAATATTAATTTAATTTCTTTGTAATTATTTATAGCCAAACTTTGGATTGCGTGAAACAATCTTTCATCATTATATCTTACCAATCTTACTAGACTATCATGAGTAAGTAAAATATTCGTTAGAATACTTATTAAGTAAAAAGTTTATGCCGAAAAGTATGGTGTTTTCACATTTTCTGAAACTGTGTCAAAGAAAAACCTGTCATTTTCCCTTTAACCTATGTGACAGAAAAGCTATTTTTTCTTAATGTTATTCTTCGAAATGGCATTTCTTCGTAATATATGAATAATGTTATATGTTAATTAGGAACATAAATTCAAACAGAAAAAGAAAATTCTGTGCTTTTCTTTTCAAGCAGAATATTCATCAAAACATAAAATAAAAATGTGCATCATTCAGTTAAAATACACCTGGAAAGAAATGTTTGTGAAAGACTCATTTTACATTTTGTTGTTTCACAGAAAAATAGCAAAACAGTGATAGCGCCTTTTTTCTTCTATTCTTTACCCCTTAAGTGATTAATTATTTTCCGTTCAATAAATTGGAAATAGCGGATTCACACCACTATTATTTAAACAAAATATTCGTAAAATTTAGTCGAAACATTTCCGCCTTTTAACAGTATGAAAATTCTCTTAAAAATGATAGTGGTGTCAAAAAGCTTTAAATGATGCAATAAACTAATTCGTCTTGCCCGAACGCCGTTAGGGCAAACCAGTTAAGGGTTTAAATACACTGTTTAAAACAATTAAAGGATATTGCAGTTTTAGATGGATTTTGTATCTGGGAAACCTTGTAGCTGATTGATACATGGTCGACAGACATAGTAGGTTATATGAGAATAAATTACACATGTTTGGCAGAAAAAAATGCATTTTATTGCGCATTTGTGTACAAAAGGGAAAAAAACACCATTTGTGCATATGAGAAAAAATTATAAGAAAAGGTGTTTTCTTCAAAGAAAATCATTTTTAGTAGGGGGTATGGTTTCTACGGGCGGCCAGCAACGTTGAACACCTTTGAGGCATGGACTCAATGAGGCTATTAATGACGAGTTGGGATATTCTGCCCCACACTTCCAGAAGAGCTCTTTCCAGTTCTTGGAGAGTTTGTGGGGGTTGTTGGCGGCCAGAAACTCGTCTTCCTAGAGCGTCCCAAACGTGCTCGATTGGATTCATGTCTGGAGAACACGCTGGCCATTCCATTCGAACGATTCCTTCCTCGAAAAGGAAATCCTCCACCAGGTTTGCACGATGTGGCCTGCAGTTACCGTCCATTAAAATGAAGTTATCTCCGATTGCTGCAACGTAAGGGACTACAATAGGTCTGAGGATCTCATCCCTATATCAGCGACCAGTCAGAGCTCCATCTCGAATGATGTAGAAGTCAGTGCGCCCGTCAATGGAGATGCCACCATACACCAACACTCCTCCACCGCCAAATCCGACACTTTCGTGCACGAACGCAGGATTATTCCTACTGCCACGGTCCCTCCATATGAAAATACGCCTATTATCCGGATGCACAGAAAAACGGGACTCGTCAGAAAACAGAATATTGCTCCATTCATTTCTCCTTCAGTTGACATACTCGGTTGCCCACTCCCTGCGGTCGCGACGATGCCTTGATGTTAATCTGACACATACCATCGGTCGGCGAGCATACAGACCTACAGCATGGAGCCGGTTTCGGACAGTCTGAGTTGAAATCGTGGTGCCTGAAGCCGAGCGAAGGTTTTGTTGGAGAAGAGTAGCGTGCATGTTTCGGTGTCTTCGAACTGTTAACGCTAAATACCGATCTTCATTGTGCGTTGTTGCCCGCCTACGACCTTGCCCTGGTTTTCGGCCTGCACATCCACTCTCCAAAAAACGGTTCCAGATCCTGGAAATGACACTTTGTGACACTCCAATGGCTTGCGATACTTCGGCTTGAGTTTGGCCCCCTTCTAACCTACCAACAATTCTCCAAGCTTCTGAATCTGTCAAGTGACTTCGCTGAGACATCGTACTCATCGAAACAAAACAATCACTGAATGCCGATCATCCTTGTCTTCATTCTCTTTTATCCAATTGAAAGTCAAATTTCATTCGCTGCCGCTGAAGCGACGTTTTTGACGTCGAACTCAAAATTTTCATATTCCACAGTTTGAAAACCAGAAAAATTTGCAATTGTGATTCTCTTCTTCTATTTTCGGCAAAAAAATTTGTTTATATCTTTATTTTATATAAAACTTCAAATATCCTTTAATTGTTTTGAGCAGTGTATAATTTTTCAACCGTCTGCCATCATTTTGTGAATGATATTTTCTATTCACTCCGTTGCGTATTTTTTGAAAAGTTTTGATATCAAAAGTTTAAATTTTGTAAAACAACGTTAAAAAGGGTTCCTGCTTTTTTTTTCAGATTTTGCGCCTTAATCAAAGTTAAAAATAAAAGATAAAAGATACATGCTTAGAGATTCTAGAATAAAGAATACATTTGAGAAATAAAATATATATAGACATTGTTTACTTACAGGAACTCACGGAAAAATAAATAAATAAATAAATAAAATTATGTTAAATTTTCGCATTTATTGTTGAATAAACAGTATGCCTTTTTTATTTTATTTTTTCAGCAAGCATTTGATTCGTTATTAAAGTTTTGTTTACATAGGCATGTTTTCTAAATAATAATAATAATACGTAATAATTGATGTGTCTTAAAAGTCTTTATACTTTTGTTCAGCATCCTTTAAATATATATTTGTATTAAATTCCATTTAATTTATTATCGTTTAATTCGTTTTAGATTAGTGTTTCTGCGCTTTTTCCTCTAAACAACATATTTAAATCCAAAATGTATCATTTCCTACTTAGATGTTAGTCGCTCACCATGAAATTTTAAGGGTGTAGGATACTTTTGAACGCGTCAAAAAAGTAAAAAATATCATCGAAAATCAGTGTTGCCGCATCTGGCAGTCATTTTATTAGAAATACTGAATTCACACCAGAAAATTTTTATTAAAACATTTGTATTGCTTTATTCATTGCATCATCTTGCGTGCATGATAAGATCTAAAAATTTGCAAACAGATGAAATTTTGAAGAAAATAAATACATAATGGATATATAACTTGTATACTTACAGCAGAATAATTGTAAAAATATTAACTAAATGAAAAAAGTAAGAATAAAAAAATAAGAATTTTCAGTTTTTTGAAGCATATTTTCATAGTAGGGTAATATCCCCAGTAATTGGCACATTAAGAATTTGTCGTTAAACTTACTTAAATTTTCATTACAAAGAAATAAGCTATTTACTTGGAAGTATTTTTAAATCAAAGAATGCATATCTGTGCATCTATTTTGACGACTAAAAGCAAAAAAATTTGAAAAAGTATTTTTATAAAAATATATTTATAAAAAGTTGCTGAAATCACCATTAATTGGCACCTAGAGCACCAATGTATGACACCTTGGGATCCAGTAATTGGCATATGTTTATATTTTAAAAAAACTTTACATTTTGCATTGGGTTTAATCGCTTTAAATTAATTTACTGTAGATGAAGATGCCATATTTCAGGTTTTTGAGAGTAAGAAATCAGCATATTAATCTGAAATGTGAACATTTTAAAACAATACAATATACTTATATTAATATTTATATACTTATATAAATACTTATATCAATATACTTATATTAACTCGCAGTATCAAAATTCGTCGTTCTGAATAAACGAGACTTAAAATTTTATTTTCGCATTTTACATAACACAAGTAATCTTAATAAAATTGTCAGCCAAGGATTATCCAAGACTAGCGTCTAGCGACAGCAGGATTCCTAATGGTAGGACTTAGAGTAAAAACCGCGGAACTTGAAACATCTCTAAAGAGGGATTTTCCCCTCTTCCTTCAAATGTTTAGGGAAATCCACAGTCTGGGGGGGATATCATCGTTAGTGGCACCTGGCATGGCTTTTTGAAAATGAGATAATACGATTGTTGTGTTTACTGTTTGAATACCAGAATATAATAATTCTTACATAAATTTAAGAATTACTTAAATTAAGAACAATATTAACATTATTATTAATTTAAATGTCTTTGATAATTAATGTCTTCCTTATCTACCACGATAGTCAAAATGATAGTTTAAATAACTATCAATATTAACGCTATAAATAATTTAAATATATTTGATAATTTATTTTATAATTTATAATTTTTTTTTTTTTTTATCTGCCACAATATTCAATATAATGCAATGTTTTAATTAACTATAACTTTAGTCTTCTGTTAACAGATGGCAGCACAATACAAAAGTCTAAAAAAGCAAATCATCCCTCTTTAGGGTTAAATCCTAAGAGCAAAGAACGGCAGAGTTTTTTCCAAGTCTTACCATTAGGAACCCTGCTGTCGCTAGACGCTAATTTTTCCAAGTCCCATCCTTAGGTAGAAAAAACTTGGATACAATGACAATATATTTTTCAAATAGTGGTAGGAACAGTAAAATTTTCCTTATAGTTTGTCACCCCTGTAAATATACAGGTGGGGGGGGGCAAATTAATACGAACACTTGTGAAAAAGTATGTTGTATTTCACACCTGCAGTACAGTCGTGCCACCTGAAACAGAAGTCTACCACCTAGTGAACGTGCAGAGGAAGGTATCAGTTTCTCAGCAGCAATTACCGGTGTTGCATGCGTCTATCGAACTGTCTGTTATAAATTGAAATGTCAGGCGTGTCAGAATTCTAAAGAGGAATGATTGTTGGAGCGCGTTGTGGAGCATCAGTTATCGAAACAGAAAATCTTTTGGGGTTTGCAAAGAGTACAGTAACAGCCATTATTGACAGCGTACACGAAAAAGGATAAGACGACATCTTCAAAGCACAACAGTGGCTGAAATTCCAAGCTTACTGATAGGGATAGGCTAATCTTGAAGTACATAGTAGACCGAAAGCACAAGCAATCGTTATCAGAGATAATATCCGAAATGAACAGACATCTTTAGGATCCCATTTCAACAAAAACTATCAAAAAGGAACTTAATTTTGCGAGCATTTACGGCAGACTGGCAATTCAAAAACTCTTGGTGACAGCAACTAATTCTTTCAAGCGACTCCAATGGTGCAGAGGTCACAAATGGTGGTCCCCACACAAGCGGCGACAAGAATTATTATCAGATGAATCGTCATTCACCCAATTTCAGAAGACCTGACGCGTTTATGTCCGGCGAATGCCCAGAGAAGCGTTTAAACCTGAATGCCTCATGCCCAATTTGAAGACCATAATGTGGCTCCATTGTGGTCTGGGGCCCGATATCTTGGCGCGGTCTTGGGCCACTTATTATTCCGCATGGGAGAATCAAATCCAATCTCTATGTAACCAGCCAGGGGATCATGGCCACCCTTTTGTCCAGATTTTATTCCATGGAGAGCGACTGCTTTTTCAAGACGACAATGCCCCTATCCACACTGCTAGGTGTGTTCAAGCTTGGTTCGAAGAGTTTGACGATGAAGTTAAACATCGTTCCTGCCCCCTCAGTCTCCGGATTTGAATATTATTGAATATTTATTGAAAGATCTGGGGTTCAAACTTCGTTCCAGATTTCTTCCTCCATCCAGCTTTTCAGAATTAGAGACCGTTTCAATTACAGGCAAATATTTTTTCGTGCTGCCTTGCACCAGTATTTCAAAACAAAAATCTTTTACATACGCTTTTATAACTTTTGCAGAAAAGTTTTTTTTAATAGTTGTGTGAATAAAATATAAATATAGTCTCCTGTAATTGAAACTTTACCACCCCACGGATACGGGACTGCAAAATATTCTTGATCATTTCAAATTATAAATAAAAATATAGAACTTCAATATATCATAAATTTTATATTTGGACAATGTATATCACAAATATTATTAAATCTGACAAACATCCAATGTTAGTCCGTACTCTGACGTCTGCCAGAAATCATTTTACATTTCCCCGGAAATGCAGAATAAACAATCACATTTGTATGAAAGCACTCACTTTAAAGTGTGTGGTTTATGTCTACATGTCAAAATGAAAAATAATACTACAATCGCAAAAACTACAAAAAATGATCCTTCAATCTGATTAACGATCTGACGAATAAAAATGCTTAAATTTCCTAGAAATAGCAACTATATTTTATATGTTTTATGGAATATTAGAATCAAATTATGGAGAAAGGTGTTTACTTTCAAAAAAGTTAATTTCGTAATTTTTACTCAATATGAAACGAGGCTTTTCTTTTCTCTAATTCCACATTGTTGAATATTTTTTTCAATATTTAATCGAAACATGTTGCCAAAAAGTGCGCATTATAACAAGGTAGTTTTTATTTCTTAAATTAATATATTAATTCAATCTTAAATGTGTAATTTCAATCTTAAACGTAAAAGAAGAGATATATTACAGATCATTGGTAGAAGTATATTTTTAGTTGTGAAATGAGATTTTAAATTTGACTAAATTTTTGCGTATTACGTTGTGTGTATAAATTCTGTAGGTCATATACAAGGTAACAGAAATAATTTGTAAGGGTTGCAGAGTATGAACGAAAATAGCTTAAACTGGGTTTTAAATGAGTTATGCAATTTTAAGTTGAACTACACTTAGAAAATCAAAATATGTTTGTAAAATGTAGAAAAAAATTACATACAAGCAACACGAATAATTGATTTCATGGCCGTCTATGAAAGATATCAATAAAATCTCTGAATTAAATTTTGAAATTTTTTGATACCAGGATGACCAAATTTTACATGAGCAACACTAAATAATTTTTTTCTTAAGAACATGGTAACTTTCCGAAAAGGTTTCTTTCTAATTATCATCAGTCCATTGTCATTTATATATTTTTTTCCCACAGACATTATTTTTTTCCTGCACCTTAAGGATCTCTTTAACATCCAGAAGAAAATTAATGGTCGAGTAAAATGAGAAATAGAATTTCTCGGCAACATGTCAGCTTCGACATCTGTAGTTCCTTTTAACCCCTTGGAGATGAGCGTCACGTATATGTGCCGCAAAAAGGCTTAAGAATCCTTTTTTATCCCCACCAGTAAAATTTTGCAGCAAAATTTACCTTAGTTAATCGGAGCATTTTATCAATTTGAAAAGTAACAAATTTCTGTTTTTATAATCGGTGACAAAACATTGAAAATTCGTAAAAGGCTCCCTCACGAAGGTGTTAAGGCCCCACACTAGGCACAGAAAAAAGACCCGGATGATAATGTAAAGTCTATGGGAGCGTTCTTTTCAAATATCTCGCTCAAATTTTAATATTTTTATAGGATTTTTTTGCATAAGATAGCTGAGGACGATCCACACCCGGACTAGTTTTTACTCTTTCAGTTTTGCTTATATATTTTTTATATTACGATAGTTTCACTTTCAGAACCGGTTTAAATCGGTTTTGAAAGTTAAAGTATTTAAAAAAATCTGAAACCAAAACTGAAAAAGTAAAAACTAGGCCGGCTGTGGATCGTCCACAGCTATATTGTGCACAAAAATCAAGTAAATTATTAAAATTTGGGCGAAATATTTGAAAAGAACGCCCCCATAGACTTTACATTATCACCCGGGTCTTTTTCTGCGCCTAGCGTTGTGCCTTAAGGGGTCTCAGGGGTCTTACTTTTTACTTATTGTGCAATTTAGCAATTTGTCACTTTTTTTCAGTCTCTATGAAACATAAATGCATAAAGCTTTTAATACAGACAACTTGATATATCTTCTACTTAAAGTAATTTTTTTATACTCTAGATTTAAGCTTTATTTTATTTATTTTATTTTAATGGATTTTTTTTTACTTAAATCTACTGCGCGCAAGATTGTAGCAGAACTATTAGTTCAAGAGTCATTAAAGTTATTGATAATGATATAAAAGTAATGTATCATGAACGCATACTTCGTTTGTAAGCAATTTATTTATTTATTTTTCAATAAAAAGGATTTTTTTAAATTTATAATTTAAATTCAAATTACAAATAAATAAATAAATAAATTGCTTACAAATGAAGTATACGTTCATGATACATTAGTTTTATGTCATTATCAATATCTTTGGAAACTCTTGAACCGACAGTTTTGCTGCAATCTTGAGCGCAGTACATGCAATTAAAAAAATTTTTAATTTTTCATCAAAATTAAGCATAAATTATTATAGAATATTAAAAAAATATATTAAGGTAATAAAATAAATAACATATAAGATATATAAATAATAAAAGAGATATTAAGTTGTCTATATTAAAAATGTTATACATTTATGTTTTATAGGGAAAGAGAAAAAAAAGGTATCTATGACATGTTGCTAGGGAGGAACTACCTAGTAGAAAAGAAAGACTCACGAGACCCCTTAAATATTCGATATAATACTCAAACATACTTCCCTCCCCGTAAGACATGGTGACGTCACTGCAACGCCGTTGTGAAGTCACATTGTGACTTTGTGACCATCGATTGTCGATGTGACCTCACGTGACGTCGATATGAAGTCACAGTGACTAAAATGTGAAGTCGTTATGGCCGTTTTAGAGAGATTTTGTGACGTCACAATGTGACCAATTTGTGAAAAGTGTGTCATTTGTGACTACTTTGACGTTAACATTGTGACGAACTGTGAAAATTTTTTAGAAAGTCACATCTTAGTCACATTGTGACGTCACTGAGTGGTGGCATTTTCGTCACAGATGTGATTTGACTAAAGTGACTCACAGTGACGTCATGACGTCATAATTATGTATTTTAAGTTTCAAACGATTAAAATGCATTTGAAATTTTTTCCCCGTTAACCGTAACGCAACGGAATACTTTTGATTGTCTCTGTAACTGATCTATGCATCCGATTGTCATAAAATTTGAAATAACTCGACAAAAGTATGTAATAATTATGTATTTTAAATTTCAAACGATTAAAATGCATTTGAAATCTTTTTCCCCCATTGACCGTAATGTAATGGAATACTTTTGATTGCCCCTGTAATTGATCTATGCATCCGTTTTTCATAAAATTTGAAATGACTCGACAAAATTATGTAATAATTATGTATTTTAAATTTCAAACGATTCGGTTAGGTAGTTTTTGCGTTGTTATATGCGGACTGACAAACGGACAGACGGACGGTCTGAACGACCACTATAGGTTGACAGTATTTACATAATTACGAACGCACCTAAAAAGGAATTGAATAATAGAGTCTTTTTTTTATTTTAATTAAAACGTTTTTTAATATTTTACCGGTATTAAAAATATACTAGTCTTATTTCGGTACATTGTAGTTATCTTCCTACTATAGTAACCAGGAATTTAATTTTCAGTACCGGTAAATTTCAAAAAAATATTATGACTAAACAGTTTTCTTTTGTTGATAAAAAGATTTTTTTTTAACTTACAGTTTCTGTACCTATTAAATTTTTTTTATACACACATTTTTTCTTTTAGCGATCTTCGGTATAGAAAATTTACCCCCAAACATTGTGAACCATTTTTTCAAGTGCAAATTGTTTGATATTTCATTTTAAGTTTATACTTTAGTTGGCGTAGCTTAAAAATATGACTTAAATTTTGATGGTATAAAATATTGCCTAAAACAATAGGGGAAGATGGGGATACTTGAGCCATTTTTTAAATTAATTTTTTTTTTTTTTTTTTTTTTTTAATTTCTTAGAACAAAATAAAATATTGAAAATGAAAATTTGATATTTTTTCTTCAATTGAAAACCACTTTCAATTAATTTTGAACTATTTTTCTATGTTTAATAAATTTTTACTTTTTCTTTTACATCGTGGCTCAAGTATCCGCATGGAGGGGATACTTGAGCCAGATGTCACATTTGCACCAGTATTTTGCAAAGGAAAAAACCGATTTACAATATACGCGAAAAAATGCATTAAACCTTTTCAAATAAATTTGGTCGAATTTTCTGGTGTCGTTGTGACATTTCAGAATTAAAATTATGTGGTAGAAAATTCTACCAGCACAGCTCAAAGGGTTAATCACCATACTTTCAAAATGGTACCAAGGTGATTTCTTTTTTACATGTTCAGAACTATAAATATGCTACCATGTGGCCAGTTTTAGAAAGAAAAATTGACCAACTGTAGAGATAATAGGGGTGGCTCAAGTATCCTCTATATTCAAGTATCCCCACTCTCCCTTATAGCATCATTTATTTTTTAGCGAATACTTCGCATGTTGCGATTATGAAATATTAATATGCAATAACAATTAACATAAAATTTCTGGTAAGCCTGAAGTTTTTACCTTCGTCTTTTTTCATCTTGTTTTTACCTTCTCTTACCTTCTTCAAAGAAATTATTGGATTCGTGAATATTTTTTACTTCTGGTTTTCGGTGGATTTATACGTTTTAGAAGGTCCTGGGCATGATTTGGTTGTTTTTAGAAAATGTCTATCTGTCACTTTATGAAACTATATGTTACGAAAATATTGTCTGCGTTCTGTGACAAGAAATAATGCATGGGATTTGAATAAAAGTTTTATTTTTCTTGAGAGGTGCAACGAAATGTTATAAACAAATATTATTGACATGTTTCGATTCCAATGTAATAAGAACAATAATCATAATAAAATAATTGTCATTGACATTGTCGCGAGCTGTTTATATTGACCGTGAAACGATTTTTATTTTTATTTTTATTTTATTATGATTATGGTTCTTATTAGACGGAATCGAAACATGTAGATAACATTTGTTTTTAATTTTCGTTACACCTCTGAAATAAAATAAAAATTTTATTCAAATCTTTATATGTAAAAGGTGTATTTCTTTAAAATCTTGTGATTTAAAAATCTAAAAGATTTAATAACTTTTTTATGAACGCATGCGATTTTACAAAACTTTAGATTCCGTTAGATTTTAATATAAAATGGGGCTGATTAATTTTTGGTATGTGTCGCATATCATGCAGTGCTGCTATGCTGCATTATTTACGATTTCCACAATGGCTCTATCGCAAGAAATAAAGCACGAATTTTCTTAAAGCTTCACATTCTGTAAAACCTTGATGTAATTTAGTACTGATTACCTTTTGGTGTAAATCGCTCAATAGGTGGCGTTGTGATGCTGAATTATTTAATATTATCACAATAGCTCTATCTCAAGAATTAATGCATGAATTTTCTTGAAACTCACATTTAGTTAGTTTATATTAAATTAGCTTGATATTGATAGAAAGGTTTAGTTTCTGGTGCAAATTACCCTATAGGTGGAGCTGCAAAGTTACATTTTTAGCGATTTCTTAATAGCTGTATCTCAAAAAATAACGGATTGATTTTTACCAATTGTCAGGTTCAATTTGTCCCTGATAAAAATTGTTTGTGATTAGGTTTTGGCATACATCGCTTAATTTCTCTCAATTTCTCGATTGCTCTGTTAAGCGCAATTGCTTTATATTTCCGGTATAGCTCTATCTCAGAAACTAATGCATGTATTTCCATCAAACTTCAGATTCAGTTAGAAGTTGAGATAAATTGTGGCTAATTAGGTATTTGTGTAAATCACCTAACCGGTGGTGCTGATATACTGCATTTTTCATGAAATATTAGTATATATGAGAGAGAAGAAAGTTTTGGAATTGCCACATTTAACTAGTTTTGTCTTATTTTAAAACTCACGATCGGAATTTCAGGAAAAAATAGGTTATTTGTATTTAATTATAGTAATGTGTTTGGTCTTTTAACACTAGAACTCCGGGAAATTTTACGCAAGTTTTATAAAATATCTTTTAAACCAGAAAAATATTTTGAAATTATTCAGTTTATTTGTATAGCTCATATTGCAACTCATATATATAATTTATTTCTTGAAGATTTTTCTGGTTCGAATTGACAATTACGTCAATGATCGGTGTCAAATTGACACCTTCCCCGCGTTCTAGTGTTAAAATTAGATTGTTTGTTTTCATTGACGCGTATATCTGTAACACAAGTACATGTTTCTAACAATGCGATGTAAAATAGAATAAATGCATTTAAATGATCAGGTGATTGATACGAAAAAAAATACATTTTTCCCTCTTCTAATTAAGATAGAAACATGATTTAAACGTCATTTTAAGCATAAACAAAACACAGATATTTTTAATGCAACTAATTTTTTTTTTCTTTTTTAGAAAATTTAAATACAGTCGAGTCTCTATATAACGAAATCCACCGTTCCAGTAAAAAAATCTTGCATTAATTTCATTGCATTAATTTCAGACGAAGATATCTGTAATTTTTTGTTGTTTTGATTGTAAAATTGTTACGTTCTCAAAAGAAAAAAAATTAATAAATAAATAAATAATAAAAAAATGCTCAAATTTTAGCAAGGAATGAAAAATTGTAGTTAACATTTTCCTCCATTTGAAGGCCTCTCTTATGTGCCTCTCATTGATTCCTCTCTTACATGTGTATCAATCCAACTGACACTGTTTTGAGAAGGATGTGGAAAGGCTTCTGGGAGGTGGGAAGAATTCGTTGGATTTAAAGAACAAGGAGAGAAGTAATAATAATAAAAAAAAACTCAGCAGTGACGATAAATCAAAAATAGGTGATGGAAAATTGATTCCATATGATTTCGAAGCTTTTTAAAACTGAATAAATTAAGACCAATTTATGAAAAAATTCGTTATATGGAGATACATATTTCGCTGTATAGAGACTGTTTTTAATGTAATCATGCGAAAAGGGGACCGTTCCTACTAAAAATTCGTTATAAAGAGAAATTCGATGTATGGAGTTTCGTTATAGAGAGACTCAACTGTATTTTTGTGTTTTGGATTCACTTAATGTGTGTTGTAGAATTATTATCGCTAATTAATATGGGGAAGGATTTCTTCAATTGGACCTTAGATTTAGAGAAATAGGAGGTCAAAAGTTCAGCATATTTTTCAAATACGCATTAGTTTGCAACTCCAACGAGTATTTCGTGACGTCATAGTACCAATCAATTTTTACAAAAAATGTTCACTTTATTTCACTGCAAAAATTGTGCAATTTTATAAAACAAGTATTCTTTCATAATAATATTGGTATTAATAAATTGAAAAAGTTGGCAATTGTACATGAGGTGAACGTAGAGTATTAGATAGCTGGATGGGCCAAATTCGATGCTGGCTTTTGACATTTTATTTATTTATTTTTTTATTGAATTAAATTTTTTATTATTTAAAATAAAAATTTATTGTCATGTAATTATTATAAATAGAAAAAACTTTCAAATTAAAATTATATACATATTATTCATTAAAGTGGGAAAATATTGAAAATTACGGCGTCGTAAAAACAATGTTAACACGTGAATTTTAAAAGAGAAAGAAAATTGTAAAATAATAATTTCATTAATATGCATTTAAAGTTCTAAATGGAGAAAAATTAAGTCAGATTCAAAAACAAAATAGGGCAGTGCAAATAATATTTCTTTTTCTAATAATAAAAATTTTTTCGCGTGAATATCACAAAAAAGTAAGTAAATAAATAAAAGTTTGGTGAAAATTACGCCAGTTTTAAAACGCTACATTTTGGAGTCACTTATTTAAAACCATTACTTTATAGCATTGTTGAAAAATATCAGGTAGCTGAGACTCTGTTGACTAAGTTCATTTTATATTAGCTGATTCTGAAATGCTCAAATAATCTTATTTTATCAAACGCGAAAACAACCATTCACAGCAGCTTATTCGCCCTTTAACTCTTTCCGTAAGACGGAAAAGAATGAATACCCGTTCATAAAACGATCGCCACTGTTTATTTTTTATTTTATTTTATTTTATCTTTTTAATTATAATTTAATCTTCCGCAGTTTTTTCTTCTTAATTGATAAAATCAACCTATTTTTAGAGGCATGATGGGGGTTAAAGAAAGTAACTCAGGGAACAGAGCCCCCTAGTAACCGAAAAATTCTTAATCAATCATTTTTAATACTTTAAAAATATTATTTCGGAATGTTCAACTGCAAAGAAATGAATACATAAATATAAATTAATATTGGTGTACATTTACTCCATTACGAATTTTAAAACTGCCATTTTTTTTAACAACAGTTGCTACAAGAAATATGAACATTTTTACTTTTTAATTCTAGATTTTGAAAAAATGTTTTTAAAAGAAAAACAGTTTTATGTTAAAAAATATAAACATAATATATAGAGAAACAAAAGATCGGTTCTTAACAATAGATTATTGTCAAATTTAAACTTTTGACATCAAAACTTGTCAAAAACATGCAAACGACTGAATAGAAAACATCATTTCACGAAATGATGGCTGAATTTTGAAGCTTTAACCCCTTGAGGGGACAAGCACTTATGTTCCTAAAATGTTCAGATGATTGATTGACACCGGGATTCACAAACAGATTTATATCATAGAAAGTAAAAGCTGTTGTTTGCGTACATTGTAAAAAGCAAATCTTAATACTAAAATTCCGGTGCCGATGTGGCAAAAGGGAATTAAAATTAAGTGGTATATATAATATACCGGTGCCCTTCAAGGGGTTAAAAGGTGTCTTTAGCAGCAAAAGAACAAAAAAACGCTCTCTCTGCTCCTTATTTCTGCCTGAAACAACAAAATGTGAATCGTAAAAGAAAAAAAAACACTTATGTTTTCAGGCGAATTTAAAATGAAAGGTGTATTTTTTTCATACAACGTTTTGAAGTGTGTGAAAGGCAGCGTACAAAACATTATTTTTGTGTGGTTTTTAAATGTATGATTGACAAATAGCCGTAGTTATCTATTATATAAAAATGAAAGGCGGAAATGTTTAGACTAAATTTTACAAATATTTTATTTAAATAATAGCGGTGTGAATCCGATATTTTCAAATTTATTGAACGGAAAAGAATTAACCTGTTAAGGGGTTATTTATAATTGAAAAAAAGATTATACACTTCTTTTTTTCTCAGTTATTGTTAATAATTGAAAACATAAATACAAATCAATATTAATGTATATTTATTCCACAGCGAATTTTTAAATTGTCTTTTTTTTTAACACTGCACTGCAGTTTCTACAAGAAATATGAAAATTTCTTTTCCAAGACTGAATTTTACTTTTAATTCTAGATTCTGAAAAAAATGTATTTAAAAGAAAATCTGTATCATGATAAAAGGTAAGAACAAAATATGTAAAGAAACAAAAGGTCGGTTCTTAACAATATATTATTTCCAAATTTAAACTTTTGACATCAAATCGTCTCACAAACATGCAAACGACTGAATAGAAAACATCATGCACAAAGTGATGGCTGACTTTTGACGGTTGAAAAGATATCTTTAGCAACAAAAGAGCAAAAAACGCTTGCTCTGCTCCTTATTTCTGTCTGAAACAACAGAATGTGAATCGTAAAAGAAAAAAAAACCTTTTTTGTTTTCAGGCGAATTTAAACTGAAAGATATATTTTTTCAAGTGACGTTTTAAGTAATGAAAAGCGTGAAAGAAAACGTACAAGATTATTTTTGTGTTTGAGTTTAAAATGCGTGATTGACAAATAGCGGTAGTATTCAATATATAAAAATGAAATTTTTTTGTACATGTCATACATTCCTGCTGCAAGTAATTTTTAGGTGCGTTCGTAATTATGTAAATAATACGTTAAATAATGTAATATTCCGTTAAATTAAGGTCAATGGGAAAAAATAATTTCAAGTGCTTTTTAATGATGTTATACTTTTTCGAATGCTATAGAACTAATATGCATCTATGAAGTATACACTAAAAAATACATTCTGCACAATCTGTGATGCAAAGAATATTTGTTATTAATTTACAGGGCCGCACAAAAGTATTTCATTACACAATGGTATAGGGGAAAACACTGTTTGGAATGCGTTTCAATACATTACTAAGCAATTTCATATTTTATGAAATAGATATACGTTGCTGAGGTTTATTACAAGATACTTCCTGTATAATAGAAAGCAGATGGTATGTACAAGGACACACAAAAGATTTCGTCACTATAATGTATCCGATGTACTGTACAGTATTGCCAGATGGGCTACATTTTTTAAATCCAGATTCTTGATTGGCACCACTTTACAAATGATAAAATGTGACTTATTCTATGCTATGGTAATTAAGGCGAAAACAAAAGGGAATTTTACCGTTTCAAAAAAGTGGTGCCAATCAAGAAATCTGAATTTTAAAAAAGTAGCCCACTGGCAACACTGGTACTGTATACTATTACACCAAGATCTGAAAATTTATCAAACTTTGTTACAGTACGAACGCACCTCATTTCCCACGTTTTGATGCAATTTCCATTTTGCTGTTTGAGGACCCCAGAAACCAAGAGAATAAATCGTTAAATGAAAATGTTACGTGCAAAATGTACGCAGACGACCTGGAAATGTGGATTTTTTTCTTTTCAGGCAATAAAATACATGTAATTTTCTAATTATGTGCTACCTTTTAAATATCAACCACTTTTGCGAATAATTATCAATATTGAGTAAATATAAATTTAAAGAAAATTCTACTCTATTTTTGATGTTAAGAATTGTTAAGGGTTTAAAGACCACAATGGAACAAACATCAGTTTCCTATTTAAAACCAGTCAATTATTACTGATGTTCAAATTTAGCATCAATTATCTTTGCACTCAATTTATTTCAAATCGTATTCCTGTCACTTATAAATCTTGGCTTTTGAGATCCTCATGTCACACGTATCTCACTAAAAAAGCACTATAAAAAACAAATTGCTGTTTTGCTATCTGTTAGGCTTCATTCAGATCAATTTCTGTTTCTTTTAACATTATTACTTACCCTTCGTACTTACAAGGAAGGTCTCCATCATGGTTCGTACGGGTCCTGGAATTTCATGAGTGGAAAATTATTTGGTACCAGCATTTTCCTACAGAAAATCACTTCTTTAATAAGATGAAATTTTGCGCATTTGAAGTATATTTATTTTTCTATTAAAAAATTCTGGTAAATCACCTTGAAAATAACGGTATCCGTACGAACCATGTCCATATACTAGGCATACTCAGAATTTTATGAAAAAATACTAATTAAACTACTTATGTATGTAATAAAGGATCAGTCAAAATTAGCAGCGGAATCACATTAGAAATTACGTAAAAAAATAAAATATATTCGAATATTTATCGTAAAAAGACGAAAGCGTCACTCGATTTGGCGAGCAGCCCTTTTCCTCGCCAAAAGCAAACGATTATAATGCAACTTGAAACTGCGGGATATTTTATATTTAGAATGCGTATAAATGGTATTTAATGAATTTAAACATAAACAAAAGACTTTAATATATTATATACATATATATATACATATTGTATTACCGATATATATATTACTTGTTGAAGTAGCTATTTAATTAATCACTGGAAAAATGTTTTCATATATTAAAAAAAATCATATTGAGAAAAATTATCTTCATGCATTTAAATGTATTTAAAAATAAAAGCCTGGTGTTTCCATAGCAACAAAATCTATTCGACAATTTTCAATCGGACTTTGAGCTTGAAACAAATTTAGTTAATTTAAATTATGAATTTCGTTTTGAATCGTATATTTTGGTGGTTAAATTTGAATATTAATATATATAAATATCGATATCAGAAAATTATGCTTAAAACAATCTAAAACTGACAAAACTGAAGTTATTTAAATTAAATTTATCAAAACAAGTTCAACATGAAGCTTTTTTTTTCTTGAAGTGTATTTGACATAAAGTATTTTTTTGAAATTACATTCCTTCGCCAATCGGCGATAAATCGCCAAATAACGAAATCTTCATTATTTTTTTACGGCTATTGAATGGAGGTTCCGCCGAATTTTTTTTTTATAAACGTATATACCCACACGAGAAGAACATTCTGTAATTTTTTCAGATTTTTCGGGGTATGCCCGTATGGAGACCTTCCTTGTTAGTATAGGGTAAATTTTGCAATCGTTTTAACCACTTAATCGTCGCGCCCGAGACATTCACAGGCTGCAAGCTTCACAGCTTTTGTTCAGAATTGTTTGGTTTCCACCAGATTTATAAAATTGTGTAGTAATTGGTTTTATTCTGGCATCATTGTACTTGTCATTAAATAAGGTGATTTTTTTTAATAATGCAATAATGAATTTGAGTTTTTAAAATGTAATTTAATGCGACCATTAAGGGGTTAATATTCGAAAAAAAAATGACTTATTTACACGTTAAAGATTCCGAAAAACATATTTTTAACAATAAAAAAAGTCTCCGTTTGTATGCGCTTCGGAATTTGATGATACATGGGGACTTAAAAAGAAAAAGTGTTCTAACAGACTGACGGAAGATTATTTAAAGCAATCCGGTTTCTAGCGTCACTTAGAAAGGAATTGTATATAATCAAATGATTTTTTAAAACGTAAATACAAAGATATTATGCAACAGATAAAAGAATACATTTAATTAATGGGATTTTAGGTGAAGAATTGCTTTGACAGATAAATATTTTATATAATAAAATAAAATAAAGAAAACGATGATTAAAGTTTTGGAATTTAAATAAATATGTTAAGAAATTATAAAAAAAGAGGGAAATTTAAATATTATAAAGTTAAATAATTAATTTAGAATTGATGTGAAATATTTTTATTATTACAGATTTATTTATATATTACAAATTGTTAGTTGAATCAAGTTTCAAATATAGGATTTTAGAGAATGAAACCATAGCTGCCAACTCTTCTGATTTTTCAACCCGGAAAAATTTAACAGAAAATTTTGCCTTATTTAATGAGCAGATTACAGCGATTTGAAATAGTAAAATTTACTGTAAAATTTTTCCGGGCCGAAAAAGCGGAAGATGTTGGCAGCTATGATGAAACTAATAAAAATAAAATGCAATGGCTTAATGACAGCTTTTAATGGCCGAGTAACTAAAATAATAATAAATATTGTTATTTAAAAAACGAGACACTTGATAAAAAAATATCCAATTTCTTTCATAAATTTCTGATAAAAAGAAAAAATAATTGGCTGTGAATTACAAACTTCAAATACTTTCACTGGATTGAATAGGTTTAAGTTATATTATTATCTCTCCAAATTAAATAATAATTAAGTAATAATTAATAAATAATTGAGTAATATTTCAATTGAAACCAAAAACATAAATAGTATCTTTTGACATGTAAAAAGAGTAAATATGTTTCAACCATCTCCTTATCATGTTTGAGACTATTTTATTATATTTTATTCGTCATTGAGTTTTTTATAAAATATCTTGAAAGTTTAGAAAACATGCTTTGAAATCTGACAATATTTTATACTTTAACAGTGCATAATTTTGAAATACTTAATTTTGTGAAATGATCATGATTATAATGATTGTTCAATATAGCGGAGTAAGTTAAATTTATTGATAAACAGAGATTTATTTATTTAGGCATATCGTTTGGGTTAAAGACTATACGAAGTTTAGCAACAGTATTCTAGTAGTTGTAAATGCATCATAAATCAGGAGTTCGAACATCTCTTCTTTATTGTTAAATACTTTAATCGTTGCCAGAAAACACAAGGCAACGATCACTTGACAACGAATGCTGCAAGTTTTGAAATAGCGTGAAGCTTGACTTTTAAAACAAATACAAAATTATTTTAAAATTTAACCGGTACAAACATATTTTTTACTTAATCTATCCTGTTTAGCTTTGTTCTTTTCTGGGAAATTGAGTTGTAGGTAAATTAGTAACTTATTGATTGAAGGCAGTTATTTATTGATATAGCATTTATTAATCCAACCTAATTTAAAATTAACTGTGGATCCTTAAAGCTTTGTTATGAGAATACGAATTGTTGTCTAAAATACACATTTATTTTAACGTTATTTATCTCAGTTATACATAGATAATCTTGTAAATTTTACATCGTTAAACATGCTTTGCATTGCTATTTATTGCCCCTTTATTATTATTATTCTTATTATTTTACATTTACTCATTTTATTCTGGATGTAAGTTTACATGGTCGTATAGTTTTTTGCAGTAAAATCATATCTTTTGAATGACGATATTATTCTTGTTTTTGAACTTAATTAATTTTAAAACAATTATTTTTAATTGGTAAATAAATCAAATGTATTGAAAAATTTCACATAAATAAAAAAGGTTCCAGGTTAGGATTTAAACCACGGACCACTGGCTTAAGCTGCCACTTTTCTGCCAAAGGAACTCTGGAGTAATTTGATGAACATATTTCACCCAGACAGCCGAATGCCATAATCAACAAAATACTCATAACACAAGCAAAAAAAAAAAAAAAAAAAAAAAAAAAAAAAAATGGTGCTTGTGATTTTACAACTGATTTTAGATATTTTTAGGACACTGAATCTAAATATGAAATTAGTTTTTCTCTATCAGCTTTACTTTTTTAGATATGCGAAGAGAACTAGAGATTTTTTGGAACTGAAGTGACCCTGAACGCTTAAATGGACCTTCCGAGACATGGGCCTGCCGTGACGTTGAAAGTTATTTGAGAGGCGTTGAAATATAAGAAGATCTGGAAAGAAACAGATGTGCAAACAAAACTGAGGTTCTGCGCATTCTTATGATTTTGTGCCGCTCAGCCATAAAGCCAAATGGAAAAGCCACCAAGAGATAATCTGCGTTCTCTCATGCTAAACGTTGTTGACATTTCATGATATTTGTTTTTTGGACTGAATTCTTATAAAGTTAAACTTAATACGTACGGTGTTGTAGATTGTTATATCTGTGTTGTTAAATAGAAATCGAATGAGTTCAAGTAGAAGAAAGTGTGTAAATCATCCCGATGTATTTTGCTACATATGCGAAGAATACACGTTAAAAGAGCACAGAAAAAAGATTACTGACTTTGTAAAGAGATCTTATCTTGGATACTTTGGGGTTAAACTTGATGATCAGGATAAAACGTGGACTCGGCATCAGATCTGTAAAACTTGTACAGAACACTTACGACAATGGACTAACGAGAAAAGAAAAAGACTCAAATTCGACATACCAATGATTTGGAGAGAACCCCAAACCATTTCAATGACTGTTATTTCTGCCTAGTAAATATTACGGGAATTAATCGAAACAACCGTAATAAGTGGACTTATCCTGATTTAAATTCTGCAAGACGCCCTGTTCCTCACTCAGAAGAAGTGCCGATCGCAACGTTTTACCAGCTACTAGAGCTCAGTGAGGATGAATACTGCCCCTCTGATCATCCTTCTGATAGTTATGAAGGTGACAGGGATTATGAGGAGATGTCATCAATGCCTCAACGTTTTAATCAGAATGAATTAAGTAATCTCACTAGAGATCTCAACCTCGCAAAAGAAGCTTCTGAGTTGCTGGTTTCAAGATTAAAGGACAAAAAATTTACTGGAACAAGGAACTAAAATTACCTTTTACCGAACAACAGAATAAAGCCTATTACCCTTCTTTTACCAAGAAGACAAGCTTGTATTTTGTCACGAAATTAGAGGTCTCCTTGAATAAAATGGGTCTTACGGAATATTTACCAGAAGATTGGCGCTTATTTGTTGAGAGCTCAAAGCGGAGTTTGTAATGTGTTCTTCGACACAATGGGAACAAATATGGTTCCATACCAATTGCTCACTCAACGAAAATGAATGACGAATACAATACAATAGCTTTGGTCTTTGACAAAATAAAGTATCATCAACATCAGTGGGTGATTTGTGTGGATTTAAAAATGGTAAACTTTCTCCTAGGACAGCAAAGTGGTTACACCAAATATCCTTGCTTCTTGTGCTTTTGGGATAGCAGGGATAAAACACAACTAAGAGAAAAAACATGGATGTTGGGGAAAGGAATGTCATAAATAACCTCTTAGTTGGGCGAGATAAAATCATACTTCCTCCACTGCATATCAAGCTCGGTCTTATGAAGCAGTTTGTAAAGGCTTTTGATAAGAACGGGTCACGCTTTACATATATAAGGGAGAAAATGTCCCAACTGAGTTATGAAAAAAATTAAAGCAGGAATATTTAATGGACCACAAATAAGACAACTGATTAAGAATCCTGCCTTCGTAAATTGCATGAATGAGGCTGAACGAAAAGCCTGGCCATCTTCTGTTGCAGTTGTCGAAAATGTTCTTGGCAAACACAAAGCAAAAAACTACGTAGAGCTGGTAAATGAAATGCTTAGTCGTTTTAAATCTCTTGGGTGTAATATGAGCTAAGGTGCACTTTTTACACAGCCACTGAGAGCATTTTTCTGAAAATTTAGGAGACACAAGTGAGGAACAGGGTGAAAGTTTTCACCAACATATTAAGACTATGGAGGACTGCTACCAAGGAAGATGAAATACGCACATGATGGTAGATTACTGTTGGAATTTAAAAAGTGACTGCTCTAAAATACATTCAAGAATGTATCAGAAAAGAAGCTTCCGAAGCGTTCAGTGAGAATCTGTCTAATCGATGAATTTTCCCTCTATCTTTGTGAGTAAAAATATTTGCATAATATAATTTTAAAAATTATTATCTGATCATATGTATATCAAAGTAATAAAAATTAACATTTGTATATTACAAAAATAAAAATTCTATATTTATTTTTTTATTTATATGTATATATAATTCATGGATTTGTCTTAAAATAATGTAACATGTACTTCACAAAATGTTGTTTATCTTATATATTCGAACTGCTGGGCAAAAACTAATGGCATATCTGAATTCAGGACGCCAAATTCATATAAAATCAGCTCCAAATACCTAGGCACCAAAACAGCTGTTGACCTGTGCAATCAATTGTGTAACTTTAATACTTTTAAAACTAGTAATAATATGATAATTAATATTCAGTTTAGAAAATCTACTTACTGATCTCATACAATTTTAAACAATACAGTGATAGCATACCTAAAAAAAATAGAAAAAAAAAACATGTTAATTGGTAAATCAGTAAAGCATAAAATTAATAACACAGATACATTCACAACGCTTAATAATATATCAATTTGGCCACCATTATCCATTGTTAACTAGTAATTATACTAGATAATATTTCCACACTTAATAATAACAAAAGATAATAAAGTCTGTTAAAAAGCTAATCCAAAAATTATTTTTAAATCATTTTCTTAAACTTAAATTCATTCAAGATAATGAAATTGAAATAATAAACTTACCTATGCACCAGTAGCGGCTCGTGAGGCAGTGCTGCATCCGATTTTTCACACCACTGAAATTTAACAGATCCTTTCATATTATTTATTCGACAAATTTTGTTGATTAAATCAAACTGAAATAACCATACAATTTTAGTGGTGTGAATAAATTGATGCAGCACCCCCTGACCAGCCGCTACTGCTATGCACACAAACATACAGTTGAGTTTTGCAAAAATATGTACTTTTGAATTACAGCGCTCACACACCTCTTATATTTTGTAGGGACTCTGGCACCACTATTAATGATAAGAAAATTTATATTTAATTTTTAAGAAATATAACATTAACCACCTCCGTGATTCGCAATATTTTTCTGCAATTCAATACATTGAAAATACTTTTAAAATTTAGTGGTAGAAATGTGCGAACCCTGAATTAATATAAGGAACCCAGAAGCCAAGGGGTACAACAGACAAAATGTCAATTTAGAGTAAATTGAGTTTAAAGATAATTGATGTTAAATTGGAACATCAGTAACAATTGACTAAGTTGGAATAGGAAACATCTACTTGTTGCATTCTAATCTTTGAACTCTCATTTCAATAATTGTTAAAAAAATAGAGTACAATTTTCTTTAAATGTATAATTAATCAATATTATTTGTTTTTCGAAAAAAGTGGTTTATCTCTATAACTCCCCAAATAATCAGAAAATGACCTATATCTCTTTACCTGAAATGAAAAAAGCATATTTCGAGATACTCTGTGCACTTAACTCAATTTTTTCAATTTTGTCACTTATACCCCTTGGCTTCTGGGGTTCTCATATGTAATAAATACGTGATATGTATACCTACAGAATATTTTAACTGAAATGATTTCTTAAAGCTTTAAATTTGCAAAACTAAATTTAAACCATATTCTATGAAGTACTTTTTAAGCTAATCATAAAAAATTACCGCATTGCAGTTTATTTAGGAATAATATTAACACTAGAATTAGCGTGAGTCCTCATTTTGACTGCTATCATATGAATAAGTTTCAATTCAAACCAGACATTTGATTATGAAATAAATTTAAAATTTGAAAGAGTAAAAATGTTAAATAATAAATTAAAATTATTTTTAATTAAAATTCTGGTGTGAAATATTTTTTTTTATAAAACATAACTCAAATTTCCCGTAGTTCTAGTGTTATAAACAGTAGCGGCTCGTCAGGGGGGGGGGGGTGTGCTGCATCAATTTTTTTTACACCACTAAAATTATACAGCAGTTTTAGTACACATATATATTCTATATATATATATATATACATATTTATTTATTTCTTAAATCAAGAAAATTTGTCGAATAAATGATTTAAAACATTCTGTTAAATTTTAGTGGTGAGAAAAACGATGCAGCACTCCCTGACGAGCTGCTATTGGTTATAAAACCAATTTACATTTTATATCCAACATACTTACATTATTTTACAGTACAAACACTAACTATTTACAAAATCCGTAACAATAAGAATATTACTTGAATAGTATGCAAAGCAACAACATTCTTTATCTTTCAGACAATAAAATATTCGTTATAAACTTATTAATTCATTTGGATAGTTAGGTTAATATTATTAATGTAAAAGTATTTTCTTTTAAGTTGAAAAAAATTCGGACTCAAAAGGGTTAAATAAAATGTATGTTTTTAACTTGCAGCATGTACTTTTTTTTTGTCACGTTTTAAGTAAAACAGTGATTATTTCAAGGTTATGAAAACAGGTTACTATTTTTCGTAGAAATTGTAAAAAAAAAATCCTGCACAAAAAGAAATGACGTACCTTTGTGGTTATTTGCCTTAATTGTTGAAGTCCGGTTTTCAAATGTGTTTCGCGTTTTTAAATATGTTCATTTACGTATCTTCTTTGCCTTATTAACAGTAGCGGCTGGTCAGGGGGTGCTGCATCAATTTATTCACACCACTAAAATTGTATGGTTATTTCAGTTTGATTTAATCAACAAAATTTGTCGAATAAATAATATGAAAGGATCTGTTAAATGTCAGTGGTGTGAAAAATCGGATGCAGCACTGCCTGACGAGCCGCTACTGCTTATTAACCTACTTAGTTGTGTTAACCCTTTAACTAATTAATACTTTTCCATTCAATAAATTAAAAATAACAGATTCACACCACTATTATTTAAAAAAAATATTCGTAAAATTCAGTCGAAACATTTTTAATTTTCATTACTGTGATTTTTTTTTTTTTTTTTTTTTTTTTTTTTTTTTTTTTTTTTAATAATAGAGGTGTCAAAAAGCTTTACATGATGAATTTTATCGTACCATCGTACACGGGCTCTGCCCGTCATTGTAGGTTAAGGGGTTAAAATAATCAGAACGTGTTGGAAAGTGATTCACATACTACCATGGTTGACGGATATTTTTTTGGTGCGTTCGTAATTATATAAATGCGTAGCACCTATAGTCGTCGTTCAGTCCGTCCGTTTGTCCGCGTATAACAGTGTAAAAACTACCCAAACAAATGAAAAATAAAATAAATTGTCTGAAATTTAAAATATATATTTGTTACATAATTTTGTCGAGACATTTCAAGTTTCAGGAAAATCGGATGGATAGTTTAATTACAGGGACAATAAAAAGCATTCCATTCCATTACGGTGAATGGAAAAAATAGTTTCAAGTGTATTTTAATGATCTTACACTCTTTCGTACATAATAGAATTGATATGAATCTATGAAGCATGTACTGTAACATACATTCTGTACAACCTGTGGTGCAAAGAATATTTGTTATTAATTTACAGGGCTACACAAATGTAATCCACAACAGAATGACATCGAGAGGAACATTGCTTGGGGCTCTTTATATTTATATTGAACTATTTAACATTTTATGAAATTGATTTAGGTTTATAAATTACTTCCTGTATAATAGAAAGCAAATAGCATTAGGAATACGCAAAAGATTTCGAACACTTTATTGTATCTGAAATAACTGTATACTATAACAGAAAGGCCTGAATATTTTTTAATATCGCTATAGGACGAACGCACCTCATTTACTACGCTTGAAGTGCAATTATCGACTTTTTAAGCTACTTAGTTTTGTTCAAGTAATCAGGTGTTGGATAGTTAATTATGTTTAATGCCTCACGAATGCTTTTGCTTTCTTGATTTTCTCTTTTACAAATTTTTCGACTAGTTAAATCTTTTATTCAAATTTCTACAATTAATTATAAATACCAAATGTAATACTACGTTTGCAATTTTGGTGCACCTCTATATTTTATTTTATCAACCTTTTCTCTTTGAGCATGATAAATTTAATTAATTAAAGCGGCTTATATTTTAAGCCCTGGATAAATAACTAAATTATCTGATTATTTTTCAGATTTCTTAAAGATGATTTCACAAACCACAGAAATCCATTTACATTTTTATTGTTGTTAGAAAGGAGAGAGAATTTAATTTCAGATAAAGAGGAATTCGAATGTTATATTTTAAAAGTTTTAAATTTTCTGTGTGATGTTATTTTAATCTAATGTAATTGCATTTTCTGTTGATTTATTTTTAAAAATAATGCATAAAAATGATGTAAAATAAATTTTAATTTATTCTGCATTAATCAAAAATTTTTGCGTATTTAACATAGTGTTAAATTATATTAAATTTGTACTTTAAATAATAATAAAACATCGTTTTTATTTAATTATTTTGCAGGTGGAAAGAAAGAAAAAAAGTCACGTTATATTAAAAAGAAATGCACATGGTGCATTTAAAAATATAACAGTTATTCGACATTTTAAAATTTTACAAATTTAAAATTTTTTATTACTTTAACACCAAACTTTTAATTTAACTCTTTGAACTTGCCATTAATATGTCTTCCAAAGGGTATAGCGAGGTAAGAATGGCGAAATGGCCCCCATGGTCAATGACTGAATTATTATTTGTACTAGTATCAGCACTCTAAAGGAGTACGAAATGCAAGGTCATTGACCCCCGATCTTGACCTGTCTCTAAGATATTCGATAAAGTTCGTACGCGCGCCGTTATTTTTTAAATGTATTTTTCTGAAAAACTGTAAAAGCTAGAAAGATGGGGCCAATTGCGTATATTGAGAGATACTTTGAAAAATATTTTATATTTTTTTCAGAGTTTTCGTGAAATGACAACTGGGCAAAATAATGAAACAAAGTATAAATCTTTTATTTTAGCACTGTTCTGTTATGTCTACCGCGCCAAAAAAAATACATAATATTTTTTAATTTATATACTTTTAGCACACAAAAAATGATCAAAATCAAAGAGGCGCTTTTTAAGTAATATCTAAGAAGAAAATAGAAAAGGTTAAAATAAAAATTCTAAATAGAAAAGGAAGAAAAAGAGAAAAATTGATACCGGACAAATTTAAAAGAAAAAGTAAGACTGATATACGGCTAGTGTGAGTCTGAAACACGGCTAGTGGAAGTAAGACACTGAAATACAGCTTGTGAGTGGGTGGAGCGATGAAACTAGCGATCGCCTCGACCTCCACCCCATATACGCTTGTCCTGTTGAAATTCTGTCTAAAAATTTTTTAAGCGATGAAGTCAATGTTGTAATTAATGAAATTAGAGATGATGATAATTATAGTTATACCTATGATTATCATGTCTACCGCGCCAAATACATATATATATATATAATATTCTTTCATTTATATATTTATACCACGCAAAACATGATCAAAATCAAAGAGGTGCTTCTTTGAGTAATTATGATTTTAATAAGTGAGATCACGGATGGTAGGAACTAATTAAAGAGGTCTTTTTTAGAATTATTTATTATAATTATATCATACATAAGATTTCAAACATCATTATTTTCATTTATTACAATATTGACTTCATCATTTAAAAAAAGGGTATAGCGAGGTAAGAATGGTGAAATGGCCCCCATGGTCAAGGACTGATTTATTATTTGTACTAGTATCAGCACTCTAAAAGAGTACGAAATGCAAGGTCATTGATCCCTGATCTTGACCTGTTTTAACACTAGAACCGCCATTATGGGTAAAAATGACCCTTGCCAGATCGATAATAGTCGATTCGAACCAGAATTTTCTTCATAAGATATGTTAAATATATGCAGCTGAAAAATAGACTAATTAAATAAGTTAAACAGTTTTAAAACAAAATTCCGGTGAGAAACACTTTTTATAAAACTTGAGTAAAATACCCGGCGGCGGTTCTAGTGTTAAGATATTCAAAAAAGTTCGCACGCGCGCCGTTATTTTTTAAATGCATTTTTCTGAAAAACAACAAAAGCTAGAAAGATGAGATCAATCGCGTATATTGAGAGATACTTTGAAAAATGTTTTGTATTTTTTCAGAGTTTTCATGAAATGCCAACTGTGCAAAATAATTAAACAAATTATAAATATTTTTTTGTACCGTCCTGTTATGTCTACCGCGCCAAAAAAAATATAATATTCATTAACCCTTTCCGGTGCGGACAAATTCTGCTAGTAAAATGAGAAATTATCGACTGACACCGGAATTTACAAACGACTTTTTAAGAAATCAAGAACTCCTTAATTTAAGCTTTTATTGTTAAAGCAAGATTTTATTAAAATATTATCGGTGCCAATTGCAAGTTGAGAATTATAATTAGGTGTATCATGACCGGACACACTCCGCCGGAAAGGGTTAATTTAACCTGTAAGTACGCGCGCAGGGCCTAAAAGACCCGGAGTGCGTATGGTTTTTTACAATTGCAACCAATAATTTTTTTAAGTAATCTTCAACTTATTTTATTGCAAAATTTGTAGGAATTGTCTGCATCCAAATAAAGTGACTGTTATAATTTGATTTTATTGTTGACAAAATTAAAAACATTCATACCCTGGATAAGCGTGCGTTCTCTCGGGTTATATACTTTTACCATACAAAAGCTGATCAAAATCAAAGAGGTGCTTCTTTGAGTAATTATGAATTTGCTATATATGAATACGAATGGTAGGAACTAATTAAAGAGGACTTTATTTGGAATTATTTATTATAGTTACATGAGAAATATAATTTCAATCATCATCATCGCTATTTAATTTATTACAATAGTGACTTCATCATTTAAAAAAGTTTTAGACAGAATTTCAGCAGGAGGTAAAATGCGAGATAGATATCTCGCATGAGCTAAATAACATATGCCACTTGTGACATGGGCGCAGCATCCAACTGCCATGTTTCCATTTGGACAATCGCAACAATATCCTCGGATTCCTTCGATATTGTTAATATTAAGAACATAATCAATGAACAAGCGGTAATATTTACTATTTACGTGTCTGGAACGAACATTTAACTTGATAATATTTGGGGTTTGTTTAACGTAATATATGAATAGATTACTCGTGCCGTCCATTATTTCAGCCCGGTATGAAATGGCAAATGAGAGCTGATAGGAAACTTTAAATATTATTTTAAATTGTTCTTCATTTAGTTGTGGAAACTCCAAAATTTCTGATGATACCAGTCGTTGTAAAGCTATTTTTCTACGATTCCAGTGCTGCTTTTTTACCTCTTTACTTAAAGAGTATGATAACGTCATTACTATTCACTCTATTCATAACGATCTTTAATGTATTGAACAATTATCTCATTTAAGCCTGCATCAGAATCTAATCGCTTACTGAATTTGTTGAGTAAAAATCCGACAATATGCGTAATAGACTTACTTTTGGAAGTATTTTATTATCAAGATTGTTATGAAGCAAATTATATTTCTGAGCAATGGCCCCGTGCACAGATCGACTACCCAACGGATTTTAGTCACCTGTCGTGACATGTTGGCTTCTTCGGTAGGTAACTGGGCTTGATTACCTTTAAGTGCTGGCATTAATACGGCGTAGCCTTCTTTGGGGATAGAGTCAACGGCGTCACGAAAACCGAGATCTACAACAAATATATCATTTGGACGTAATAGAGTTTGAAGTTTAGCATTTTGTAACACTTTTTTCATAATAGTAGCATCATTTTCACGATTTCAAAAACAATATTTAATTAAAACTTTTAATTTAAGCAAACCGCGGGTGCGTTTTAAATTTCATTATAATCCCCACCCCCAACTACCAGATAATTTTGCTATAGTTTTAAATGCAGATTTCTGTTGAAATTTTCTTTTTTTCTTTCCCCTTTTTTTTTTTTTTTTTTTTGGCTACATTTTTTCCTCTCCAAGTTTAATCGCTGTATTTATCAAAATTGTTTCCGCCTAACTTGGCTATGATTGACCACAGTTGTTATAATTTTTTATCATCCTTTAAAATGCAAACACGTCATTTAGACGGGCTATCTTCTAGTTATATAATAACTATCCACTGACCGATGGATAAAGACAGCAAACTCTCCCTGCGAATATCATATTGCGTATATACGTCGGGGCGACCGCTAATTTCACTACTTTACCCACTCAGTAGCCATATGTATGTGTCTCTCTAACCGTATATCAGTATTACTTTTTCTTTTAAATTTGTCCGGTATCAATTTTTCTTTTTTCCTTCCTTTTCTATTTAGAATTTTTATTTTAACCTTTTCTATTTTCTTCTTAGATATTACTCAAAAAGCGCCTCTTTGATTTTGATCATTTTTTGTGTGCTATAAGTATATAAATTAAAGAATATTATGTATTTTTTTTGGCGCGGTAGACATAACAGAACAATACTAAAATAAAAGATTTATACTTTGTTTCATTATTTTGCACAGTTGTTATTTCACGAAAACTCTGAAAAAAATATGAAATATTTTTCAAAGTATCTCTCAATATACGCAATTGGTCCCATCTTTCTAGCTTTTATAGTTTTTCAGAAAAATACATTTAAAAAACAACGGCGCGCGTACGAACTTTATGGAATATCTTAAAGACAGGTCATGATCGGGGGTCAATGACCTTGCATTTCGTACTCTTTTAGAGTGCTGATACTAGTACAAATAATAATTCAGTCATTGACCATGGGGGCCATTTCGCCATTCTTATCTCGCTATACCCTTTAAAGTATTCGGTTTTTAATGTCCTGTATCCTCTTAAGCTACTTAGTTTTGTTAAAGTAATCATGAACTGCTGAAAAATGATTCATATTTCATGCCTGACGCATGGTTTTTCTTTATTAATTTTATCTTTTACAATATTTTTGATTAGTTAAATCTTTTATTCTACAAAATTTCTACAATTAATTACAAATACCAAATGCTATATGTTTTCAATTTTTGTACATCTATTTATTTTATTAACCTTTTCTCTTTGAGCATGATAAATTTAATTAATTAAAAGCGGATTATATTTTATGCCCTGGAGAAATAACTAAATTATCTGATTATTTTTCAGATTTCTTAAAGATGATTTCACAAACCACAGAAATCCATTTACATTTTTATTGTTGTTAGAAAGGAGAGAGAATTTAATTTCAGATAAAGAGGAATTCTAATATCATATTTTAAAAGTTTAAATTTTTCTGTGTGATGTTAGTTCAGTCTTTTGTAATTGCATTTTCTGTTGATTAATTTTTTAAAATAACGTATAAATATTAAAGAATAATAAAGTTTCATTTATTCTGCATTAAACAACAATCTTTGCAAATTTAACATCGTGGCAAATTATATTAAATGTGTACTTTTGATAATTATAAAACATCGTTTTTATTTAATTATTTTGTCGGCGGAGAAAAGAAAAAAAATACATACCGGAGAATAGGAATTCTGCTTTTTCAGAATTTATTGTCGCCCCCGATAGAAATATACCTATATACCTATATTTATATACCTATATGTATATAAATATAGGTAGTGCAGAACATATTTGTTTTAACTCTAAAATACACGCTTTTATTTTACATAAAATGACGTTATTCGCTTCTGCTACAGAATTCCACATTTTTGATCCTATCTTAAACACATCTGCTGTAAACTATACATATGACGTCATTATCGCTAAATAATACACAAATCCAGCAAAAAAAAAAAGATGTCGTCATTCAAGAAGCAAATGGGATATCTAATGATTTATGTGCCTTTATTTGTTTGTTTTTAATAACTACATGTTTTATCAGAAATCATTCATCGATGTTTCTTGAAATTTCGGAAAAAGATTTTACATACAAATTAATAAATTTTCATTCTTTCAGCCGTTTAGTACGAATTAAGTAAAAGTGAAGAAAATAACTCATACAAATATTCTTTAAAGAACATTTTTGTAAACAGAAAATATTGAATCGAATGTAAAGTAAATTTGTAATCAACTAAAAATCCTTTAATTGATATTTAAAAAAATAACAATAATAAAACCAAAATTCGCCAGGTTTTATAACAGACAATATTTTTGACACATCACGCAATTTAATTTCAATTTTTTTTTTCACTTTTTATAAAAAAAATGGCAACGAAAAGATACAGTAAAAGGAATCGGCTATCTGATCATATGCTTTTATTAGTTTGTAATATTAATATACATACTTAAAATTAAATGTAGTTTATAATAGCTTTGGGTTTTTATAAGAAACCATTCATATAAATCTTTAAAAAAAAAGCAAGTATTTTAATTGCATGTTTTGCATGTTATGTAAAAACAGTATTGTTCCAGTGTTGTTGTAAAAATGGCAACAAATAGATATAATAATATACTATTTTTTAAGTATTTTTCTTTTTCTTTTTACAGAAATGGAATACTTAAAGGCCAACATTAAACAAAGGGCGCTTAAAACTATAAAATAATTAATATCTCAAAAAATAATTGAGACGTAGTTTTCAAGCAAATTTATTTAAAAGGACTTTTTTCCCAATTGCGGCTGTATAAAAATTAAAAATATGCGATGCTTAGATGTTGAAAGCTTAGTAAAAAAAATGCCATAGAGTATTTAATCATACAATGATACATATACTTTGTTTTATGGCTGGCTTTTAAATCGGAACGTCTTTCTTTTCCTATACTGGATATCAGTTTGCGGCTAAATCACAGTAAACAATTATATACAAACAGAAAAATAGATCTAAAAAATACAAACGAAATTATGAAAAAAATAATTTAATTTCAAGAAGAAATTTGATTTTATATAAAAAAAAAATAATTTTTATCTTTAAAACCAGATTTTAAGACTTGATTATTCAAGAAAATGAAGAGAAAAAAAAATAATAAAGAACGAAAAGCAAAACTTTACTTTCAAGCACTGCATGATTATACCAGCAATAAAACTGACAAATTAGAAATGATTGATTCATTATTTAAAAAATCGTGATCACTGAGTTAAAAAATGTATTTTTAAGAAAATCGAATTTAAAACTATATGTTACAATTTTTATTATTAATAATTTCTTTATACAGGATAATCTACCCCGATAACCATAAAATATCCCCTCTTCAATTGGTAAAACTTGTAAAAAATATATACAGGGTGATTCCAAATTTTTTTTCAATAAAAGAGGGGTGATAGTACACATCAAGACAAACAATATTAAATAGGAGACTAGGGGTCCCAAACGTTTTCCAAAGGAGATAGCCGCCATTAAAGTTTAGGGACCAAAATTTCAAATAAACATAAAAAATGAAAAAATCGGTCAATTGATTTGCGGTTTTCACTAAAATTATTCTTTATGTCGGCATTTTGTTAAAATTAAATTATAAAGATAAATTTTAAAAAATGCCGATAGAGGGCGCTTTAGACTTTGGAGCAAAGAACAACTATTTTTTGCCGGTATCTTTTACATCTCATTAAATGTTTTCGTAAGCTTAGACTCAAACTTAAATTTCGAGCTCAAAATCTGAATAGTCGAGAGTGCTTAAGTAGCATGACTTGAGCTGTGTTCAGAAGGTTCAAATTTCAAATGATTATAAAAAACGGAAAAATTGGTCGATTGATTTGCGGAATTTCACTAAAACTATACTTTATGTAGGTATTTTCGTGAAAATAAATTATAAAGATAAATTTCAAAAATTGCCGATAGAGGGCGCTTTAGACTTTGGAGTAACGAACAACTCTTTTTTGGCGTTATTTTTTGCATCTTATTAAATGCTTTCGTAAGGTTCATTTTAAACTTAAATTTTGAGCTCAAAATCTGAATAGTTGGGAGTGGCTAAGTAGACAAACTGAACTGTGTTCAGAGGGTTCAACTTTCAAATGATTATAAAAAACACAAAAATTGGTCGATTCGTTTTCGGTTTCGCTAAAACTAATTTTTAAATCAGCATTTTCTTGAAAATAAATTTTAAAGATAGATTTCACAAAATGCCGATAAAGGGCGTCTTAGGCTTAGAAGTAGCGTACAACTATTTTTAACCGTTATTTTTTTAAATCTCATTAAATGCTTTCAAATGCATAGACTTAAATTTTGGGCTCAAATTCTGAATCGTTGGGAGGGGTTAAGAAGCGCAAACTGAAGTGTTATCAGGAGTTGATATTTAACCCTCCCCCTCCTCGAACACAATTCAATTTTTCGCTACTTAAACAATCCCAACGATTCAGAATTTGAGCTCAAAATTTAAGTCTATGCATTAGAAAGCATTTAATGAGATTAAAAAAAATCACGGTTAAAAATAGTTGTACGCTACTCCAAAGCCTAAGGCGCCCTCTATCGGCATTTTGTGAAATTTATCTTTAAAATTTATTTTTAAAAAAATGCTGATTTAAAAATTAGTTTTAGCGGAAATCGCAAACGAATCGACCAATTTTTGTGTTTTTTATAAACATTTGAAATTTCAACCCTCTGAACACATTTCAGTTTGTCCACTTAACCACTCCCAACTATTCAGATTTTGAGCTCAAAATTTAAATCTAAGCTTACGAAAGCATTTAATAAAATGCAAAAAATAACGCCAAAAAAGAGTTGTTCGTTACTCCAAAGTCTAAAGCGCCCTCTATCGGCATTTTTTGAAATTTATCTTTATAATTTATTTTCACGGAAATGCCTACATAAAGAATAGTTTTAGTGAAATCCGCAAATCAATGGATCAATTTTTCCGTTTATTATAATCATTTGAAATTTGAACCCTCTGAACACAGCTCAGTTTGTGCTACTTAAACACTCCCCACTATTCAGATTTTGTGCTCAAAATTTAAGTTTGAGTCTAAACTTACGAAAACATTTATTGAAATGTAAAAAATACCGGCAAAAAATAATTGTTCGTTGCTCCAAAATCTAAAGCGCCCTCTATCGGGATTTTTTAAAGTTATCTTTATAATTTAATTTCAAGAAAATGCCGACATAAAGAATAATTTTAGTGAAAACCGCAAATCAATCGACCGATTTTTCCGTTTTTTATGTTTATTTGAAAGTTTGGATCCTAATCTTTAATGGCGTTTATCTCCTTTGGAAAACGTTTGGGACCCCTGGTCTCCTGTTTAATATTGTTTGTCTTGATGTGTATTATCACCCCTCTTTTATTGTAAAAAAAATTTAGAATCACCCTGTATATATATATATATATATTTCATAATTTAGGAAACCTACGAAATAGAATCAATCAGCAAAATATTTTGCTATATGATTTTGGAATATCATCTCTTCGTTTTTGAAATGATAGATTTAATTAAAACTTACTTGCACTTTGCTCTTCAGAGATTTGATTTAATTAACAAAAATTGTTTTCTAAGATTTTCAGAGGATTGTTTATACTTATGAAGTTAATTTACCTGTTAAGTGTAACTTAGTAAAAATACTGGTTTCAATTTATTTTAAAAAGAGATTTTTAAGATAAAGAGATAATATAAGAAATTATAAATATTAAAATAAAACTAAAGCACTTTTTTATTGCTTTACACGATTCTGCAACCGCACATGATTAACAGAAAGAGCGATTAATTAAAGGGTTTTGATAATAATCATTTTACAGATGAATTATTGAAAAAATTATGATAGATAGAAATTGAGAAAGCATTGTTTTATAATTTCTCGAAGATTTCTCATAAACGTTAGAATTTCATCTGAAAAATGTACCTAAAGAGACAACAGGATATATATTATATATAATATATATTACATAATATATTTTTAGAGGAATTAAAGATTATTTAATTAACTAATAATTAATTATTCTTTAATTAATTAAGATTAATTAAGATTAATACAATTATAAGATAACACAAATTTAGGTATTTTAACAAATCGGGAAACGTACGTCCAACGTGTTAAATGAGGTACGTTCGTAGAGGGTGTCCAGCAAATAACACCCTGATTTCAAAATTAAATTTCTTAAAAACAAAGATCAATACAATTATGCAGTAAACGGTTTGTTTTTCAGGTAAGCTGTAAAAATCTTATGCAAAAGTTCCGAACGGTAAATATTTTGAAAAGATTGTGTTCTGATTAAAAGAATGCTTTGATTTGACATTTTTCTTGCTTTTGATTGCTGCCAGAGACTGTGTTTTTCGGCTTAAAATGCCATATTTCATAGTTTTTTTTAAATTAAATTTTTGAAATTTCGAAACTCTAAAAATTTACTTCGAAAAATCTTTAAAATATTGCACTGTAAGCTGAAAAGTTATTTCTCTGCAGGCAATCTAAAGCAAGAAAAATGTCAAATCAAAGCATTCTATGCAATCAGAACGCATATTTTTCAAAATATTCACTGTTTGAAATTTCTGTATAAGATTTTTACAGCTTACCTAATGTGAAAACCGTTTACCACATATTACTATCGATCTTTGTTTTTGAGAAATTTAATTTTGAAATCAGTGTGTTATTTGCTGGACACCCTGTATGTAACTAGTTTTATAATTATTTACAATAGTTGTTGCACTCTTATGCAAAATGCATGAATGCAAAATTTATTACGATTATGTACGTTAAATTCAGTATGGCGAATATAATAGGACGTCATAATTATGGTAACCTAGAATTATTACCTACCTCGGCATATCATTGAACTAATTACGTATGACAAGATTTATTAGAATAATCAGCATGATAACCAAGAATCATTACCGATCATGGGATTATATTAATTTTAATTATGTGTAATAGGAATTCATATGATGAAGAAAACTATTATTAATATCTTTCTACGCTTAGATTCAATTTTCATAAAATTTGAAATGACTCGACAAGTTTCTCTATCAATTTATAAATTCAAAATTAGACACCATTCATTTGGGTAGTTTTTGTACTGTTAAAGCAGACAGACGGACGGACCAGACGACGATTATAGGTGCTACGTATTAATACAATTATGAATACACCTAAAAAGAAAGTGTTTTCCTCAGGATTGTTTTCAACATTATCTATATTCTCACGTGATTAATTTACAGAAATAGCAATGCAGCGCATCAGAAAAAAAGGCGATCATTTTAACTTAACCAAACATTAGGTTTGTAATAGTTTATGCCTTTTATTTTTAAAAATAATTAAATCCAAGCTGTAGATTCCTTTTAAATTGTTGCATAACAGACGTCAATACAGTAAGCTTTCAAAGCATGACCCAAAAATAGCTATAGGCTCCAGCTATAGGCTCTAATTTTAGATTCCACATTTTTTAAGTTTATGTAAATTGGCTTTGGTTAAAATTTTCATATGTTACAGTTATTAAAATTTAGTTTCACTTGGGGGGCTCCGCCCCCCTGATCGCTACACTCGCCAACCCCCGGCGTGATCGCTTCGCGATCCCGTCCGGAATCGCTGTGCGATTCCAAGTTGTCGGCTACCCCTGCTTGCTGCGCTCGCCAATACCCCATGGTATGAATAAGCAGTTGCAGAGCTTTCAAATGATGTGTCACACGAGTGGTGTTGTACAGAAATTAAAAATGTGCCCCCCTGGGCGGCAGAGTGGGGGGGGGTGACACACAAGACATCCATAATATGAATAAGCAGTTGCAGACCTTTCAAATGATGCGTCACACGACTGGTGTTGCAAAGAAATTAAAAATGTGCCCCTCAGGGGGGGCAGAGGGGGGGTGACACACAAGACATCCATAATATGAATAAGCAGTTGCAGACCAGCAGATAGGCAGTTGCAGACCAGCAGATAAACAGTTGCAGACCAGCAGATAAACAGTTGCAGACCAGCAGATAAGCAGTTGCAGACGTGTGACGCATCATTTGAAAAAATGATGTGTCACACAACTGGTGTTGTAAAGAAATTAAAAATGTGCCCCCCTGGAGGCAGAGCGGAGGGGGACACACAATAATAGGACGTCCATAATAGGAAAAGGCAGTTTCAGACCTTTCTAAAGATATGCAACACGAGTGCTGTGGATAAAATTAAAAAAGTTCCCCTTTGGGGTGGGGGGGGCAAAGTGGGGTTCGGCGCCCTAAACATGCATAATTGGAATGATCAGTTACAGTTCTTTTAAACTATAGGGGGCTCCGCCCCTTTGCTCGCTACGCTCGCCAACCCCCCGCGTAATGGCTGCGCGATTCCAAGTTGTAGGCTACCCCTGCTTGCTGCGCTCGCCAATACCCCATAGAATCGCCTTGCGATGCATAGACGGAGCCCTTTCCTGATTGGTCTATTTGACTCATGGAAGGAGTGGTCCACCCGGACGCGTTATTTCTGGAAATCTTACACATCAGCATCCTTCCAGGAGTCATTCCTTTTAAGGCTAATTTTGTTTAAATATAGAAGTATAATATGTATATTTTCGGAGCTATTGAAGAATTGTTGAGATTGAAGAATTCCATTTCAGTAGAAAGTTAAAGAAAAACTGTTGGAAAATAACAGATTACAATGTCTTTCAGCTGTCATTTTCTGACAACAATTAATTATGTATGTAAAATAAAAATTCGCTAATAATTAATCATTCGTCAATAATAATTCAACTAATATATATATATATGTTAAAAAAATCAATTCTTTATAATATATAATTTTTTCTGCTTTCTTTATTTTACTTTACTCTATAAAACGATCTGTTAAAACAACCCTTTCCCTAAAACCCCATAACTTAATTTAATTCTTTTATCTGTTTCATAATACCTTTTATTTACGTTTTAAAAAATCATTCCATTACCCACAATTTTCCGCAAAGCGACACGCGGACGGATTGTGCACTAGTAAAGTTGTTGCCAATATAGAACGTTGCTGTAAATGACTTTATTCGTACGCATTTTGGGATGTAACGCGATTACTTTGACTCAAGAAGCGCATTTCTACATTTTTTTCATATGTTAAATAGAATCCTGTCACCTGGTGGTTAAATTCTTTGAATGGTTAAGTTCTATCGCAACAATAACATCTTTTGATTTTATTATAGTGGAATATACGTCTATTGGTACGAAGTTAAACCGAAGTTTTAGTGGAGTTATTACTATGAAAGTAAGTTTAAACAAGTTGGAAATTTCACGTGAAGCTTAGCAAATGAGGTGCGTTCGTACGATAACGAATTTTTATAAATATTCAGATCTTGTTATTATAGTACCCAGTACTTCGAATACAGTATATTGGCCGAAATCTTTTTTGTGTTCCTGTAAATATACAGGAAGTAACTTTTATTACATCTTAGCAACGCATATCATAGTCATAAAATGTGAAATAGTTTAATATAATTAAAACATGCCCCAAACAATGTTTCCCTGTATAGCACTACGTAGTGGACTAATTTAATTTTGTGTGGCCCTGTAATTTAATAATAAATGTTTTTTGCATCACAGATTATACAGAATGTATATTTTAGTATATATATACATATATATATATACTTCATAGGTTCATGTCAATTCTATTATATTCGAAAGAGTTTAACATCATTAAAATGTACTTGAAACTATTTTTTGCTATTAATCGCAATATAACGGAATAGTTTTGATTGTCCCTGTAATTGATATATGCATCCAACTTTCATAAAATTTCAAATAACTCGACAAAATTATGTTATAATTATGTATTTTACATTTCGAATAATTAATATTTATTTTATGCTTTTTTTCCCATTGACCGTAATGCAACGGAATACTTTTGATTGTCCTGTAATTGATCTATGCATCCGATTTTCATAAAATTTGAAATGATTTGACAAAATTATCTAATAATTATATATTTTAAATTTCAAACGATTAAAATTTATTTGAAACTTTTTTCCACATTGACCGTAATGCAACGGAATAGTTTTGATTGTCCCTGTAATTGATCTATGCATTAGATTTTCATAAAATTTGAAACGACTCGTCAAAATTATGTAATAATTATATATTTCAAATTTCAAACGAATCGGCTGGGTAGTTTTTGCGTTGTTATATGCAGACAGACAGACGGACAGACAGACGGACAGACGTCGGACTGAACGACAACTATAGGTGCTATGTATTTACATAATTAAGAACGCACCTAAAAAGCATTTTGTCTATGTCTGTTTTAAGTAGCAAAAATCCAAGGGAATTTCATTTTGTCTTGACACCGTATGCCACGTGACTACTGATATTACGATTGGTTGTTCCTGACAAAGGGTTTAGAGCAGCATTTTGTACATATAATTAAACTATGTGCTATTTTAAATAAAATATAAATTAATTAATTCTGAAAACATGGATATGTTATGAACTATGTTAAATCTTAAATATCTATATTAATTTTATAATCAAATAAAGAACATATGAATTATTAAATAAACAGTTTTTATTGTGGAGTTTACAAGATCGCTTTTTGTTGGTTTTCTGTATAGTGACGTCCAATGCACACTTGTTGATGTTGTTTGAGATTGGATAGTAAATGTGGAACTCTTCAGCGGATGCAAATGACGCCATTTTATATAAAATAAAAGCGAATGTTTCAAATCGTACAAATGAAATAACTTTTGTAGGCGTGCATCGTTTTAACTTCAGTGGCTTTGAATATTTTCAGTACTATACATAACTCTATTTAAATCCCACACTAATAAAATGCAAAGTTTCACACGAATTAGAGTACCTTTATAAAAAGGCAATAACCTTTAGTTTTTTTTTTCTTTTTTCTTTTTTTGAGAGGGAGAGACAGCGAGTTAGACTGACTTATACAGGGTGTATCTAAACTACTGGGCAAAAATTTAAGGGGTGATAGTACACATCAAGACAAATAATATTAAATAGGAAACTAAGGGTCCCAAACGTCTTCCGAAGGCGATACGCGCCATCAAAGTTTAGGGTCCAAAATTTGGAGTGATTGTAAAAAACGGAAAAATTGGTTGATTCGTTTGCCGTTTTCACGAAAACTATTCTTTGTTAGTATTGTCTTGAAAATAAATTATAAAGATAAATTTCAAAGAATGCCGATAGCGGGCGCTTTATACTTTGGAGTAACGAACAGCTATTTTTTACCGTCATTTTTTGCATCTCATTCAATTTTTCAGAAGTTTAGACATAAAATTTAATTTTGAGCTCAAAATCTGTAGTTATGTAGCGCAAACTGAACTGTGTTCAATGGAAGTGGGTAGGTTCAACTTTCAAATGTTTAAAAAAAACAGAATAATTGGTCAATTGATTTGCAGTTTTCACTAAAACTATTCTTTATGTCAGTATTATCTTGAAAATGAATTATAAAGATAAATTTCAAAAAATGTTGATAGAAGGTGCTTTAGACTTTGGAGTAACGTACAACTATTTTTTACCGTCATTTTTAGCATCGCATTAAATTTTTTTAGTAGCTTAGACATAAACTTAAATTTTGTTCTGAAAATCTGAATCGTTGAGAGTAGTTAAGTAGCGCAAATTGAACTGTGTTCAATGGGGGTGGGAAGGTTCAAATTTCAAATGATTATACAAAACGGAATAATTGGTCGATTCGTTTGCGGTTTTCTCTAAAACCATTCTTTGTGTCAGTATTTCCTTGAAAATAAATTTTAAACATAAATCAAAAAAATTCCGTTAGAGGGAGCCTCAAACTTTAGAGTAACCAACAACAATTTCTAACTGTTATGTTTTGTATTTAATTAAATGCTTGCAAAAATTTAGAGTTAAATTTTGAACTCAAATTCTGAATCGTTGGGAGAGGTCAAGAAGCGCAAACTGAACTGTGTTCAGGAGTTGAAATGTTACCTTGCCCACCCTACGAACACGGTTCAATTTTTCGCTACTTAATTACTCACAACGATTCAGATTTTGAGCTCAAAATTTAAGTCTAAGCTTTTAAAACATTTATTTAGATAAAAAAAATAACGGTTAGAAATAGTTGTTGGTTACTCTTAAGTTTAAGGCGCCCTCTAATGGAATTTTTTGAAATTTATCTTTAAAATTTATTTTCAAAGAAATGCTGACATAAAGAATGGTTTTGGAGAAAACTGCAATCGAATCGACCCATTTTTCCGGTTTTTTTTAATCATTTGAAATTTGAACCTCCCAACCTCCATTGAATACAGTTCAGTTTGCGCTACTTAACCACTCTCAACGATTCAGATTTTCAACTCAAAATTTAAGTACATGTCTAAGCTTAAAAAAAAAAAACTTAATGAGATGCAAAAAATAACGGTAAAAAATAGTTATACGTTACTCCAAAGTCTAAAGCGCCCTCTATCGACATTTTTTGAAATTTATCTGTATAATTTATTTTCAAGACAATACTGACATAAAGAATAATTTTAGTGATAACAGCAAATGAATTGACCGATTTTTCTGTTTTAGGTAGCTTTCATTACAAAAAGTAAAAAGCTACCTATTGCAGTCGTCCGGAGGAAAGCACTTCCGGAAAATTTTGGTATATTTTCACCGATCATGACCCCCAGACCCCAAAACCACCCTCCGTTCAAATGTTGACATATATATATATATATCTGATTTTTGTCATGCGATAACTAACGTATTTATGAACCGATTTGAATGAAACTTGGTATGTACATAATACATATAAATGTCTCGACCGAGTTTGTTGGTCAGCATTATCCGCCATTTTGTTTCAAAATAGCGGCCATTTTAAATTTTTTAAAAATTTAAAAATTTAAAATTAAATGCGAAAAAATTAAAAGTTAAAAAATATTTTTCTTTTACGTGTTAGTACTTAAAACAAAGATTCCAGAACACTTTTTATTTTGTCTATATCTTAAAAAATGATTGAGTTATAGCACTTTGAATTTTTCTTATGGCTGACATTTTGAAACGATCTGACATTTGTCACGTGATAATACGCGTATTTATGAACCGATTTCAATGAAATTTGGTATGTACATAGTACATACAAATGTCTCGACCGAGTTCGTTGTCCAGCATCATCCGCCATTTTGTTTCAAAATGGTGGCCATTTTAAATTTTTTTAAAAATTTAAAATTTAAAATTAAATGCGAAAAAATCAAAATTTGAAAATTATTTTTATTGACGTGTTAGAACTTTAAATAACGATTCCAGAACACTTTTTATTTTGTCTATGTCTTAAAAAATGATTGAGTTATAGCACTTTGAATTTTTCTTATGGCTGACATTTTGAAACGATCTGATTTTTGTCACGTGATAATACGCGTATTTATGAACCGATTTCAATGAAATTTGGTATGTACATAGTACATACAAATGTCTCGACCGAGTTCGTTGTCCAGCATAATCCGCCATTTTGTTTCAAAATGGTGGCCATTTTAAATTTTTTTAAAAATTTAAAATTTAAAATTAAATGCGAAAAAATCAAAATTTGAAAATTATTTTCATTGACGTGTTAGAACTTTAAATAACGATTCCAGAACACTTTTATTTTGTCTATGTCTTAAAAAATGATTGAGTTATAGCACTTTGAATTTTTCTTATGGCTGACATTTTGAAACGATCTGATTTTTGTCACGTGATAATACGCGTATTTATGAACCGATTTCAATGAAATTTTGTATGTACATAGTACATACAAATGTCTCGACCGAGTTCGTTGTCCAGCATCATCCGCCATTTTGTTTCAAAATGGTGGCCATTTTAATTTTTTTTAAAAATTTAAAATTTAAAATTAAATGCGAAAAAATCAAAATTTGAAAATTATTTTCATTAACGTGTTAGAACTTTAAATAACGATTCCAGAACACTTTTTATTTTGTCTATGTCTTAAAAAATGATTAGGTTATAGCACTTTGAATTTTTCTTATGGCTGACATTTTGAAACGATCTGATTTTTGTCACGTGATAATACGCGTATTTATGAACCGATTTCAATGAAATTTGGTATGTACATAGTACATACAAATGTCTCGACCGAGTTCGTTGGCCAGTATCATCCACCATTTTGTTTAAAAATGGTGGCCATTTTAAATTTTTTTAAAAATTTAAAATTTAAAATTAAATGCGAAAAAAATTAAAAGTTGAAAAATATTTTTATTTTACGTGTTAAAACTTAAAACGACGATTCCAGAATACTTTTTATTTTGTCTATATATTAAAAAATTATTGAGTTATAGCACTTTGAATTTTGCTTATGGCTGACATTTTGAAACGGTCTGATCTGAAGGATCCACAATGTTGCTTTAAAATGGCATACACTTTATGATATCGTAGAATTTGGTGACTCTCTAAATCGCTTAAAATAAAACCAGGTCGAATAAAAAATGACTAATTTCTAAAAATTCCTATTAATATTCAGTTATGACAAAAACTAGTATTCAATCTTATAAAATCACTAATTTTATAAAATTATCTCCACTAATTTGAGCTTAGTATTTTTGAACAATGTAACTTACTATAAAATAAATAAATAAATATATAAGTATATGAAAGCTGCCTCTTCCTACCGGCATTGCCGGAAGGACTTTTTTTTATAATCATTTGAAATTCGAACCTACCCACTCTCACTGAACACAGTTCAGTTTGCGCTTCTTAACCACCGATTTTGTGTTCAAAATTTAAGTTTATGTCTAAACTTCTAAAAAAAATTTAATGAGATGCAAAAAATAACGGTAAAAAATTGTTGTTCGTTAATCCAAAGTCTAAAGCGCCCTCTATCGGCATTTTTTGTAATTTATCTTTATAATTTATTTTCAAGACTATACTGACATAAAGAAGAGTTTTAGTGAAAACTGCAAATCAATTGACCAATTATTCTGTTTTTTATAAACATTTGAAATTTGAACCTACCCACTTCCATTGAACACAGTTCAGTTTGCGTTACTTAACTACAGATTTTCAGCTCAAAATTTAAGTTTATATCTAAGCTTCTAAAAAAACTTAATGAGATGCAAAAAATAACGGTAAAAAATAGTTGTACGTTACTCCAAAGTCTAAAGCGCCCTCTATCGGCATTTTTTTAAATTTATCTTTATAATTTATTTTCAAGTCAATACTGACATAAAGAAAAGTTTTTGTGAAAACCGCAAACGAATCGATCAATTTTCCTGCTTTTTATAATCATTCCTAATTTTGGACTATAAAACTTGATGGCGCCTATCTCCTTCGTAAGACGTTTGGGACCTTTAATTTCCCATTTAATATTATTTGTCTTGATGTGCACTATCACCCGTTAAAGTTTTGCCCAGTAGTTTTAGATACACCCTGTATAAGATGCATTATTTGGTGCAACTATTTTTATAGGTTTATTATGAATTAATGAAATAGTTTATCTTTCCTTTCATCGAATTAGACAGATTCTACTTCGTAATAATAATAATTTTTTTCTTCCACTCATCGGGGACGCTAATAAATTCTTATGTAGCTGAATTCCTACATCATATTTGCTTTTAATTTAAATGTACATTACTAACAAAAAAATCGCCGATTTTTAAAAGTTTTAAACACGTGAATCCAAAGTTTAAGCTCATTCCAGCAAGTTTTTATTATTATTATTATTATTATTATTATTATTATTATTATTATTATTATTATTATTATTATTATTATTATTATTATTATGCTTCTAAACTACGCGCATTACATTTTCTTCTAACGATTAAACAAGAATCGAACATGAGGGGATCAACAATTTAAACTTTTACAATTCCAAAAATATTTCATTGAATGTACTGCCGTTTAGAATAATAAAGTAAATTTTACTGCAAAAACCTTATGTCGACTTAAGAAAACACATTACCCTTGAAACCATCGCTTCAATTTTCAATAATACTGTAATATATATGGTGACACAGTACCTAAATAATATTAATAATATACCTAGTTAATATTAAAAGTTAAGTAAAATTTGTAAAAAAAAAATCTTGTAGGGCAGCATATTTAATTAAAATTTAATTAGTTTTACAACTTTTATAAATTATTATTGCTTCGATTTTTTCCCACATTCATTAAAATATACTACATAAAACTGTGTATGGATTTTGAGATGTATGGGATTTTACATTTAATATGACTTTTTTTTATACTACTAGGTTATCCCGTCGACCAAAAAATTATCGCTAAAATATAATATTAAATGCCAATAATGGATGATCGTGAATGTCACATTCAATGACATTAAATACGATTCACATGCTTAAAATGTCATTAAGTGATTTTTATTTCGACTTTTTATTTGCATTTTTATTAATATTCTACTAATTATTTGTTTTTTCGTTATTTAAAACAAAAATTATGTCAATATGTATAATTTGGCGAAGTTGTTTGACGGGATAACAGAGCAGTACCGCATATTTAATTCAAATTTAATTTTTCATAAAAAATTTAACTTTTTGGAAGTTTTACAACTTTTATAAATTATTATTGCTTCGATTTCTTCCCAGATTCATTAAAATATACTACATAAAACTGTGTGTGCATTTTGAGATGTATGGGATTTTACATTTAATATGTTTTTTTTTTTCTCTCGTGTATATAGTAAAAAATAAAGGAAATTCAACAAATTCACAATTTAAATATATTCTTTTTAAATAACTATAAACTTGACTGTTAAATCCATGCACAACAATATTAAATGCATCACAGAGAACAAGCAAAAAAAGAAAAAAATCGAATCTCTATCTAAAATAGCAGTAAGATTTAATATTTATCGAGCAAGTAAGTTATACAAATTTGAAAAGGAGAAAGATCAATCTAAAGTTTTCATTTGTATGAGTAATTGTGCTGGATCTATTAACAAAAAAGTCCTTCCGGCAGTACCGGGAGGAAGAGGCAGCTTTCATATACCTTATTTATTTATTTATTTATTTTAAATTAAGTTATATTATTCAAACATACGAAGCTCAAATTAGTGGAACCCGATTGTATTAAGATTGAATACTATTTTTTGTCAGTACTGAACATTAATGGGAATTTTTAGAAGTTAGTCATCTTTTATTCAAGTTGGTTTTATTTTATGGGATTTATAAGGTCGCCAAGTTCCACGATATCAAGTGTATGCCATTTTAAAACAACATGATGGATAAAACAATCAATGAGCATGGCCTAAATCTTAATTCATGTGCACATGCACACTCACATCGAAATCGATTAATATATACGTGTGCTGTTGTGGGTAAATGGATTTTTAAAAAAAATGTCACCCACATTAGAAATTCAAACAGCTATATCACAGGCGTTTTTTAAGGTCAAGGCAAAAGAGAAAAAAATACTCCGGAATTTATGTATTAAGATCAAACACTTCAGAAAGAACCTTTTTTTTTCAATTTATAATTTTTTGTTTGCCCATCACTATAGATTTCAAAGATTTTTAACAAACTTAAATGGCCGCCATTTTGAAACAAGATGAGACATTGGTTTATATTATGTACATACGGAGTTATATCCAAATCAGGTTATAAATATGCAATATCAGGTTATAAATATCGTGTGACAAATTTCAGACCGTTTCAAAATGTCAACCACACTGGAAATTGAAAAACTATAACTCAGCCATTTTTCAAGATATAGATGAAACAAAAAATGCTCTGGAATCATTGTATCAAGGTCAAACACACACAAAAAACCTTTTTCACTTTCTTACTTTTTGTACCCAATTTTAAAATTTAAATTATTTTAAAAAATTTAATATTTCGCATTTTGAAACAAGATGGCGGATGGAACTGGCCAACGAACTCGGTCTAGGCATTGGTATTTACTATGTGCACACCAAATTACACCAAAATCGGTTTATAAATAAATATGTTGTATCGGTTTATAAATAAATAAATATGCGTGTTATCACGCGACGAAAATCAGATCATTTTAAAATGTGAGCAACACTAGAAATTAAAAGAGCTATAACTCAGCTATTTTTTAAGATAAAAACGTAACAAAAAATGCCCTGGAATCTTTATATCAAGGTCAAAAATGTATAAAAGAAAAATCTTTTTCAATTTCTCGCTTTTTGCACCTATTTTTAAATTGTAAATAAAAAAAAAATGGCCGCTATTTTGAAACAAGATGGCAGATGGTACTGGATAACGAACTTGGTCCAGGCCTCAGTATGTACTATGTACACGCCATGTTACATCCAATTCGCTTTATAAATACGCGTGACAAAACGTGACAAAAATCAGATCGTTTGAAAATATCAGCCACACTAGAAATTCAATGTAACTCAGTCATTTTTTAAGATATGGATGAAATAAAAAGTGTTCTGGAATCTTTGTGTTAAGTTCTAACATATAAAAGAAAAATATTTTTTAACTTTAATTTTTTTCGCAATTAGTTTTGAATTTTAAATTAAAAAAAATTAAATGGCCACCATTTTGAAACAAGATGACGGAGGATGCTGGCCAACGAACTCGGTCGAGACATTTGAATATACATATATGTCAACATTTGAATGGCGGGTGGTTTTGGGGTCCTGGGGTCATAATTAGTGAAAATATACCAACAATTTCCAGAACTGTTTTCCTCCGAACGGCTGCAATAGGTAGTTTTTTACTTTTTGTAATGAAAGCTACATAAAAATGTACAATATCTCGTGATACAATAGTCGTATAGATAAACATGAGATGTAAAAATCTTCGCAATTAAAGAAGCTTTCAGTTAACATCATAAAAAGAAAATTGATATTGTGACCAAATTAAAGATACTGTACCCCGTTAACATGTAACTTAAAATATTAATTATATAAATCTGTTAGTTAATTAAGAAAAATGTAAAACAAAACCATTGATGATAAAAACTTTTTTTCCCTTTTTAACCAATTATATTTTCATAAATTCTCTTCAGAAATATAAATAAATGATAAGAAATAAAATGTCTCTTTTCATTCCTTACTTACTTTTCCCTTTAAATAAAGAAATCTTTCAAAACATAAACTAACTTTTCATCTAAACTTTAAATACCTTAAAGCCGATAGAATCTTACATACAATCATGCATATTCTATGAGCTATTGAATTGTGTCAGGAAATTACTATTTCGGTTGTTTATTTTTTTATTCTTCAAGAATAGTTGAAGGAACATGTTATTCAGTCAAATCTTCTGAAAAATCTTTAAATTTTTATTGTTTGGAAGCTAAAGGAAAACAATCTGTCACGTTTTACGTCACAGAAAAGATGTAAAATTCACATGAGAAATTTTGTTTTGAGATGCAAATTTACATAAACAAATAATTTTTTTTTTTTTTTTTTTTTTTAAGACTATTTTTGGAAATGTTGCATAAAAAGAAACAGTTTTTAGTTTCAGTATGGATAGTTAAAGAAATAATTCTAATTCAGTGTATGTGTATAAAGTTCTTTGAAGTATTGTGTCACAAAAAAGAATTTTCTTTCTGTGATATAAATCTACGTAAACAAATTATGTTGATTTGGCAGCATACTTTTGGCGTCTAAGTCGCCATTCTTTGGCGATTTTTCCGTTTTTTCTTGCGATCATTTGATGAAAATTGCGTTTTCTCGCAATTCTCTGACGAGAATTCCAAGTTTTTATTTATTTATATATTTATTTTTTTCGTGATCCTCTAACAAAAATAGCGCTTTTTTACTAAGAATTTTGTTACTTACTTTTCCCTTTAAATAAAGAAATTTTACAAAACACAGACCAACTTTTCATCTAAACTTTAAATATCTTAAAACCGATAGAATCTTACATAGAATCATGCATATTCTATGAGCCATTGAACTGTGTCAGGAAATTACTATTTCGGTTGCTTAATTTCTTATTCTTCAAGAATAGTTGTAGAGACATGTTATGCAGCAAAATCTTCTGAAAAATCTTTGAATTTTCATTGTTGGAAGCTAACGGAAAACATTTTTTCAAGTTTTACGTCACAGAAAAAAATGTAAAATTCACATGAGAAATTTTGTTTTGTGATGCAAATTTACATAAATATATAAATAAGTTTTTTTTAATTTTTATTTGAGGCAGGTTTACAATATTTCCTGATATAATTTTCGTTTAGATAAACACGAGATGTGAAAATATTCGCAATTAAAGAAGCTTTCAGTTAATATCATATAAAGAAAATCGATATTGCGACCAATTTAAAGATACTGCGTACCGTTAACATGTAACTGAAATTATTAATTACTTAAACCTGTTAATTAAGAAAACCCTGTTAATTAAGAAAAATGTAAAGCAAAAGCATTCATTCGATAAAAAACATTTTTCCTTTTTTAACTAATTCTATTTTCATAAATTCTCTTGACAAATTTAAATAAATGATAAGAAATAATACATCTCTTTTAATTCCTTATTAACTTTCCCCTTTAAATAAAGAAATCTTACAAAACAAAGACCAACTTTTCATCTAAACTTTAAATATCTTAAAGCCGATAGAATCTTACATGCAATCATGCATATTTTATGAGCCATTGAATTGTGTCAGGAAATTACTATTTCGGTTGTTTAATTTTTTATTCTTCGAGAATAGTTGAAGGGACATGCTATTCAGCGAAATATTCTGAAAAATCTTTGAATTTTCATTGTTTGGAAGCTGACGGAAAACAATCTTTCAAGTTTTACGTCACAGAAAAAATTTAAAATTCACATGGAAAATTTTATTTCGCGATGCAAATTTGCATAAATTTACATAAATAAGTTTTTTTTAAGTCTGTTTTTCAAAATGTTGCATAAAATTAAACAGCATTTTTAGTTTCAGTATGGATAAGTTAAAGAACTACAGTAGAACCCGCTAATTCGGATCGCGTTAATACGGATCTCCGGATCGATTTGGTATTCTTTTTTATTCACGTTTGAGAAGGGATTAGCCAATTTCCATAACATTTACTTGTTTCATCATCGTATTCTGAATAAAAAAAAAACTTTTTCTGAAATCTTTTCTGAAGAATACCTAAAGCTTTCTTATTTAAACTACACTCAATGAACTACTTATGCTCAAGCGGAGGCGCGACCGTACGGCTCGCAAAAGGTATAGAAAACTGGTATAGTAGAAAATTACAAACTTTTTTATTATACAGTAAACATTTTTACTGTCTGAATTTTTTTTTTCTAATACTCCGGATAATCCGAATTGGGTCTGGTCCCAACTGATCCGAATTATCGAGGTTTTACTGTAATTCTGTCTATGTGTGTGTGCGAGTGAACTGTGAACACCATAAAATTCGCGCAAATTCTTCGAATTTGCTTTTTTTTTTTTTTTTTTTTTTTTTAACTTGACCTAAAAATTTTTTAAAGTATTGTGTCACAAAAAAGTAAAAAGGTAAAATTCACATGAGAATTTTCTTTCTGTGACACAAATCTACCTACACAAATAAAAACTTTCTGGTGACTATACCCGTAAGACATGGTGACGTCACAGTGACGTCGTTGTGAAGTCACACTGTGACTTTGTGACCGTCGATGTGACGTCACGTGACGTCGATGTGAAGTCACAGTGACTAAAATGTGAAGTCGTTATGGCCGTTTTAGAGCTTGTTTGTGACGTCACAATGTGACCAATTTGTGAAAAGTGTGTCATTTGTGACGATTTTGTCATTAACATTGTGACGATACTGTGACGAAAGTGACAATGCTTTCAAGTCACATTGGGACCAAATTGTGAAATACAGGGTGAGTCCAAAATCATGGAACAAACTTTGAGGGGGGGGGGGGGGGTAGGACTCACTATAACAAATAATGATGGCACAGAAATATATGACCGGAAGTGACTCGTCAAGACGGTACACTAGTCACTAAAAAAGATCCGGATGATAATGTTAATTCTATGGGGGGGGGGGGTGTTGTTTTCAAATATCTTGCTCAAATTTAAATATTTTACATGATATTTTTTCCATAGGATAGCTGAGGACGATCCACAACCGGGCTAATTTTTACTTTTTCGATTTTGGTTATATTTTTTTTATATTAAGATAGTTTCACTTTTAGAACCGGTTTAAACTGGTTCTGAAAGTTAAATTATTTTTCTTTGAATCTGTAACGAAAATCAAAAGAGTAAAAACCAGCCCAGTTGCAGATCGTCCTCAGCTATCCTATGAAAAACAATTATGCGAAAATATTAAAATTTTAGCGAGATAGTTGAAAATAGCGCTCCCATACACTTAACATTATAATCCGTGTCTTTTGCAGTGACTAGTGCGGCGTTTCAACGCGTCACTTCCAGTCATACATCTCTATGCCATAATTATTTATTATAGTGAGCTCTACCACCTCCCTTAAAGTTTGTCCCATTATTTTAGACTCACGTTGCAGACCATTTGTGACAAAATTTTCGTTAACACTGTGATAATTCTGTGACGATTTAACTTTTTTTAACGATTCTCTAACAATTTAAAAGAAACAGGATCTGCTGAAACTATAACTCCATGCCATGTTCCTGTTAAAATAGGGTTTGAGTCCAAAAATCATATATTGACAATTTATGAACAAATACTGTATAATATATAAAAATAGTTACCTGAAGTAAGGAGACTTTCTTCTAAATTGAAGTTAAAAATTCGATTTACCTCACATGCCTTACAACTCTGGTGTTGTTTTCAAAATTTGAAAAATATTACCTTTCAAAAATATTTATATATTTTCCTGCCACATGCTGAAAATTGCATAGCTTCAATTTTATTTATAACTGACATACATTTAGTCGTATGTTATTCAAACTGTTTAATCTTTTTGGTCTTTTTTTAAACTTTTACTCGCTTTGATATCCACAAATCTCAGCACATATCTAAAACTGTACAGCTTGCCAATATTTCTGACCAATAATCCTGATGTCTATAAATATATATATCTTTTAATTATCTTTTGTTGTAATTTTTCAACTGATTGAAAAAGTGTCCAGGTCAAGATTCGAACTAAGCAGTCTTTCGCGCAAATTGTCAAGACTTTGTCGACTGAACTATCCTGGAAGAATCTGACGCACACAATTCACACAGTGAATACGAACGCATACTTATCATTATTATATATAACCCTATGTAATAATACTTTAATTTTTTTTTCAAACTACCCGTATGATAAATGCATACTATTCGTATGAGTATATAATGATATTTCTCCGGGTGAATTGTGCGTGCTAAGTTGCTCTGTTGGAAGAGCACTATGAGCATACATCGAGGGTCTCTAGTTCGAATACTAACCTAAACACTTTTTTACTCATTTTGGAAAATTAATATTCGTTTGATTAATTTACCAATTAAAATCATTCTGTTAAATATAATATCGAATTATCTTTTGATAAAACTACGTGAAGTTTATGCGCAATATTTGTAATATACAGATTTTATTTGAAAACCGAGTACAAATGAAGATGAGGCAATTAGTTGTAGTATTACGCTTAGTTATTTCTTATAGTGGCCTGTGCGCATGTATGATTACACCAAGGTTTAAATTCGTAGTTAAACTCATATATATATATATTGTATATGTCATATAATGTAGATGTGCCGTTAAAGGACATCCTTATGGAATTTATTTTTAAAAAGTTTCCTTATTAATAGTTATAATTATTAGATTTCATTTTTTTTCGTATTAGATGAATCTATTAATAATATTTAAGTATTCTTAGTCTCACTTCCCAATATTAGACAAAATATGATTGAAAATAATAGAAATACATCAAACGCTAAAAATTTCAGTAATGTACATTAGGGTGGAGCGAAAAAAAAATTTTTTTGAAAATCAAAAACGGGTAGGTGCCAAAAGTTGCCTTTATACTAGTACATCAACTGCGTGAAATTTTACCGCTGAAAAAAAATGGCTTGAGTCTGCGCTTTTGCTCCAAAAATCGAAATTTTGGGTAAAATTTGTCATTTTTTGACATTTTTTCAAAAAAATTAAAAACTTCCTACAGAGCTGGTTAGTATTTAAAAGTGTTGCTTAGACCTTTATATTTATCTGTTTAACATATTTAAACTATAAAACAATATCTGTAGTCTGTATAATTGGAGCAAATCTGACAACTTTTTGTGAAAAATCAGCGTTAACCTCTCTATTGGAGCATACAACGAAATGTTGTTTTGAATGCATTTCTTACCTAGCTGCTTTCAAAACTACTGTGTATATAACTCATAGAGGTGGTTGCATTATCCCACCCGTTTCAACCACCCAATCATCTAGGCCCAGTGTTTTATTTATGTATTGAATTGTTATTTTTTTCCCGAAGACGAGTATAAGTTTTCTATATATCAAAGTAATTTATCTCTTCTTTGTATTCACTGACTTTGGATGATTTGGATCATGCTGGTGTGACCTGCTGCACGTACATTTTTATGCCATGTATAACAGAAGAGAAACTGAGTAATGTATTGGGTATGTTCTTAATTGAACCTATTCAGCAGTCTATTATCTTCATTAAAATTTCATGCAATTAGTACATTATGATTGGAAGTTCTGTTATCACAAAATTCTTTCAATCAATTACATTTTATATGCAATGATTTGCCTAATAATTGATTGTATGAATTCAATTTCTAGTATGTTATCATTTATTGAACCTATTACATTGAATATATGCTGAGAAGCTAGCTGCTTAATATTATGACGAGCGTCACAGAGGATTGCAAACAAAATTTGCGTGTAAAACAACAATATTTCTAAAGAAGTTTTAGCATGCTTTATGTCGTTTCCTGTGTTGTTCCGTAGTCTAGTAATTTCTAATAAGATTTTAGATCTATTATTCAGGTGTGTTGTACATCTGGCATAAAACATCCCGCGGTATAAACTTGGATTATACATTTTGTGAGTGAACATGACACTGATTGCCAATCTGTGCTTCTATAAAGCGGAAAATTTTATTAACTTTATGAGCTGTCTTTTGTATGAGATGTTTTCTAAATTCCTATTCCCCATTCTTTCTGAGAAATAGCTTTCCTTATGAATTAGCTTTGCAATCTCCGACAGAAATTTCTAGTCTGTTCTGAGTATCTTTTTCTCAATTTGAGAAAATAATTTTTCAAAATTATTCTCTATTTAAAAAAAAAAAAAAAAAAAAAAAAAAGCAACAGGAAGTGAATAGTACGTAGACAAAGATTTTCCTTATTGATCCAGTGAATCCATGTAGCTTAGAACGTTTTATATCGACTTCTCTAATAATTGACGCAGAGGAAATTCACTGGAGTTGAAGTAGCGAATGATTCAATATTATACACAATTCTAAGCTTACCCCATGCAAAATGGTTCACAGTGATAAATAAAATTCTCTTAATTTTAAATGAGCACTTATAGTCGATTAGAATCCGTGCATTCCCTCATAAAGTACTATGCATTATAAGTATATGCCCAGGACATTTCACCATCAAATGTTGTCTATTCATAAAAAGGTGATCTAAAAGTTAATAGGAAATCACCTGGATACGAAAACACTTAGAAAACGGCATAAAACTAATGCCAAAAAAAAAAAAGGTTATTTACAACAGCGGTTGCTTTACACATGTAGAACAAATTTTCATTGCAATTCTCTCTGACGATCACCATCACATTAAACAGCTCGCTTCTCAACTATAAAAAATGCAAAAGTAGAATAAATGATGGCATACTTATGGATGAAATATCTGAAATCATCTTTGAAGCAAATCATTACGTAAAAAAAATACAATTGACTGAAAGAAATGTTGTGGTAACAGAACTTCCAATCACTATTCATCAACTGAATGTAAGTTTGATAAATATAATAGATGGCCGAATAGATCCCTTTAATAATATTCCCGTACATTACTCTGCTTGTCATTTTTTTGTATAAACTGTAAAAATATACATGAAGATAGTTACAGCAGCATGTGGATGCAAAGAACAGATGAACATGGTGGAAGCATCGAAAACATGCCAAATTTTTATAAAGAAAATCACAAATCAATGCATACATAAAACACTGTATTAAGATGATCGAATATTTGGGCAGGGTGGTATAGGAAATATAGCCACCTCCACGAAGCATGTCCAAGGTAGTTTTGAAAACAAGATCTGTATTAAAAACAACAATTCGTTGTATGACCCAATAGAGTGGTAATACTGTTTTCTTACTAAAAGTTGTCTGTTTTGCTCCAGCTATAGAGAATAAACATATTGTTTTATAGTTTAAATATGTTAAGCAGATAAATATAAAGGTCTAAGCAACACTTTTAAATACTAACCAGCTCTGTAGGCTTTTTTCAATTTTTTTGAAAAAATGTCAAAAAATGACAAATTTTACCCAAAATTTCGATTTTTGGAGCAAAAGCGCAGACTCAAGCCATTTTTTTCAGCGGTAAAATTTCACGCAGTTGATGTACTAGTATAAAGGCAACTTTTGGCACCTACCCGTGTTTGAATTTCAAAAAAAAATTTTTTTTCGCTCCACCCTAATGTACATCCCACAAAAAAGTACAAGTAATTGTTTTTATGACTATTTAGAACCAGGATTTAATGAACACATACAGATGAAACAAAATTGTTATTTTCAACACCATTTAACAATTAAGATATCAAAAATTAATAAAATAATGCGATAATTACTCATTTTTTAAAATCAATAATTGTTATTATCACAAAATTAATATCTTAATTATTTTAGATACATGGTTTAAAATAATAAATGTCATGGAATTACAGTTATCAAATTTTTTTGATTATGAGAAATTAAGAAAAGTAATAAAAAAATTTTTAAAAATTTGTTTTTGCAATATTAGTGCATAAATTAGTATAGTTATCACTATTTTCAACAGTTAAACAACGCCAAACTCCTTTAGATATTAATTATAACGTTAAATTTTGATTATGTATACATTTTTTAATTTATTAATATGTGATTTTCACCATGTAATTAAAAAAATTTTATTAAAGTGCACTTTAAAAATAATATTATTAACTATTTTCAAATCGTTGACATGCTGTTCCGTATTTCAACAAAATAAATGTTAAATTTATTGAATTTACTAAGGAAAGTGAATTCAAAAAAGTTAAATTAATATGATACTTATTCCTTTTATAACATGTTTTTTTTTACGAAATTAACAGAAATCATTATACAAAAAGCAGGAAAAATAAAATTTTCTTACTTCTTTCTTATCAGCATTATCCTCTAATTCCAGTAGGGATACAAGAGATAATCCAAATAGGGAAGATAATTTCGAAGTCGAAATGTCCGAATGAAGTACAATGACATTGGCGCGCTCATTTTAACTAAACGCCACTGACATTGTATTTTTTCGGACCGACATTTTATATAAAATGTCACCTGATCACATATCTGCATAACTTTTTAAAAAATTTCAACTTACGTACTAAATATACACACATAACATCATAACAAAGCTACTAGAGCAGCTGCCTAATATTAAAAGAATAAATACACTAGTGTCAACTATTCTGGTCGTTGCCAAACGATATTTTTTAAGCAGGTGATTTTTTGTTATTATTGGTTGTTTGAGCTTCGAAGATTTGTAAGTTGAATGCGCATGCGCATTAGTTTTATGAGAGTATCCCTAATTAAAATTTTGAGTTTATATATTTTTTTCACGCATTTCTATTTTACTTTCAATTAGTTTCGAAATAGAGTGGAACTTTCATTTAAGGGGGTAGTAAGGTTAATTCGAGGAAAAAAAAGCATATTTTCTATCATTATTTGTAAGGATACAAATAATATTTATTTATTTGTATAGTTATAGTATAATTATATGTCATTTAAAGAGTATTCTGTGAAATTTTCATTAAGAAATATTAAAAAATGAGCCGATGACAGCGAATCTTCGAAGACGTCCCAAAAAAAAGTTGATTCGCGGTGAACCGCATAACTCATGACTGGATCAACTGAAATTAAAAAACCAAATTGATTTAATTAGTTGATAAGTTTCCTCGGGGAACGCTGTCGAGTTTTTTTTATTATTATTGATTTTTCAATTTTTTACAAGGCTCGGAAGTCAAAATACTGATTTTTCATCAAAAAAATCTGATATTTTGTTTTTTAAAAGTAAGTTAAAATTAAAAAAAAAAAAAAAAAAACTCGACAGCGTTACCTCGTAAATTATATAAAGAAAGAGTGAGTAAAATTTTAAAAAGATCGGTTCAGTAGATTTTGAGCTACGGAGTTCACCGGCTTCGAAAAAGCGAAGTGTTAGAAAAACACATTTAAAGTTTCACAGACGTTTTTGTCGAAATAGATATTTGTAAATTACTGCTTTGTTCATATACTTACACAGAATCATCAATGCACCGTGTACACACGTGTACGTGTACCTTCGGAAAGGTCCATTTTTTTGGCAGTATGCCAGGACAGGCCTTTGAAACCTGGTCAAGCAGTAGCAGCTACTTGGTAGCTGATTGTTGCGGCCACATTCCTCAGTGTGAAATCGGAGGGCGGAGACTTACAAGTGTATATCTCCGTCAGTTTTACTTCAATTGCTTTCAAATTTTCACAGAATAATCTTAAGATGTTGTGCATTAATATAAAATAAAAATTAAAAAATGCAAAAAAAGAAAAAAAAATACCTTACTACCCCCTTAACGAAGCCCATATTTAATGAAATTATCTACATTTTTAATTTTCTGTTGAACCTTCATTTAGAACGCAATTAACATTTAAATTAATATTCATATTAAAAAAAATTCTACTTAGCAAAATTTGTTGCAATTCCGTGCGTGCACAATATTCAAAAGTATAGATTGCTGTTAAGATTGATTGGTGAATATATTTCAGAGGATTGTATGAATTGAAATTATGTATTTATTTTATCTTTTAAATAAAAAGTAAAAAATGCGAAAATTTTTCGATATGCTAAGAAAGGGATTCTAATTCCACGAAAATATTATAGGTCCATTCTCTGAATACTTAAAAAATATGCGAAAGTTTTTATGGTTGTATCTTTCATAAGAGATCACCACAAAGTAATATTCCGATTTTTTTAATTTTTCGATTTGAAATACAAGAGAAAACGAGAAATAGAATGCTGCGATTCAGTTTTTGTTTCCCTTCCTTTATTACGTGGTTTTTTAGATATTATACTAATGAATTTTTTGTTATGTGGTTATATTGCATAACAACAATTACTATCCAAATTAAAACACAGTTTTATAATATTTCCATTTTTATTTGTAGTTTACTATACAAATTTCATGAATTTTCGTGGATTTCTATTCAACGATATTTTTTTTCATAACGAAGCATTTAAGAGCCCACAATAGTCACAGAAGAATTACTCAAAAAGACCCGGATGACCTGTAAAGTCTATGGAAGCGTTCTTTTCGAATATCTCCCTCCAATTTTAATATTTTTGCATGCTTTTTTTTGCACAAGATAGCTGAGGGCAATCCACAACCGGGCTAGTTTTTACTTTTTCGATTTTGGTTATATATTTTTTATATTACGATAGTTTCAGTTTCAGAACCGGTTTAAACCGGTTTCGAAAGTTAAAGTATTTTTTTTAAGAAAATCTGAAACAAAAATTTAAAAAGTAAAAACTAGCCCGGTTGTGGATCGCCCTCAGCTATCTTGTGCAAAAAAATCATGCAAAAATATTAAAACTGGAGCGAGATATTCGAAAAGAACGCTCCCTTAGACTTTACATGGTCATCCGAGTCTTTTTGAGAATTTTTCTGTGACTATTGTGGGCTCTTAAGAGCCCACAATAGTCACAGGAAAAGTACACAAAAAGACCCGGATGACCATGTGAAGTCTATGGGAGCGTTCTTTTCTAATATCTCGTTTAAATTTTAATATTTTGACATGATTTTTTTTGCATAAAATAGTTCAGGACGATCCACAACCGGGTTAGTTTTCACTTTTTCTATTTTGGTTATATATTTTTTATATTATGATAGTTTCAGTTTCAGAACCGGTTTAAACCGGTTTTGAAAATTAAAGAAATTTTTTTAAAAAAAATCTAAAACCAAAATCGAAAAAGTAAAAACTAGCCCGGTTGTGGATCGTCCTGAACTATTTTATGCAAAAAAAATCATGTCAAAATATTAAAATTTGAACGAGATATTAGAAAAGAACGCTCCCATATACTTTACATGGTCATCCGGGTCTTTTGTGTAGTTTTTCTGTGACTATTTTGGGCTCTTAAGTGTAACGAGAATTTTCCTTAAATGGAAGTTTCACTGATAGGTTCATTGCTGGGTGCTTAGTTTCATATGATGGGAGGTTTATCTCACATATATGATATGACGTACACGTTACATGCAGTGCATGTAACATGTGACATAACAGCGATTGCACAATATTCTTCTGCAATGACAGAAAACACGTTTTTTTACCAGTAAATAACATGCTTTGAAGAATTTTAGTAATTTTCTACAGTTTTCTAAGAAAGTCACATCTGAGTCACAATGTGACGTCACTGAGGGGTGCCATTTTGGTCACAGATGTGACGCCACATTTCAGTCACAATGTGACGTCACTGAGGGGAGGCATTTTGGTCACAGATGTGACGTCACATTTCAGTCACAATGTGACGTCACTGAGGGGTGGTATTTTGGTCACAGATGTGACGTGACCACAGTGACTCACAGTGACGTCACTGTGAACATGCATGCTATGTGGGTAGGTGCAAATTAACGGTTGCCAGTTGTTACGTAAATTTGTTGACTTGGCGACTAACTTTTGGCGTCTAAGTCACCATATTTTGGCAATTTTTGCGTTTTTTTGTCTTGAGATTATTTGATAAAAATTGCGCTTTACCCCAATCCTTTGACGAGAATCCCATGTTTTTATTTTATTCTATTTATTTATTTTTTTGTTGATCCTTTCACGAAAATAATGTAATTTTTAGTGATCCTCTAACAAAAATCGCGCTTTTTTACTAAGAATTTTGTTGTATTATAGCTGTTTTCGTGCTACGTATTTCATAATGTATTTATTGATTGGTATACATCCTGACTTTCTTTTTCTTCCTTCATTAAGTAAGGAAAATATTTCTTCATGAAAATTCTGGTAAAAAGAGCTTGCAAATCCTTGAACCCTGAAATGTGTTAAATTAAACTATTTAAATCTTACTTTTATTTCTCTCCCTTAGATATATAACTTAATTAACAATATTGTATCATCAGGTGTCCTAACACCTTGGGGATGAGCGACACGTATACGTGCCTAAAAAAAAGGCTTATGAATTTTTGTTTAGAATCATCAATAAAATTTTACTGTAAAATTTGCCTTATTTAATCGGAGCATTTCCTCGATTAATAGGACACAAATTTCTGTTTTTAAAAACCGGTGACAAAATATTAAAATTTTCGCAAAAAGCTCTCGTCGTGAAGGAGTTAAAGAGGCATTCTTGCCAACATTTTCCTCTTTTTTAGCCCGGAAAAATTATATAGTAAATTTTATGTTTCAAATTGCTGAAATCTGCACATTTAATAAGAAAAAAATTTTTATTAAATTTTTCCGGGTAAAAATTTTGGAAGAGTTGGCAGCTATAAATAATTTTTACCAAGTTTTAAACATATGTGCAGAATGAATTTAAATATGTGCCTGTTTAAGCAAGGTTAATTTAACAGGTCTTATGATTCTAATCACCAGATGAAGAAATTTGCTAATTAACAGCCCCTGATTTGCCCGTGCAGCATACAGGCAACGTGTTTTTGCCTATCATTATTTGTTTTTCTCACCAGTAAATTTTTAGTGTAAATTTTGCATTATTTAATCTAAGCATTTTTCCGATTCAATTAGACAAATATTTCTATTTTGAAAAAGTGATGTTAAAAAATTAAAAACTCTACAAAAGACATAAAAAAACTAGGCATTATTACAAAGTTTTTTCATAAATATTGATCAGGTAAGCGTGTATTCGAAAAAAAAATGTTTTTTCACCGTCATCAGCACGAAATTTTCTCATACATTTTAAGATTTATTTTTAAAAGTAGAAGCACGAAACTTGCTGTAATGATTTTTGAAAAGATGTATAAGATGCTGTGTGACTTCATATTTCGCTTAAATCATTAGAATTTGATTTATAGACAATTATTTTCTCAGCGTGGCTCTTTTTTTCGTTCCCAGATTTCCCGCTTCGGAAAATTCCGTTCAAAAGACTAACTTTGTTTGCATTTTTTGTAAAATTTTCTGCCTTTATAAAAAAAATCGACAGACACGGCACCTTATATAGTTTCTAAATAAGAGAATTTGCCAGTTTGATGCGTTTGGAGAACAAAAGTGAATCTAGAATTAAATCCGAAAACAAGCAATTTGGATTGGAATACACCCGTATCCATTGGATACGGGTGTATTCCCTCCCCGGGCTCCTATTCGTGTGGCGGGCTCCTATACGTGTATAGTTCTTCGGGCTCCTATACGTGTGGCGACACGTATAGGAGCCACAAAAAGGCTTAAGAATACTTGTTTATCCCCACCAGTAAATTATACTGTAAAATTTGCTTTATTTAGTCGGATCATTTTCTCGATTTAATAAGAAAGAAATTTCCGTTTTTTAAAACCGGTGACAAAACATTAAAAATTTCTCAAAAGGCTCCCGTCGCTAAGGGATTAACCCCTTAACCCTTTCCGTTGCAGTGTGTCCGGTCTGGACACACCTAATTTTAATTCCAAACTTGCAATTGGCACCATTAATATTTTAATGAAATCTTGCTGTTACAATAAAGGCTCAAGTTAAGGAGTTCTTGATTTCTTAAAAAGTCGTTTGTAAATTCCGGTGTCAGTCGATAATTTCTCATTTTACTAACAGAATTTGTCCGCGCCGGAAAGAATTAACTGGCACTTTCTTTTCTGTTCAATAAATTGAAAATAACGGATTCTCACCACAATTTTTTTTAATAAAATATTTCTAAAATTTAGTCTAAACATTTCCGTCTTTAAATAGTATGAAATTATTATTATTATTTTAATTGTAGTGTCAAAAAGCTTTAAATGATGAATTAAGCAAATTCGTCTTACCTGAACGGCATACGGGCAAATCAGTTGAGGGGATATGTGATTAATTGCTATGAAAATTACAGTATCAAGTTTTGACTAACATCTAAAGAAAAAGAGACATACATATTAACTCTTTCAGGGGCGCCGTTTGCAGTCTGCAAACAGTTAATTTTACTGATCCAATTACGAATTGGCGCCACTAAATTTTTAATATGATTTCGATTTCATAATATGCGTGAAAAAACAGCTCTTGTTATTTTCAATTAAATCTGTTCGTAAATTGCAGTATGAATCAATTATTTGAACATTTTTTAGAGCAAAAATGCCTTGCCCCTAAAAGGGTTAATTTATATTCATCACTATTTAATATTGAAACTAATAGCATAACATCTCTTTATACTTATTCTTTACAATTCACAATAAGTTATTCCTGTTTTTCTATCTAAAAGTTAAAAAAAATTCTTCCACGTCAACAAACATTTAAAAAACAATATTAATGAAATTTTCAAATGAAATTTGTCGGTAAACTTTCAAATGTAACATAAGCTGTTTGGAAATACTTACTTTAATTGTTGTTGTTGTTCTTCTTTTACTTTTGAACAAGATTTATTAAATTAATTAAGATTTAATTTCTTTCCTCTCCCTTAGAGATGTAGGTAATCTAATTGAAAAGAGTATATACTTAGATGTTTTGAAAGAGATTTTATAAGCTTTAAAAATCTATTTATAAATTAAAATTGCTTTTCGAGATCACTCTGGATATAAGATAAAAAAGAATAACAAGTTTAGAAGAAATTTCGAGCTTTATAATTCAATAAAAATGTTTTTGTTTATATGGGTTTTGATATTGTTCATTAACTGATTTCCATGCATTTAAATTATCAGAATATGAAATTTGAACATAAGATAATAAAAACATATAATTTATTATATGTAATTATATTTATTATACATAATTAATTTATTGTATCTGTAGCTTCCGGTAATGACCAGGTAAGGCACATTTTTGAAAAAAAAAATTGAGATAATTTGGGAAAATGTAACTTTAAAACAGTACTCTTTAATTTGTCATAGTACTTAAAAATGAAAAACGAATACTTCCCGTCATAAGGCGACTATAAATTTTCATTTAAAAATTAAAAAACATTCTAAATGGTTCTCAATTAATAAAAACAATTTTTATGTAACTATTTTGGTAAAAAAAGAGGTTCTTATATCCTAGTTGAAAGTAGTGAAAATTATTAAGTTCTGATCTGTTTTATAAAAGTAATGATAAAAAGACATTTGAAAACATTAAACGTTAATTACTCAAAATATTAAAAATTTGCCTTACCTGGTTATTACCGGAAGCCACAGATATATTATGATATTAAAAAATATATAATTATAATATTTAATTTCGAATATAGAATTCGGTTCTCTAGTTGCACTCCTTATCAAATGTACGTTTATAACCCATATAGCACACTTGCCTCCCCAGGATGTCCTGGGGAGGATTCACATCCCAGGACCCTCATCCCCCAGGCATCCCTGAGGATGCAGAGCATTGTCACCAGGAGGTCCTCAGGAACCGAAAATGTCCGCTTTACAGCATCCTGGCCCCCTCCCAAGGACCTCCTTCAGGGTCCACCCCGGGAGGTTCTGGGGAAGATTTGAGGAAGTGATATACGAGGACTTTGGGAAACTTCAAGGGCACTAATGTGTTCAAAAAAAAAAAAAAAATTAAAGCTATGATTTAATTTAATTTTTTTAAGGAGAAAACGCGAATGTTTTATTTTTTCTATTACTCAGACGGATTTACATATACAGAGATTATTCAGGAACAAATTTCTTACCTTTATTTTTCCGGCTGGATTTGAACCCGTACCTTGGTATTCCGGAAGCGCGCTCTGACCGTTATGCTGTCGGGTCAATAAGGAATAAAGGTTTCTAAGGTATAGATGCATTTTTACTCCGCTTTTGAAACTTAAAACTAGGAAATGTCCTCATATTTTGTGCCTTTTGCATACACTCCAAATAAATTTAAGTTAATAACTTTAAATAAATTGTCAATAATTATTTGTTATAACATAAATGTCTTCGAATTTAAAAATTTTAAATGAAATTGTATTTTTAAATTATAAAAATGTCCTTTTAGCTTTTAATACTTAAAATCCATAAAATCGTTCAGTAGTTATAAAATTGATTATGAACTATATATTTTGATTCACAATGAATGTTGCAAAACGTTTCTGATGATATCCCCTATAAAATTTAATTTTAGTTAATAAAAATATTATTTCCAGAAATTAAAATAGCAGGAGATTAAAACACATAGTTTCTTTAAAATTGTGAATTTTACAGAAATTTTAATCGATTTTTTCTGTTTTCTCTTGGTGGTAGATGGTAGATGCTGAGTTTATACCCAATCGCACCCGTCGGCCTAATCGTTCGGACTTTTCCACGGTTTTCTTCGAATCTTAAACTTCCTTGCGTAAATACGGGTAGGTTCCTTTAGAAAGACCCTAACGGAGGGCAACCTTCATCCCTTGATATGTACCTTGATTTTTTTTTTTTTTTTATGATTGACAAATAAAATCTAAGTAAATCCTTTCAAAAATGAAACTTTTTTGCTCTCTCTCGATCTTACTTTTTTTTACAGAAATTTTTATCGATATTTTTTTCTTTTTACGCTTGGTTAAAGGTGCTCTTATTATACGAATTTATGAGAAAAATATATAAATTTGCTTAGTCTTTTCTTAAGCCTTTTCTTTCCTACTTTTTGCTCTTTGAAATATTTCATTGTTGCAGTTTCATTCTGGGCCCCACACATGGTCAATAGATCCTGCTCTCGAAGCTGGTAGATGGGATGCGCAGAGTTTGTAACCAATCACGCCTGTCGACCTAATTGTTCGCAGTTTCCCGGGGTTTTCTTCGAATCTTGTATTTCCTTGCGTAAATAAGGGTTTGGTTCCTTTAGAAAGACCTTGATTGAGGGCAACCCCCCCCCTTCCCTTGATATGTCCCTCATGTTGATAATTGGCCGTCATAAATACAATCAATCAACAAACTCGTTTTAAAGTGATTAGGTATATTTTGGCGAGTATTTATTAACAAATAATTAAATCCCTTACTTATGAAATTCTTATACGACGGTACGAGTTACAGATGTTTGGAGATTTACCACTTGTTGCGGGATTAAAAAATACTGTAAAACCACTGTATTATTTTATAGCATAGTAAAATATTAAAATTCTGTATTTTCATCAATAACACACCATTGTACAAATTTGTATAATTTTATTATACCAGAATTTGGTGTGAAAATCATTTGTAAAATTCTATCATTACACTGAAACACTGCTTGAGTTACATAAAATAGAAACTATTAATAAAATTTTTATTTGTTACAAAATCATTTTATTTTCTTATTGTTATAAATAAAATTACTTTTCATTTAAATCTCCATTTAATTGTCTTTGAAAATTGTCTGAAATCTTTATATGCATAAAAAATACAATAAGCACCATTTTTCATTTAATTAAAGACGGGAAATATTTTTGTTGATTTCTTTACATGTAATTTTAGAAACTAAGATTTTAGGCAATTTAAAAAGCCTAAAAGAACTGATATTTTTATTTAAAATATAACATGTTTTCATCAGCGAATTATTGTTTAAAAATCCCAAATTAATATATGTATATATTTCTTTTACATTTACTAACAAAATTGTTTGTAAAACGCTTTTTCTTACAAATTCAGAAATAGTCTAAATTCTTGGAATATCGCACTTTTTACTCTCTCTTTCTCTCTCATTGAGTTAACCGCAAAACGCATTCTCAGCTGACAACTGACTGGGAGAGCAGGATAATCTTGTTGAAAATTCAATTGTTGGAAGGTTAGGAAGGTGACTGCCTGAAGGTTGGGAAGGTCACTTGGGGTATTGCAGAGTTGCTTACATAGAATATTCTCATTGTCACCGAACTTGGTCAAACAGGTATGAAGAAATTCCATTCAGTTCAGTTAAAAACTGTGATAAAAAATATTTGTTACTTAGGAAATACAGATAAATATTTATCTGTAATTTCAGAACCAAAAAATTATTTATATATCTGAAATTTTCAAAATAAAGACTTCATTTTATCTTTCAGAATTTAAATAATAATAATAATAATAATAATATGTTTGATAATCTATAAAAGATATTAGAAAAATAATTTGTTATTAAGTACAACTTACATTTAAAAAAAATATTAATGATAAACAAAACAAAATAGATTAAACCTTGAAAAATGACATTTAAATTGATGCTTTTATTTAGAAAACAATTTTTTATCTTCAATGCATATATAAATTACACTGGATAAATAATTGATAATAACCTAAATTAAACTTTAAATTAGCGTGAATTTATATTTTTTTAACTGATTTTATAAGAATGTATATTTCTGAACAGAAAATCTTTTCAAATAAATTATTTATTGGTATGTGTTTGGGGAGGGGGGGGAGCGGCTCAATATTTATGCATTTTAAATCCAAATATACCATTTTAAATGAATTATCTTTGATTTTGTGTTGTGTGCTGTGATAAATATGTCTAATTTCGTCGGGACATTTTTGCTTATTATATATATATATATATATATATATATATATACAAAAACATTTATCATTTGACATTAAGATGCATCAGGACTCAATTTAGATAATTTTCATAACAAGGTTTTAAAGGATACTCATAAACAAACTTACATTATTATTATTATTATTATTATTATTATTATTTTTTTTTTTTTTTGCACAAATATTTTTACCTCTAAATATCAGAAAAAATATATGATATAGAAATGTCTTCTATTTAGAGATTTTAGTGTATTAATTTAGAAACTTCAAGTTAAATTAATTTCTTAATTAATAAAACAAATAATAATAAAGCAAAACGCAATAGGTTATTTATTAATAATTAATAAAATATTGATAAATGAACAAAATTTGATTTAAAATATATATAATTGTAATTAGTATATAAAAATAGTAAATAACGGAAATAATAAATAAAAATTTTTAATTTAACTAAAAAGATTTAAAGTTACAGCAATAATTAAAAATAATAGCAATTTAATAACAATTATCTAATTTGCTAATAAATAAGGAATCGAATAATTAATAAAATAAAATAAGGTCATTAAAATCGATACTTATTAAATTGCATTTCATATTTTATTGAAAAACAATTGAGTATTGTATTCCAAAATCATTCATAAGATGGCGCCAGCACTGTGACTTCCTGGGCACTTCCCCAGGAATGACTAACCGGGTACATCCCCAGGAGTGATTTCCCAGGTACTTCCTCAGGAGTAGCGTCCCTGGGAAGTTACTCCGTGGGACGTTACTGGGAGCTCTTTCCTGAGGATATCGTAAAAGACTCTTCCCCAGGACGTCCTGATCTTGTCATTTTAGTTTTAGGAGAAATATGGATGGCTTGGAGCTCCTGGGGAGGTATTGAGGAGCTTTTGTGCTATATGGGATAATGTCAAACATATATTTATAATTCTAAAGTTCTAGAAGTATCTAACAAGAATATTTTTAAATTTTCTTCAAAATCACTAAATATGAAAGCGTTATATATTTTCAGGACGGGGATTTATAAAATCCTGAAATTCTTTTAAAATGTAAATTATAGACATACATACTTATTTTACAACATTTAAGTCATTTTATGAGATTGGAGATAAATAATTCGGAAAAAGAATCATATTTTAAATACTCCATCTGAACAGACCTATTTCTTTCTTCGTAAATAGTGGTCATTATTAAAATCAGTCTCACACGAGAATGGAAATCCCGCTAACTTTATAAAATTTTATAAAGAAATTTATGGAGATGAGGAAGTTATAAAACCCACATATCATAGCCCTTCATTTATATATGACTTTTAAATTAAACTTTTCTGAAGTACCATTATGAAAGAATTTGGTTAGATATGGAAAGCTGAAAGATTATTCGTAAGTTTAATAAAAGAATAAACGAAATAACCATTTTGAAAGATTTGAATTGGATTTTTTTAACTTTGAGAGCTGTGATAAAAGGAAACACCATTCCCAAAAGCGATAACTTGTGACTGATTGGACATTGTTGGTATCTTATAATGGCCAATTATTAAGTTTAGATATCCGGGATTAAATAATGATTATCTTCCCATTTAATATGGATTCATCCAAAATTTGCAGTTGAAATTAAATTGAATCGAAACGAGATCAGAATTTTCTACAGAAAATAGATGGAGATGAGGGAATTGTCAAATACACATATTATAGCCTATCATTTATATATAAGACTTTTATATTAAAATTTGCTGAAATACCATTATGAAAGACTTTTATTAGATATGAACAACTGAAAGATATTTCGTAAGTTTGATAAAAGAATAAAGAAAATAATCATTTTGAAAGATTTGAATCGGATTTTTTAAACTTTGAGAACTGCGATAAAAGGAAATATCATTCCTAAAAGTGATAACTACCTACTGATTTGACATTTTTGGTATCTTACAATGACAAACTATAAAGTTTAGATATCTGGGATTAAATAATGATTATGTACCCATTTAATATGGATTCGTCAAAAATATGCAGTTGAAATTAAAATGTTGAATAGAAAAATTTAAAAACTCAAAACGAGTTCATAATTTTTTACGGAAAATATATGAAGATGAGGGAATTATCTAACACACATATTATAGCATACGGCTGTTTCCATGAGTACTTGCAGTGTAAGTCACAGGCTACGGTTTTTGGTTACCAGTATTATAAAACGAAAAAAAATGTGATTAATTTTATTGGCACATTCTCATTAATTGAATAAGGCCATGCAGACTTTTTGAAAATAACGGTGGCTAACAAGCATAGCAATTAATAAGTTATGTGACTTACACTACAGAACCCATGGAATTAGCCATACCATATATTTATAACACTTTTGAATTAAACGTTACCGAAGTACCATTATGAAAGAATTCGGTTACATATGGAAAGCTAAAAGATAATTCGTAAGTTTGATAAAAGAATAAAGGAAATAACCATTTTGAAAGATTTGAATTGGATTTTTTAAACATTGAAAACTGTGATAAAAGAAAATATCATTCCCAAAAGAGAAAAGTACCTCCTGATTGGACATTTTTGGTAGCTTATAATGGCAAACTATAGCGTTTACATATCTGGGATTAAATATTGATTATGTTTACATTTGATATGGATTTATCCAAAATTTGCACTTGAAATTAAAATATTGAATAGAAAAACTTAAAAATTAAAAACGTGTTCAAAATTTTCTACAGAAAATACATGGAGATGAGGGAATTGTCAAACATACATATTATAGCCTATCATTTATATGTAAGTCTTTTAAATTAAAATTTGCTGAAATACCATTATGAAAGAATTTTTCTAGATATGAACAACTGGAAGATATTTTGTAATTTGATATAAGAATAAAGGAAATAACCATTTTTAAAGATTTGACATTGACTTTGAGAGATTTGACTTTGAGAACTGTGATAAAAGGAAATATCACTGCTAAAAGAGATAACTTATTACTGATTTGACAGTTTTGGTATCTTAAAACATTTAGATATCTGAGGTTAAATAATTATTATGCTCTCTCCCATTTAATATAGATTCATTCAAAGTTTGCGGTTGATATTAAAATATTGAATAGAAAAACTTAAAAACTCAAAACGAGTTCGGAATTTTCTACAGAAAATAGATGGAGGTGAGTGAATGATCAAACACACATATTATAGCCCTTCATTTATATATGAGATTTTTAAATTAAACTATAATAAAGTACCATTATGAAAGAATTTGGTTAGATATGGAAAGCTGAAAAATATTTCATAAGTTTGATAAAAGAATAAAGGAAATAGCCATTTTAAAAGATTAGAATTGGATTTTTTTAACTTTGGGAACTGTGATAAAAGGAAATATCATTCCCAAAAGAGATGACTACTTACTGATTTGACATTTTTGGTATCTTATAACAGCAAATTATGACATTTAGATATCTGAGGTTAAATAATGATTATGTTCCTATTCAATATGGATTCATCCAAAATTTGCAGTTGAAATTAAAATAGTGAATAGAAAAACTTAAAAACTCAAAACGAGTTAAGGATTTTCTACAGAAAATAAATGGAGATGAGGTCAAACACACATATTCTTTCATTTATATCATCGCATATATCCTTTCATTTATAAGACTTTTAAATTAAAATTTGCTGAAATACCATTATGAAAGAATTTTGTTAGATATGAACAACTGAAAGATACTTCGTAAGTTTGATAAAAGAATAAAGAAAATAACCATTTTGAAAGATTTGAATTGGATTTTTTTAAACTTTGAGAACTGTGATAAAAGGAAATATCATTCCCAAAAGAGATAACAACGTACTGATTTGACATTTTTGGTATCTTATAACGGCAAACTATAACGTTTAGATATCTGGGGTTAAAAATGATTATGTTCCCATTTAATATGGATTCATTTAAAATTTGCAGTTGAAATTAAAATGTTGAATCGGAAAACATACAAACTCAAAAAGGGACCAGTATTTTCTACAGAAAATAAATGGAGATGAGAGAATTCTCAAACACACATATTATACCCTATAATTTATATATAAGACTTTTAAGATAAAATTTTCTGAAATACCGTTATGAAATAATTATGAATTTTGTCTCGGTGATCAGAGCAATGTTTTTTCACGTTTAAACTAAAAAAAAAAAAAAAAAAAAAAAAAAAAAAAAAAAGAAATTTTCGAACGTAAAAAAAAATTCAGAGCCGAAAGGGTTATATATATATATATATATATATATATATATATATATATATATATATATCACCATCATCACAATCAATCTTTTTCAATCCACTGCTGGATATATGTCTCCCACAGTTTTTTTTTCAATGTTTTCTGTTCAGTGCTTTAGTCATCCAATTTACTGTTACTTTTCTGATTTCGTCACTCCACCTTCTTGGAGTCGTTTTACATCTTTGTGATACCACTGTAGGGTTTTTGCGCTCCACCCATTGTCTTATATTCTTACAGTGTGGCTAGCCCATTTCTATTTTAGGCATTTAATTCTTTCAATGATGTCAAAAAGTTTCGTCTGACTTCTTATATATATATATATATATATATATTTATTTATTTAATGTATATACTATAATATCTGTTCTGCATTTGTTTCATAAAGTGCTATAAATACTTTATTTTATAGGTAAAGTTTTGGTTCAAATGTATGCAATTGACTTTAAAAAAAAAATAAAAAAATAAAAAATAATAATAACTAAAAGTTGATAATCATATTTATATTAATAAGACATTTATTTAAGGATTATTTTGTTGTTAACATGCCAAATAATTATGCAATACAAAAATAATTATTATTATTTTTTAATTTTAAACGTTACATGCGTAGATAATACACAATAACATGGATTTATTAAATCCTAAAATTCTTTAAAATGCTAATTTCAGGCAGAGATACTTAATTTGCAACATTTAAATCATTTTCTGAGTCTGGTGATTAAAACTTCACATAAAAATAATCATACTTAAAATACTTCTTTTGAAAAAACTTCTTTTTTTCTTTGTATATAGTGGTCATTGTTAAACCCATTCTCACCTCAAAATGAAAAATCCTGCTTGATTCCGTAAATTCTCTAGAGAAATTAATGGAAATAGTCAAATCCTCAGACACTTGTATTGCATTCCTTGATTTTTAAATAAGACTTTTTTAAAGTTAAATATGCTGAACAGTTTTTGAAATAGCAAAATTCGCCTTATTCAATGACATATTAATTAAAGCAAAAAGAAAAGGTGGTTCACTTATTCAGAAAAGGGGTGATAGTAAAAAAATTAGAGTTCAAGAAAAAAGTTGGCCCACTGCAACATTGTCAATGCTCTTACTGGGACAGGAAGACGTTTCCGACCCGGCATTCCTATGTGGTTCTGAGTCGTCTTGGCGTATATTACCCGCCCCTCGAAGTTTGTAACGTCTTAGCTAGGACATCTTGAATATTTATATGTTTACGAATGGATGTTCCAGATTCAATTCCTCGTCTGGGCATTTTCCGCTCTGTTAGAATAAACCAAATCAGTTTTGCAACTCCAACTATGAATATAGTCAAAATTGCTTAACACTTTCAGGGGCGCCGTTTGCAGTCTGCAAACAGTTTATTTTACTGATCCAATTGCAAACTGGCGCCAGTAAATTTTTTGTTTAATTTCGATTTCATAATATACGTAAAAAAAAAAAAAAAAAAAAAAGCTTTTGATTATTTTCAAATAAATTTGTTCTTAAATTGCGGTTCAATTGTTTGAACATTTTTAGAGCAGAAATACCTTGCCCCTGAAAGGGTTAAAGAGGAATTTAAAGAAGACATTCCATCTATCCTTAAGTTTAGCACATACGTGCATTACGAATACAAAATGATTCTAGAACAAATCTCTTGATTTATGTATGTTAAATAAAAAATAAAACAACACTGGGGCTCGCAACATTTCTAAAATTTTCACACATTTCTAACTGTATTTTAAATTAAAAATCTTCATGGAAGGTGCATTAAACCCCAACAATAGAATTATACAATAAATATTACCGATTAAAATTTCTGGTAGAAAAGTACGAAAATTTTAGGAACAGTGCGCACCTTGCAATACATAAAATTACATTCCAAAAAATACAGAATAATAATGGGCTACTTATCGAAAATCTATGAGGATAAGAAAGAATATCCATTACTACAAAATACGAAATAATAATTTCGATGTAACATTATATAATGGATTACACAAAAAAATGTTCATTTGCTGGTCTAGATATTACTATCTATAATTACGTAGAAGAAAGTTCATCTTTAAATCAGAGAATACTTACTTTTATCCAGGTAGTATGTGCAATTTGGAGTCTCTACTGTAGCGGTATGAAGTAAGCTATTCATCATTCCATATCTCTTGTTACTCTTTTTATGAAATGTATTCTATTTAAGGAATCTTAATTGAAGTAGAACTGAATCTTCGAATGAATATTTTCATTTAAAATACTGCATAGACAAGATATGTTTTTCGGAATCTGACAAAAAAACTCTTAACTAAAATTAATATGTTTATTTTAAGAAAATTCAGATGACAAGATGGGAAAATGTTAAGATAAAATATGTATTAAAATCTAAAATTCTGAAAATAGAAAACAGAATGGTAATTTTCGACTTTTTCGATTTTGTTTACAGATATGTTTTAGGAGGGTGATTTCGCTTTCCAAACCGGTTCTGAAAATGAAAGCGTTCTCGTAAAAAATATCTGTAAACAAAATCAAAAAAGTAAAAAACGGCATGCATTCAGATCAATCTCAGCTATCCAATGCAAAAAGAATCATTTAAAAATAGTAAAATGCAACCGAGTAATCTTTATAAATTTCTTTCATAGGATTAGCATTAGCGAATGGGTCTTTTCATTTAAGTGAAACGGCCCCTTAAACGGAGAATACTTATTTTTATCCAAGTAGTAAGTACAATTTGGAGTCACTATTGTAGTGGTATGAAGTAAGCTATTCATCATTGTCGTGCAGATTACTGATGGCACGAAATTGTTTTGGTATAAAGGTATTTAAATAACCAAGGAAAAAAAATACATCAATTAATAAAGAATATCACTGGTGATAATAATACTAATAATAATGATTTCTAATTTTAAAAGTATATAAATTTGGGTATAAAATTGACCAAAAAAAATAAAAGAAAGAAGGCGGAAAAATCTATTTTTGCGAAAATTAAATATTTTATTTTTGAAAATTAATTTTAAACACTAAAATATTTAATTTTCGTTAAAATAGATTTTTCCACCATCTTTCCTTTTTTTGGTTAATTTCATACCCAATTGTATATACTTTTTTAAATTAGAAAACATTATTAGTAGTATTATTATGACCAGTGATATTCTTTAATAATTAATGTAATTTTTTTTTCTTGGTTACTTAAATACCTTTATACCAAAACAATTTTTTATGTAAGGATTTAACTGCTGTAAGAATCTAATTTGGCTAATTAAAGCTAGACAATGGACTGGTACATCGAAGTCTGGTGATGGTGGAAGCACTTAAAAGGATTAAGGTCCTTTTTTTCCTATCGACAGTAAGTCTAGCGCGGCCTTTTTCATGTGACATTAGAATATTAGTTACGGCTACCATTGATTAATCGCCGGACCTCCCTGAGAGCCAAGAGTCGGAGGAAATAGTTTCTCTATCCCCAGACGGACGGTGGCAATCTGTCGCCAGGGCGTATCCCAGCTGAACCAATCGAACTTTGATCTGGGAGGAGCAGAAGGAGAGTTGCTCTCCTGATGGGGACGAGAGAGCAGTTGGAGAACGATTCTCGATGATGGAGCTCGCTGTAAAAGGCGTGTGGTAGTTTTTCATATAGAACCCAGAGTTCTATGAACTGTACTATTTTATCTGTATTTTGAATAAAGAGATTTAACATGGAAAAGGAATTGCATCACTCAACCGCTACCAATTAATACTAAATCGAATCTAGTGAAGCAAATTCCTCACACCTTCCATCGGTAATCTGTACGATAGTCATTTCATATCTCTTTTTACTGTTTTTATGAAATGTATTCTATTTAAAGAAACTCAATTGAAGTACAACTGAATCTTCGAATAGATATTTCCATTAAAATACGGCACAGGTTAGATTTTGTTGTCGGAATCGTAGAAAAATCTCTTTTAATTAAGATCATTTTAATTAAAATAAATATATTAAGAAAATGCAAACTACAAGATGAAAAAATATTTACATAAAATATGTATTAATGTTTAAAATTTCGAAAATATAAAAAGTGTGTATAAAGATAAAAAATATGTATGAAGTAAGCTATGTATCATTTCATTTCTCTTGTTACTGTTTTTATGAAATGTATTCTATTTAAAGAATCTTAATTGAAGTACAACTGAATCTTCGAATAAATATTTCAGTTAAAATGCTGCATAGATTCGATTTTTTTAGAATCCTAGAAAAATCTATTTTAATTAACATCATTTTAAATAAAATAAATATATTAAGAAAATTCAGACGACAAGATGAGAAAATATTTACATAAAATATGTATTAATGTTTAAATTTTAGAAAATATAAAAAGAGACTCATAATTATTTATAGCACGTAAAAAACAAAACTTTAGTCATTTTTAAATTCATAAGATTGTAATTTTATTTTTACTTTCTAAAAATTAATCTTATAATTGAAATAGTAGAGAAAATTATTCAAGTTCTTCGGAAAAATGCTTTTTTGTGAATTTTGATAGTTATTAATATTATGTTTTACTTTCGTAATGCTTTAAAAGTAATTGGAAAGATAGTTCAACTAAGAATGTCATGTAACATAGTTTATTCAATGGTTATTACTTTAATAACAATTTAACTGATTCTTTTTTGTGTACAATAAATTGGAAATATGGCATAAACACCACTTTTTTTAAGCTAAAATATTCGTAATATTTAGATTAAACATTTTTTAACCCTTTCGGGTCTTGTGTACTATTAATAGTACATGTCTTTTAATAGAGTATTATTTAGTTTTAAGAAATACGTTTGCTACTATTTACATGTAGTAATGTTAATATATGTCTATACTTCATTTATGTTTAGGCATTTAGTAATAATAATAATTATTATTATTTGCTTAATTCTCTTTGCTCCATTTGCAATTCTTTTATTTTAAACATATATTTCCCTCATTAAATTTAAAATAAAGGTTGCTTTCCTGAAAGAATCATATGTAATAAAACGAAAAAAGTATTAGAAAGTTGTAATATAAGTCAAATCTTATTGTGATACAATATTTTCTAAACATCTACAAAAATTCTTCCTTAGCCTATTGTCATATGAATATTAATTAAATAGTATGCGAAATAACAACATTCGTCATCTTTCAGACAGTAAAATGTTTGTTAAACAATTATTAATCTGTCTATATACCTAGTGTTAATGTTATTAACGTAAAAGTGTTTTTTTCTAAAAATTGAAAAAAAATTCAGACCCGAAAGGGTTAATTAAATAGTATGAAATTGTATTTAAGAAATTAGTGGTATCTAAAAGCTTTAAGTCATGAATAAAAAAAACTTTTCTTGCCCGTACGACAAACGGGCAAATCAATCAAGTGGTTAAAAGTTATACCCAAATAACCAGAACACTAATTTTTAAAACTAAACAGGAAAAATATTTTTGGGTTAAGAGGAAATGTTCTTATTTTATTTGAATGCAGTGAATGTATGCAAATGTTTAGAGTAGCAAACAGATATATTTTTTTGTTTTATAATAAAAATGTTAAACCTGAAGTCGGAATTCAACTGCTGATGCCATGCACATATAGTGGAAGAAGGAATTCAAAATGTACATTTTAATAATTACAATTAATTCGTAAAACAATATGTGCCATTTCAATTATTGCAGGGTTCGCACAAGTGTACCACTAATTTTTTGCACTATTTTCAATGTATTTCACTGCAGAAAAATATTGCGAAAATTACGGATCGAGGAGGTGATTGCGAATTCTGTTTCTTAAAAATTAAATAAAAGTTATATTTTTAAAAAATAGTTGTGCCAGAGTCCTTACAAAACATAAGCAGTGTGCGAATCCTGTACTGAGAAAATAAACAGCACTAAAATTAACAAGTCAAAAATTGCAAACGAGGTACGTTCGTCTATAACGAAGTTTAAAAATATTCAAATATTGATATGATAGTATACAGCTCTTTAGATACCGTATAGTAGCCGAATCTTTTGCGTGTCACTGTAAATACTATCTGCTGCCAATTAGACAGGAAGTAATTTGAAATAAACCTGAGCAACGTATGTCAATTTTATAAAATGTGAAGCAATTCAATGTAATTAAACGTTCCACAAACAATGTTTCTCTCTATACCATTATTTAATGGAATATTTTTGAGTAGCCTTGTAAATTAGTAACAAACATTCTTTGCACGACATAATATATATTTACAGAATATATATTTTATTCTATACTTCACAGACGCATATAAATTTTACTACATTCGCATGCGTGTAACGTCATGAAAATGCATTTGTAACTATTTTTTTCCCATTGGCCGCAATGTAATGGAGCAATTTTGTTTGCCCCTGTAATTGAACTATGCATCTAAATTTTCATAAAATTTGAAATGACTCCACGAAATTTTGCAACAACTATATGTTTTATTTTTCAAAAGATTCGATTGGATAGTTTTTGTTCTGTTATATGCGGACGGACAGATGGACTGTCGGATTGACGGACTGAAAGACGACTATAAGTGCTTCGTATTTACATAATTACAAACGCACCTAACAATACGGAAATGTACCTCAAACGTAGCAAATCATTTACGTTCGAACTATAGCGAGTTTTATAAATATTCAGATCTTGATTCAAATAATGTTTCAGTCTTACGCAAAATTGCATGAATACAATTTTTTTTACAATTATCGATACTAAATTTAGTAAAACAGAAATAATTGGACTCCGTGGGCGTCATCACTACGACAGCACAGAATGATTAACTATTACATTGTATCATTGATTTAATTACATGTGATTTAATAGAATGAACAAAATTTTTATTAATATTTTAATTTTTGACTCGATTTTCATAAGATTTGCAATGAGTCAACAGAATTCTTCATCAGCTATATATATTAAATTTCAATCTATTCAATTGGATAGTTTTTGCGCTGTTATATGAGGAGAGACAGACGGACAGACGGACGAAACGACGACTATAGGTGACGCGTATTTATATAATTACGAACGTACCTATACAGAAAACAACAGATAAAGTTACAGTTTGATAAATGTAGAATAATAATTGCTACTTATCGGAAATCTATCAGAATAAGTACAGTTTTTTATTGCTGCAATTTACGAAAAAATCACTTCGATGTAACATTGTATAATAGATTACACGGTACAATGTTCATTCTCTAGTCTAGATATTGCAATCTATAATTACGTAGAAGAAAGTTTTTCTCTAAATTGGAAAGTATTTATTTTTATCAAAGCAGTAAGTAGAATTTGGAGTCTCATTTGTAGCGGTATGAAGAAAGCTATTCGTCATTTCATATCCCTTGTTACTGCTTTTATGAAAATTATTTTACTTATAGAATCTTAATAAAAGTACAATTGAACCGTCGAATAAATACAGTCGAACCTCGTTAACATGAACCTCAAGGAGAATAAACAAGTTGGAAATTGCACGTGACGCGTAGCAAATTAGGTGCGTTCGTACGATAACGAAGTTTTAAAAATATTACTTTCATATATCAATCTCATAAAATTGTAAACAGTGAATTACAATTAAAACGCTCATATATCAATGTTCTCCCTATACCATTACGTAATGGAATACTTTTGTGTGGCCTTGTAAATCAATAACAAATGTTCTTTGCACCACAAATTATGTAATATGTATATTATAATATGTACTTTATAGTTACATATAAATTTTATTAAGTTCGCATGAGTGTAACACGATTAAAATGCATTTGAAACATTTTTACCCATTGACCGTAATGTAGCGGAATACTTTTGATTATCCCTGTAACTGATCTATGCATCCAATTTTCCTAAAATTTGAAATAACGCGACAAAATTATGTAATAATTATGTATTTTAAATTTCAAACGTATAGAATATATTTGAAACTTTTTCCCCAATGACCATAATGTAATTGAATACTTTTGATTGCCCCTGTAATTGATCTATGCACACAATTATCAAAAAATTTGAAATAACTCGACAGAATTATGTAATAATTGCGTATTTTAAATTTCAAACAAGTAAAATGCATTTGAAACTTTTTTCCCCATTGACCGTAATGTAATGGAATACTTTTGATTGCCCCTGTAATTGATCTATGCATCCGAGTTTCATAAAATTTGAAATGACTCGACAAAATTATGTAATAATTATGTATTTTAAATTTCAAACGATTCGGTTGGGTAGTTTTTGCGTTGTTATATGCGGACGGACAGACGGACGGACAGACGGACGGACTGAACGACCACTATAGGTGCTACGTATTATATAATTACGAACGCACCTAAAAATTTGTTCATGTTAGCAGTAATTCAAGCTATCAGTATCAAATCTTTATATTCGTCTTTATGGGGGACTGTGAAAAGTATTTATGCTAAAAGTAATTTACGCTAAGTGTGTTCATATTAACGAGGTTTGATTGTATTTTCATTAAAATACTGCGTAGAAAAGATTTAATTTTTTGTATCAGAGAAAAAAAAACACTTTTATTTAATGTTATTTCAATTAAAATAAACATGTTTATCTTAAAAAAATTCCGACGACTAGATGGAAAAGTATTAAGAGAAAATATGCATTAAAACTTAAAATTCCAAAAAAAGAAAATAGAATGGTAACTAATTATAGTACGTAGAAAACAAGATTTAATTATTTTTAAATGCATATGATAGGAAGCTTATCAATATCTATGCTTGTTAAATATTATTTTTAAAATTAATGAACAAAATTAATCAAAAACTACGTATGATATTATTTAATAGAATGGAGAAAAATCGTATTGTATCTTTTTTAGTTTTGATTAAATTTTTATGAAATTTGAAAATAGTCGAATAAATTATGCAGTGATAATAAATTTGAAATTTGAAAACATTAAATTAAGTAGTTTTAGCGCTGTTATATGCAGACAGACAAACGGTCGGCTATAGGCGCTATGTATTTACATAATTACAAACGCATCTACGGAGAAAACAACACATAAAGTTATACTGTAACAAATATAGAATAATAATCTACCGCTTATCGAAAATTTATGGCAATAAGTATAATTTTCCATTGCTACAATTTACGAAATAATCATTTCGATGTAACAATATATATTACACGGTATAATGTTCATTCTCTGGTCCAGATATTGCAATATATAATTACGTAGAAGAAAGTTTATGTCTAAATTGGAAAATATTTATTTTTACCCGAGAAGTAAGTAAAATTTGGAGTATCTATTGTAGTTGTATGAAGAAAGCGATTCGTCATTCAATATCTCTTGTTGCTATTGTTCTATTTAAAAAAAGAAGTACAACTGAATCTTCGAATAAATATTTCCATCTAAATGCTGCAAAGATTACATTTCGTTTTCAGATTCAGAGAAAAATTTCTTTTAATTAAAGTTACATTAATTAAAATAAATATGTTCATTTTAAGAAAATTCCGACGACAATTGGGAAAATATGTATTAATATTTGAAATTTTGAAAATACAAAGTGTGTCGTTAAATATTTATAGCACGTTGAAAAAAAATCCTGAATTGTTTTAAAATTCATGATTATAATTGTATCTTTACTTGTTCTACATTAATTTTATAATTGAACTAATGGAACAAAATAATTAAAATTCCTCGAATTTTTTTTCATTGTTGTTAACACTATATTTTAATTTAGCCATGCCGTAAAAGTATTCATCATATACTTAAGATTGTGAAAAATAGAAAGAAAATTTATTTAAAATGTTATATAATGTAGTTCATTCAATGATTAATATCATATTAATGGAACAATGTAGTCGGTTACTTGGACTCCCTAGTTGCTGAGCAACTTAACATCCAGGATATCGAGGTACTGTGTTTCTTAAAGCAGTGGGAACCATTAAGTTGTTTAAATTACAGCCAAATAACAAGAATAGGGTTTTTTCTTTAACTAAAACTGGTAATTTTTTTTTAATTAAAAGTAAATATTTTTCTTTATTTCAACGTCTGTTGATATGGTATTTAAAGTGCATAGTGATAACTTCAAATCTGATACTATACAATAAAATGCTGATAATGCTAAAAGTAAATAATATGCAAATACCTAGTTTGTAACGATTTACTGTGTGGAATTATTTAACTCCCTTTAACCACTTAATGGTCGCATTAAATTACGGTGTAAAAATTCAGGTTCATTATTCCCGCCACTTTTTTGAAAAAGAAAATATTCATCTCATTTAATGACAAGTAATAACATACCAGGATAAAACCAATTGCACTATTTTATAAAACTGGTGGGAATCAAGCAATTCTGAATAAAAACCGTGAAACTTGCAGCCCGTGAATGTCTCGTGCGCGACAATTAAGTAATTAAATGTATTAGTGCTTTACTAGGGGCATATAACACATTTTCTTTAATAAAACTAGCAATATTTTCTTTTAACTTAACTGGAGATATTTATCAAAAATAAAGAATTTTTTTTAATTTTTAAGAAACCTAAGATTCATTTTTATTATAGATTTTCTTTTTAATTTAAATATTTTATTGTCCCGTATGCGTATTACGTAGCACACTATGGCACCACTTCCATCATCGTCAAATTACGTATTTTTTCTTTTCACTTTTTATTTAAAGGTTTGAAAAATAAAAAGTTCTGAAGAGCATCAATTTTTTTATCTCATCAGACTGAATGTCAAGCAGTAACGAAGAGTTGAACAAGAACCCTTCATTTTGCCCTGAGGTGACAGTTGAATATATTTGGCTGTCGTCTGTGTTATAATGACTTCGAACAAGAAACATTTTTTGCACAAGTTCAAATTATATTTTAAGTGTAATGTGGTATGTTTAAAGCTGACATTAAAGAGTAAAATGCCAATAATATTTTAATTAAATAACATAGTATTATGTACTTTGTAATAATTAACGAGCATGCTATTATTTAACTTTCTTTAAATTTAAAAATAAATATTTTTTACTAGATATATAATGCACGTTCACTCTGATATACCTAACAATATTCTTTTTGTTTAACAAGAAATATTCATCAAAAATAGAGAATTAAATATTTAATATTAAAGAAACCCAAGAATCTGCATTTTGATAATTGATTTCTATTTCAACTTAAATTTTTTATCAGCACATGTGCATTAACAACGCATTTGGACTACATTCTTCATCATCAAAACTACGTCTCCTTTCATTTTTTATTTAAAGTTTTGAAAAATAAAAGTTCAGAAGAGCATCAATTTCTTTATCTCATCACGGTGAATGTCAAGCAGTAACGAAGAGTTGCACAAGAACCCTTCATTTTGCTCTGAAGTGACACTTGAATATATTTGGCTGTCGTCTGTGTTCTAATGACTTCTGACTTCGAACAAGACCTATTTCACAGGAGTTCAAATTATATTTTAAAAGTAAAGTGATGTGTTTAAAGCTGACATTAAAGGGAAAATGCTGATAATGGTTTAATTAAATAATATGTGACCATCTACTTTGTAATAGGTGACCAGTACCGAGTTATTTAACATTCTTTAAACGCATAAATAAATGAATTTTTACTATGGTCTATAACACACATTTACATTAATATAATTAAAATTATTCTTTTTTAATTCAGCTAAAAGTTTTTATTTAAAATAAACAGGGCTAACAAATTGTCCGCTAACTGAACATCAATATTTTCATTTTATATTTTTCTTGTAAATTGCGCAGAAATCGCCTTCGGAGGTTCATATTAACACAAATGCTTTAGAAACCTACTGTGAAATTTTCTGTTAAAAATATGTTTGTTCAGTTTAAGGAACATTTTTGAGAACCCTGAATAAGGAATTAATTATTTAATATTGAAAAAACCTAAAAATCTACACTTTGATTTCTTTCCCTTTGAAATTTATATTTTTTATTATCGATTACATACTACAAAGTACACTAACTACTTTCTCTATTTTCAAATTACGTGTTCTTTTTTTTTCTTCTTTTATTTAAAAATTAGAAAAGTAAAAAGTTCAGAAGAGCAATTTCTTTACATAATCAGGGTGATTGTTAATCGAGAATGAACGGTTGAACAAGAACCCTTCATTTTACCGCGAAATGACAGATGAATATACTAGTATTTTACTGTCGTCTGTGTTCTAATGAGATTGAATAAGACACATTTTACGTCTGTTCATATGATATTTAAAGTGCGAAGTGATGTGTTTGAAACTGATTTATAGAGTAAAATCATTACAAGGCTTTATTTAATTAAATAATATGGGAATATCTACTTTGTAATAGTTAACTACTGTGGAATTATTTAACTTTCTTTAAGTATATGCATAAATACCGTTTTACTAGTTTTATAAATAACACACGTTTACTTCGATATAACTAAAAATATTAATTTTAAATTAAAAAAAAAATAATAAATATTTATTATACTATAAAGAATCTAATTTTCGATAATCTATTTCATTTATATTCAAAACTTCTATTATCGTAAGCGTATTGCAAAAATGGGATTTTATAGCACAAATAAAAAAAAAAGGTAGAAAGATAATTCAATTTAAAGTGCCATATAATATAGTTTATATGATGGTTAATATATTATTAAATGTTGTAGAAAAGAATCATTTTAAGGGGTTTTTTAATCTAATCATCTGTATTTTCTTTTATTATTATTATTAAGAGTAAACATTTTTCTTTAATTCAGCGCCTGTTCAACTGATATTTAAAGAATAAAGAGATGTATTCAAAACTGATATTCTACAGTAAAATGCTGATAACGTTATAAGTACATAACATGTAAATACCTATTTTGTAATGATTACCTAGTATGGCAGTATTTAACTTCGTTTAAACGTATAAATAAATACTGTTTTTACAAGATTTATACTCACTTCTCTTTAATATAACTAGAAATATTCTCTTTTTATTCAACTAGAAATATCCAAAATCAAGAATTACATCTTTAATATTAAAGAAACCCAATATACAGTTTGATAATTGATTTTCTTTTAAATTAAAACTTTTTTGCTGTAAACGTATTATAAAAGCACGCTATGGTACTACCTCCCTCATAATCAAATTACAACTTCTTTATATTCATCTTATTTTTAAAGATTTGAAAAATAAAAAGTTCAGATGAGCATCAATTTTTTTTTTATCTTATCAGACTGAATGTCAAGCAGTAATGAAGAGTTGAACGAGAAACCTCCATTTTGCCCTGAAGTGACAGTTGAATATATTTGGCTGTCGTCTGTGTTCAAATGATTTCGAACAAGAAACATTTTACACGAATTCAAGTTATATTTTAAATGTAAAGTGATATGTTTAAAGCTGACATTAAAGAATAATATAGCGATAATGGTTCAATTAAATGTTTTGTGAATATCTAATTTGTAATAAGTAACTAGTATGGAGTTATTTAACATTCTTTAAACGTAAAAATAGATGAATTTTTATTAGATCTATAACACACGTTTACATTTTTATAATTAACAATATAACCTTATTATTTACCTAAAAGTTCATATTGAAAATAAAATATTAATTATTTAATATTGTAGAAACGTAAAAGTCGACAATTTGATACATTTTTTCCTTTTAAATTGAAAACTTTTATTATCATATGTGCATTAAAAAGCATTCTATGGAACTACCTTTTTCTTAATCAAATCATGTCTTTATTTTTATCTTTAATTTAAAGGTTAGAAAAGTAAGAAGTTCAGAAGAGCAATTTTTTTTATCTCATCAGGGTGATTGTCAAGCTGTAACAAACGGTTGAACAAGAACTCTTCATTATGCCATGAAATGACAGTTGAGTATATTTGTCTGTCGGCAGTGTTCTAACGAGATCGAACAAGACACATTTTACATCTGCTCAAATGATATTTAAGGTATAAAGTGATGTATTTAAAGCTTATAGAGTAAAATGCACATAAAGCTTTAATTATATAATATGTAAATATCTACATTGAAATGGTTAACTAGTGTGGAATTATTTAAATTTCTTTAAATGCATAAATAAATACTGTTTTGGTAGGTTTATAACACACGTTTATTTTGATATAATTAACAATATTCTTTTTGTATTTATCTGGAAATATTTATTTAAAATTAAGAATAAAATATTTATTATTGTAGAAACCTAGGAAAATATATTTTGATAAAATATTTAATTTTAAATTCAAATCTTCTTTTATCATGTGCGTATTGCAAAGTACACTATAGCACTACCTTCCTCCTCATCAAACTATGTCTTCTTCATTTTTTCTTTTTATTTAAAGGTTATAGAAGCAATTTAAATGTTTAGAAGAGTATCATTTAAAAAAAATCTGATCAGGGAGAATTCCGAGGGATTTAAAACAATTGAATAAGAGCCCTGCATTTTGCCCTGAAATGATAGTTGAATATATTTTGCAATTGTCTGTGTTCAAATGACTTCGAACAAGACGTATTTTATGTTATCTTCTGTTGAAATGATATTTAACCCTTTCGGGTCTGAATTTGTTTTAAATTTTTAGAATAAATTACTTTTACGCTAATAACATTAATACTAGCTATCCAAATAGGTTAACTAGTGTTTAACGAATATTTCACTGTCGGAAACATAACGAATGTTGTTATTTTGCGTAATATTCAATTTATTTTCATATGATATAGGCTTAGGAAGTATTTTTGGAGATGCTTAGAAAATATTATGAGATTTAACTTATATTACTACTTCCTAATACTTTTTGCGAATTATTACACATGATTCCAGGAAAGTTACTTTTATTTTAAATTTAAAGATTGAAATATATGTTTAAAATAAAATAATCGCAAATGGTGCAAAGAGAATTCAGCAAATAATAATTATTATTATTAATAAGAAATGCCTAAACATATAGGAAGTCATATAGCAAATAATAGCAAAAATATTTCTTAAAACAAAATAATACTCTATTTAAAGACATGTATTATTAATAGTACACCAGACCCGAAAGGTTTAAAGTATAAAGTGATATCTTTAAAGCTTTAAATAAAGAGTGAAATGCTAATAATGCTTTAATTAAATAATATGTGAACATCATTTTTGTATTTATTAACTAGTATGTATTTATTTATGTTTCTTTAAACGTAAAAATAAATGCCTTTTTTGATAGGCTTACCCCACTAAATATAATCTTAAGATTATCTAAAGAAATCGCCACTTTCTTAAGAAATTCTACAGGCATTTGAAGAAAGTTTGCAGATTTAACATTATCTGCAGAATTTTTACAGGTATTCTTAAAAATATCTGCATAGTGGGTCAAATACCGACGGATTTCCCACAGATTTTTGGGCCAAAAAACTGTAGATTTTCTACAGAATATTTTTAGTGGGGTATAAAGCACATTTACTTTGATATAATTAAAAAGATTCTTTTTTTTTTTACTTTATTAAAAGTTTTTTTTAAATAAAGAATTAATTTTTTAATATTGAATAATCCCAAGAAACTACAATTTCGTATATTTTCCTGTTAAATTCAAATTTTCTATTATCATATGCGTAGTAAAAAGAATGCTATGGAACTATTTTCCTCATAATGAAAGTACATCTTTTTTATTTTCTTCTTTTATTTAAAGGTTAGAAAAGTAAAGAGTTCAGAAGTAAAATTTCTTTATTAAATCAGGGTGAATGTCAAGCACTAACGAACATTTGAACAAGAACTCTTCATTTTGCCCTGAAGTGAGAGTTTAATATATTTTCTTGTCATCTGGGTTCTAATTACTTCGAACAAGACACGTTTTACATGAGTACAAATGATATTTTAAGTGTAAAGTGATGTGTTTAAAGCTAGCATTAAAGTGTAAAATACTGATAGTGTTTTCATTAAATAATATGCGCATATCTACTTTTCTACTTATCTACTATTAACTAGTGTGGAATTATTAGACTTTCTTTTAACGTAAAAAAAAAAAAATAATAATAAATAAAAAATAATACATTCTTACTAGATTTATAACATACGTTTTCTTTGACATAATTAACAACATTCTTTTTTCATTTAACTAAAAGCTTTTATTTAAAATAAAGAATTAATATTTTAATACTGAAGAAAGCTAAAATCTACAGTTTGATATATTTTTCTTTTTTAAATTTAAAACTTTTATTATCTTCATGCCTATTAAAAAGCATGCTATATAACTAAATTTCTCATAATAAAATGACGTCTTTTTTATTTTCCTCTTTTATTTAAAGATTAGAAAAGTAAAATTTAAGAAGAGAAATTTGTTTATTTCATCAGGGTGAATGTCAAGCAGTAATGAAGAGTTAAACAAGAACCCTTCATTTTGCTCTGAAGCGACATTCGAATATATTTTCTTGTCGTCTGCGTTCTAATTACTTCGAACAAGACACGTTTTACACGAGTACAAGTGATATTTTACGTGTAAAGTGATGCGTTTAAAGCTGGCAATGAAGTGCAAAATGCTGATAATGCTTTCATTAAATAATATGTGAATATCTACTTTGTAACGATTAACTATTGTGGAGTTATTTAACTTTCTTTAAACGTAATAAAAAATAAAAAATAAAAACATTTTCTATGATTGCATCACACGTTTTCTTTAACATAATTAACAATGTTCTTATTTTAATTTAACTAAAAGCTTTTATTTATATAACGAATCAATTATTTAATATTGAAGAAAGCTAAAATTCTACAGTTTGATGTATTTTTCCTTTTTTTAAATTTAAATCGTTTATTGCCGTATGCGTATTAAAAAACTTGCTATAGAATTAAATTTCTCATAATAAAATTACGTATTCTTTATTATTATGTTTTTTAAGATTAGTAAAGTAAAAATTCAGAAGAGCAATTTTTTAAATCTCATCAGGGTGAATGTCAAACAGTAACGAACAATTGAACAAGAACTCTTCATTTTGCCCTCAAGTGACAGCTAAATATATTTTTTTGTCATCTGTGTTCTATTGACTTCGTACATGACACGTTTTACACGAGTACAAATGATATTTTAAATGTAAAACTACGCGTTTAAAGCTGGCATTAAAGTGTAAAATGCTGATAATGCTTTCATTAACACTAGAACCGCGGGAAATTTTTACTGAAGTTTTATAAATAATACTTCACATCAGAATTTTTATTTAAAACTATTTAACTTATTCATTTAACCCTTTCCGGCACGGGCAAAATCTGTTAAGAAAATGAGAAATTATCAACTGACATCGGAATTCGCAAACGAATTTTTAACATATTTTGAATTCCTTAATTTAAGCTTTTATTGTAAGAGCAAAATTTTACTAAAATATAATTGGTGCCGTTTGCAAGTTTGGAATTAAAATTAGGCATCCCAGACCGGACACAGTACGCCGGAAAGGGTTAAATAATTTTTGCGCAGCTTATATTTAACGTTTGTGGTAAAGAATTTTCCGGCTCGAATTGGCTTCCATTGATTTGGTACGGGTCAAAATGACCCGTTACCGCGGTTCTAATGTTAAATAATATATGAATATCTACTTTGTAACGATTAACTAGTGTGGAATTATTTAACATTCTATAAACGTAAAGCCTTAAAAAAATAAAGTTAAAAAAATAAAAGAATACATTTTTACTAGTTTATAACACACGTTTTCTTTGACATAATTAAAAAAATATTTTTTAAAATTAATTAGTAGTTTTTATTTAAAATAAAAAATTAATTATTTAATATTGAAGAATCCCCCCCCCCAAAAAAAATTTCATAAATTTTCCTTTTAAATTAAAATTTGTTATTATCATATGCATATTAAAAACAATCCTGTGAACTTATTTTCCTCATAATGAAATTGCATATTTTTTTTTTTTCTTATTTTATTTAAAGGTTAGAAAAGTAAAGAGTTCAGAAGAGAAATTTCTTTATTTCATCAGGGTGAATGTCAAGCACTAACGAACAGTTGAACAAGAACTCTTCATTTTGCCCTGAAGTGACAGTTGAATATATTTTCTTGTCGTCTGCGTTCTAATTACTTCGAAGAAGTCCCATTTTACACGAGTACAAATGATATTTTAAGGCTAAGGTGATACGTCTAAAGTTGGCATTAAAGTGTAAAATACTGATAATGCTTTCGTTAAATAATATATGAATATATACTTTTTTACAATAAATTAGTGAGGCACATTTTGACTAGGTTTATAACACACGTTTTCTTTGACATAATTAATAATGTGGCTTTTTTCATTTAACTAAACGCTTTTATTTCAAATAAAGAATTAATTATTTAATATTGATAAAGCTAAAAATCTACAGTTTGATATATTTTTCTTTTTCTTAATTTAAATCTTTTATTATTGTATGCGTATTAAAAAGCATGCTATGGAATTAAATTTCTCATAATAAAATTACGTCTTGTTTAATTTCTTTTTTTATTTAAAGATTAGAAAAGTAAGTTCAGAAGAGCAATTTCTTTATCTCATCAGGGTGAATGTCAAGCAGTAACGAAGAGTTGAACAAGAACTCTTCATTTTGCCCTGAAGTTACAGTTGAATATATTTTCTTGTCGTTTATGGCCTAATGACTTCGAACAAGAAGCATTTTAAACTAAAAATTATATTTTAAGTGTGAAGTGTGAAGTGTTTAAAACTGATATTATAGCGTAAAATGTTTATAAGACTTTAATTAAATGATATGCGATTATTTACTGTGTAATAGTTAACTAGTCTGGAGTTATTTAACTTTTTTTTAAACTCAAAAATAAATATATTTTTTCTAAGTTTATAACACTTATTTACTTTAATATAAATATAAATATTCTTTTTTTCCTTTAACTAATCGTTCTTATTTAAAATAAATAATTATTTATTTAATGTTGAAAAAACCTAAAAATCTACATTTTGATACATTTTTTGTTTTAAATTTGAGCCTTTTACCATCATGTGCGTATTAAAAAACAAGCTATGGAATTGTTTTCTTTATAATCAAATTACGTATTTTTTACCTTCTTCTTTTATTTAAAGGTTAGAAAATTAAAAAATTCAGAAGATCAATTTCTTTATCTCATCAGGGTGAATGTCAAGGAGTAACCAACAATTAAAAAAAAAAAAAAAAAAAAAAAAAAAAAAAAAAAAAAAAACCTTAATTTTGGCCTGAAGTGACAGCTGAATGTATTTTGCTGTCTTCTGTGTTCTAATGAGTTCGAACGAGACACTTTTACGGCTAGTTCCATGGGTTTTGTAGTGTAAGTCACAGTACCTTATAATTGCTATGCTTGTTTGCCACCGTTATTTTCGAAAAGTCTGCTTGGACTTATTCAACTAATGAGAATGTGCCGATAAAATTAAATCACATTTTTTCATACTAAAATACTGGTAGCCAAAAATCGTAGCCTGTGACTTACACTACAAGTACTCATGGAAATAGCCTTACATGAGTTCAAATTATATTTTAAGCGTAAAGTATTATGTTTAAACCCTATATTAACCTATTCCCTGATTTCTCATACGTCATACGAAAAATCTGCTTTTGCCAATCATGATTTATTATGTTTACCAAATATATATTTTTTTTTGTTTAAATTTCGTGTTATTTGCTGTGAGCTTTTTTCTGATTCAATTAGGCAAAAATTTCCGTTTTGAAAAACTGATGATAAAGGATTAAAAATTTTGTAAAATATATGAAAAAATTAGGATTATGTGAAAGTTATTTTCAAAAATATTGATGAGAAGTTATTAAAAAAATAAATTCATGATAACGGTTTAATTAAATAATATGTGAATACATACTTTGTGATAACTAAGTAGTATGGAATTATTCAACAATTTTTTTTAATTTATGGACTTATTAAACAATTGCTTTTTTCGATGAAACGTATTGATTAAAAGTAGAGAATTAAATATATTTAATATTGAAAAAAAAAACTAAAAATCTACAATTTGATACATTACTTTTTCCTTTTAAATTTAAAACTTTTTTTACCCTATGAATATTACAAAGCACGCTACTGAACTACCTTCGTTATAATCAAATTACGTCTTGTTCATCTTTTTCTTTTATTTAAATGTTAGAAAAGTAAAAAGTTAGAAATGTTAGAAAAGTAAGAAGAGAAATTTCTTTATTTCTTTAGGGTGAATGTCAAGCAGCAACGATCAGATGATCAAGAACCATTCGTTTTGCCCTGAAGTGACAGTTAAATACATTTTATTGTCGTCTGTGTTCTAATGACTTCGAACAAGGCACTTTTTAAATCTGTTCAAATGATATTTTAAGTATAAAATGATGTGTTTAAAACTGACACTAAAAAGTAAAATGCTGATAATGTTTTAGTTAAATAATATGTGAAAATGTACTTTATAATGATTAACTAGTAAGGAATTATTTAAAAAATAATAAAATAAATAATAATAATAATAATACATTTTTACTATATAAACCTAGTAAAAATAATAAAATCTTTCAGTTAAATAAAAAAAGTATTTTTTTAATTATATCAAAGTAAATGTGTGTTATAAACCATACACGTTTACTTTTATAAATTTAAAATATCCCTTTTTTATTTAACTGAAAGATTTTGTTTAATATAAATAATTATTTATTTAATAATCAAGAAACCTAAAAATCTTCTATTTAATATATTTTTTCTTTTAAATTTAAATCTTTTATCACCGTTTGCGTATAAAAACGGAAGCTTATGGATCTACCTTCCCCATAATCAAATTACGTCTTCTTCATTCACTTCTTTTATTTGAAGCTTAGAAAATTAAAAAGTTCAGAAGAGCAGTTTCTTTACCTCATCAGAGTGAACACAGTAATGAGCAGTTGAAGAAGAACCCTTCATTTTGGCCTGAAGTGACAGTTGAATATATCTGACTGCCGTTTATACACTATCTACCAAAAAGTATTTGTACACTTTCAGTTTTTGACATTTTGTCAAATATTTAAAAATATACTGGTCGGATTCTTCTGGAACTTCAGAAATATAAAGATTATGTTTCACTTTATATTTATTTACATTCATTTGTTAAGCGGGTAATTAGGGGGCCGGCAAAAAAACAAAGAATAATAGAAATATTTGGGATCGCCCTGTACATGAAAATGCACGAAACGACTTATCGCTTTAGAATACAAATATATGAATACAGTAGAATATGTACACTAATTTTTGTGAGAATAGCATGTATATTTATGGCGATAGAGCGATTTTTTTGAAAAATTCAAAAAATTCTGGTATGTTTTTTGTTTATATCATGCTGGGTTTTTGACCAAATTTAACGCAAATTAAAGAAAAATTGGCAAAATGCAGTAGAAAAAATGTAGCGCAAGTGGAATATAAATATATTAAATATTTTATGAAATATGAGTAGTTGTATAAAATAATTTTTATCTGCGCATGCGCGAACTAGAAAAACATTTTTTTTTACATCATTTAATAGTCAATTCTATGGAGTGACTTATAAAAAAAATCCAATCAAATATCGTGAAAATTCAAAAAGATATCATTATTTTAGTGAGATGTTTTTACTCTGCTCTCTAAAAACGGCTGAATCTTAAGGGATTCTCCACAAATTGACATTTTTTAATAACTGACTTTAAAAAAGAACTAGTATTGAATTAATACAATATCTAATACAATCTTCCTGCTAATAAGTACTTGACAATTGTGATAGAAAAGAAAAAGAGCTTTATTCGCATTCAGGGCCAAAACTAAGAGAGGGGGGGGGGGAGAAGGGCATGTGCTCCGGGCGCTAGGATGAAAGTGTTCCAAATGTATCTTTCGTTTGGCGATTTTTTTCATGGCTATGTTTAGCATAATATTGTTAAAATTATTATATCTGGGCTATGCTAAAGCATAAAAAAATCTAATGATGATGGCTTAAGGTCCCTGCCCCTACCCGCGAAGATGCTCACGAGCTAATGCTATTCCTATGGGGATGCATTTTTCTAACTCTTTTGCATTTGGACATTTTTAAATAATATGTTTTGCATTGGATAGCGGAAGTCCTTTTCAAGATCGCTCCGTGATTACTTTTTCAATTTTGGTGTAGATATTTTTATAATGTTTCTTTCACTTCGAAAAGCAGTTCTGAAAGTGAAACTAACATTATAAAAAATATCTATGACTCAAATCGAAAAAGTAGTCAAGGAGCGATTTTGAGAGGGACTTCCGCTATCCAATGCAAAAAAAAAAAAAAAAAAAAAAAAAAAAAAAAAAAAAAAAAAAAAAATTTCAAAATTTCAAAATGCGAAAGAGTTATTAGAAAAATGCCTCCCCACAGGAATAGCATTAGCTCAGCAGTGTCTTCGTGGGCAGGGACAAGGGCCTTAAAGATCCTGTTGAAAGTAGAATTTTTTTGATTCGGTTTAACGTATCAAATTGGAGTATTTTAATAAAGCAGAATACGTTATTTTATATTACATATTTTAAGTTTTAAAATAAGTCGGCTATTAATAAATTGGAGAAATTTTCTTTGTAAATATGCTTTGCGAAGGAGGGGGAAAGGGGTACCTTCAAAATCCACGTTTGCCTCGGGAAAAAAAGACTGGTTTTGGCCCTGTTCACATTTAATAATTTGTAGATTCTCCTCGAGAGGAAATTACAGCTGCGACTCTCCTGGGCATGCTCTCAACTAGTCCTTGTATTTCATTTAATGGTATTTTATTCCACTCTGTTTGCACAAGGCAGGTAAGCTCTTTTACTGATTTTGGGCGTGTGTCACCCGCCTTAATTCGACGATCCAACTCGTCCCAGAGGTTCTCTATTGGGTTCAGGTCTGGGCTCTGGGCAGGCCACTCGAGTCGATGCACTCCATTATCAGCATACCAATCCATGCTGGACCTCGCTACATGACAGCTTGCGTTGTCATCCTGGAAATAACATGGGTCCAATCCATAGTATTGCCACAACGTAGGAAGTACACTGTTGTCCAGTATATTACAGTAGGCATCGGCATTGAGCTTACCATGAATTGGGACCAAGGGTCCTAGTCCGAACCAGGAAAAACAACCCCAGAACATAATTCCCCCTCCGCCAAATTTAACTGTGGGCACAATACATTCTGGTAGGAGGCGTTCTCCAGGCAGACGCCAGACCCAGACCCTACCATCAGAACGGTAGAGGGTGAACCTTGATTCATCACTCCAGAGAACCTGTTTCCATTGCTGTACAGTCCATTGCTGGCGTGTTTTGCACCAACTTAACCGAGCTGCGCGGTTGGACTTGGTGATTAAAGGCTTATGGGCGGCAGCGCGGCCATAAAAATTAAGCAGATGAGCTTCCTTACGGATGGTATTCATGGAAACAACACATCCTGAAGCTTGTTGAAATTCTTGGCGTATGTGTAACATTGGTTGGTTGCGGTTCTTCCGAATTTCTCTAGACAGAACCCGTCGGTCTCTATCTCCCAGTTTCGTCGGTCTGCCTACTCTGGCCACATTCTGACAATCACCATTCAGCTTCCATTTTCTAATCACATAAGCCACAGTCGTTTTGGGGTAATTAAGCTCGCTAGATATGTCGATTAAAGATCGGCCATTTCGGTGGTACCCGATGATCACACCTTTCTCAAAATCAGACAGCTCTGTTCTTCTTGGCATCATGCATGCGATTGATGTCAGTGTTGTTTTCGACACCACATTTAACAGTGGAGAATTTGACGTATTTCAGGATCGCAGATATCGGCATTTGCACAAGAGCCATTATCAATTATGTATCAATGGGTAGATTTGACAAAAATGCTTCGATTTTTTTATAATTATTTTTATCCTGAAATAGGTTCGTTCTGGTAATTATCTAATAAAAGAAGTAAATCACCAGTAAAAAACGTAAATGGAGATTTGGCAATTTGCGTAATATCTGACGTCATTCAACTGCTTTCAGAGACCAATTGAAAATCAGTTCACTCCTATCCACAATAACTTTCTGAATTTCCACGAAATTCGATCGGATTTTTTTATGGGTAGCTCCATAGAGTTGAATATTAAATTATGTAAAATGATAAATTTTATCGTTCACGCATACGCTGATTAAAAAATATTTCATACAAATACTCATATTTTAGAAAACTTTTAATATATTTATATTTCAATAGCACCTTATTCTTTCTACTACATTTTGCGAATTTTTCTGAATGTGGCTTTATATTTGGTTGAAAATATTGCATGACATAGAACATTTTAGAAAATATTTAATATATTTATATTTCAATGAATTTTGGTGAACTCCACCCCAACTCCCTTTTCTTCTTTGCAAAGCATCTGCAAAAGTATTTGCAAAGAAAAATTTTCTAATTTATTAATAGCCGACTTATTTTAAAACTTAAAATATATAATATTGATTAAAGTAGTCTGCTTTGTTTAAAAAAAATGATACCTTAAAATCGTGAAACCGAATCAAAACGAAAAAAAAAAAAATCTGCTTTATGCGGGATCTTTATGCCATCATCATTAGATTCTTCTATGTTTTGGTATAGGAGAAATGCTTTGAATGGGACGATTTTGACAATATCATGCTAAACATAGACATGGAAAAAATCGCCAAACAAAATGTACATTTCGGACACTTTCATCCTAGCGCCCGGGGCACATGCCCTTTTCCCCCAACCCTCTCTTAGTTTTGGCCCTGAATGTGAATAAAGCTCTTTTTCTTTTCTATCACAATTGTCAAGTACTTATTAGCAGCAATATTGTATTAGATATTGTATTAATTCAATACTAGTTTTTTTTTAAAGTCAGTTATTAAAAAATGTCAATTTGTGGAGAATCCCTTAAGATTCAGCCGTTTTTAGAGAGCAGAGTAAAAACATCTCACTAAAATAATGATATCTTTTTGAATTTTCACGATATTTGATTGGATTTTTTTTATAAGTCACTCCATAGAATTGACTATTAAATGATGTTAAAAAAATGTTTTTCTAGTTCGCGCATGCGCAGATAAAAATTATTTTATACAACTACTCATATTTCATAAAATATTTAATATATTTATATTCCAATTGCGCTACATTTTTTCTACTGCATTTTGCCAATTTTTCTGAAATTTGCGTTAAATTTGGTCAAAAACCCAGCATGATATAAACAAAAAACATACCAGAATTTTTTGAATTTTTCAAAAAAATCGCTCTATCGCCATAAATATACATGCTATTCTCACAAAAATTAGTGTACATATTCTACTGTATTCATATATTTGTATTCTAAAGCGATAAGTCGTTTCGTGCATTTTCATGTACAGGGCGATCCCAAATATTTCTATTATTCTTTGTTTTTTTGCCGGCCCCCTAATTACCCGCTTAACAAATGAATGTAAATAAATATAAAGTGAAACATAATCTTTATATTTCTGAAGTTCCAGAAGAATCCGACCAGTATATTTTTAAATATTTGACAAAATGTCAAAAACTGAAAGTGTACAAATACTTTTTGGTAGATAGTGTATTTCAATGACTTCGAACGAGACACATCTTACGTGAGTTCAAGTGGTACTTAACACTAGAACCGCGGTGATGGGTCATTTTGACCCGTATCGTAAGGAGAGATGTTGATTTGACCCAGAAAATCCTTTATAAAATAAGTTAAATATATGCTGAGCAAAAATAGTTTCAATAAACAATTTAAACAGTTTTAAATAAAAATCCCGGTGGGAAACATTTTTCTAAATTTTGAATGAATTTTCCCGCGGTTCTAGTGTTAACCTTCCTACCCTGAATGGGTCTAATCGACCCATACCTATAATTTCGTTTATAGGATTTGACCCAGAACTTCTTTCATAGAGAAAATTAAATATTAGAAGCAGATTTTTAAGTCAATTAAATATATCAAAATGTTTTGAATAACAATTCTGGTGTGAAATGTTTTTATCAAGATTGAGTAAAATTTGAACAGGGTGGGAAGGTTAAAGAGTAAAGTGATTTGTTTAAAGCTGACATTAAAGAGAACTGTGATTTCTGGCGTATTACCCGCGAATAAAACAATTCTTTTTGGACCCAAAATCTTATTTAGTAATTGAAAACAAATATTTGCGGTGATCTAAAAAGTTACATTTCTGTTTAAAAAAAAAATTTGGGTCGAAAAATGATTGTTTTATCCGCTGATTATACGCCGGAAATTACGGCAAAATGTTAATAATTATTTAATTAAATAATATGTGAATATCTACTTTGTCATGATTAATCAGTATGCAGTTATTTTTCTTTAAACATCCAAATAAATATAATTTTACTAGATTTATAACATATGTTTACTTGGACATAAGGAAAAATATTCTATAATTTTTAACACTAGAATGGCCGTGGGCAGCCATTTGACCGCTACCATGTGAATATATTTCGATTCAAACCAGAAATCACATTATAAAATAAATTTTAATAATAATACAAAGGAGAAAATACGTTATGTAAAAAAGTGTAACTGTTTTAAATCGAAATTCTGCTGCGAAATATTTTTATAAAATTTGACTAAAATTTACGGTTTTTTCAGACCAAAAAATGGTAAACACTGAATTATATCAAGGACTAACAACATCTAAAGTTTTATGAAAATCCGTGCTTATTTCTTGAGAAGTAGCTATTGTGGAAATTGTGACTAAGGGAGTAGAGTCGAGCTGCACACCTGTTGAGCGATGAGCACCGATAGCACACCTGTTGAGCGATGTGCAGCAAAAACTAATCTGCTCCACTTTATATAAATGCCTAACTAAATCTAAAGTTTTGTAAATTTCCGTGCAATAGTTTTTGAGATAGAGTGTCCACAAAATTGTTGGCACATACAAATTCACCCACAGACATCTTCTAAAAACCATCAAATCGTGTTCTCGATCTTCTAAAACATATAAATTCATCGAAAATGAGAAGTCGAATATTTCACGAACCCAATATTGTCTTCTTTTAACCACTTAATTGTCGTGCCCGAGACATTCACGGGCTGCAAGTTTCATGGCTTTTATTCAGAATTGTTTGATTCCCACCAGTTTTATAAAATAGTGCAATTGGTTTTATTCTGGTATCATTTTATTCGTCATTAAATGAGATGAATATATATATTTTTTTTGGTGGCAATAATGAATTTGAATTTTTAAACAGCAATTTAATGCGACCATTAAGGGGCTAAAGATAGAAGAAGTAAAACATTACTTTTACCCCGTTGAGAGAGTTGATATACATTTTATTTTACATAATTTAAACAAGATTCGAACCAAAAACGTTCAATTAATTTTCTTTTTTTTAACTTTGAGGGCAAAATAATATAGAAAAATGGCTTTTCCTTAACTTAAGATAACTTTTTTATTATTCCGGTGAAGTTTCATTATTATAGAGACATTATTGCTTGCCCTTCTGGGGTTTAAAAAAATGTTTATGGTGATCCCCTTTCCCTGAATTAAATAATGAACTTTTTGGTACTATCTTACTGATAACAAAATTACCCCTTCCTTTCCACTCTTCTTTATTTTCTTTATTAATTCAAAATCGACAAGAGTAAGTAAAAAGTAGAGAAGAAACACAAGTTCTTTATCTCATAAGGGCGAATGCCAAGCGGTAACAAACAGTAGAATAAGAACATTTCACTGCCTTGAAGTGACAGTTGAATATACTTCGCAGTCGCCTCTGTTGAAATGAATACTGACAAGAGTCATTTTGTATCTCTTCAAATAATACTATAAGTAATGTGTTCGAAGCTGACATTAGAAAGTTAAAATAGCAAATAAAGCGTATGCGAAAAAAATGTATAAGGATAAGAAATCAACGATTAAAAATGCACAAATAATGAATGAAAAGGTAGCAAACAGCCGTTTCGAATCTACTACCTAGATTTTTTATCAGTGAAAGACTCAGCGTTCTAGAAAAAGCAAAGCTGAGCTTGCTTAGAGGGTTAGATGCTGATATTAAGCAACATGTGACTATATGCTTTGTATTAATTAACCAGCATGGAATTATTTAGTTTTTTTTAACATAAAAATATATAGTGTATTACCAGATTTCTAAAACAAATTTATTTCAATATAATTAATATAATATTGCATATTTAATTAATGTTTTTACTAGGTTTCCATACCATGCTTTATTCAATAAAAATATTATTAATATTTCAAACCAGCAACCCAAAAAACACAGAGGTATCGGTAAACAATTCGTCCACAGTCGCTAGGCCGTTACCAGCGGTTTCGGCACGATACCGTCCGCCGTATCGGTTCCATTCCTTTTACGAAACGCCGGGCGAGTGTCGCTCGACCGGTAGGCCCACAGCCGGTCTAGTAACCCGTCGCCAGCATAAATTGAAAAAAAAAAAAACAAAAAAAAAACAGTGTTTAGTGGTGCCATCTATGATTCATTCTGGAGCTATATTTCTTAAATTTCCAGAAATAGTACTTCAGCGCAGGCAGACGTTAGAGTCTATCTGAGGACCATAAGAACAGAAGGTCAGTGCTTTAACCACCTGACCAGTGGCCCTCACTGTGATTAGGATTTTATGGGGTAATAAGTGGAAGGCATTTCGTTAAGGGACGTGTTTGTCGTTGATGAAAAGATTGGAATTTTGGTGTGTTTTTATTTTATTTTTTATTTGTGTATTATTAATTAGCGTATTATTATTATTAATAATATTATCATTTTGTAATTGTCTTATGCTGGCGTATTTAATTTTTTTTAAAAATATTTGAATGAATGAAATAAATATTTTAGCGAATTAGTTAAAGCAAACGAAATTGTTTTTCTTATAAATTTAAGAATCATTATGCATATAATAAAGTGAATTATTTTTAGAGTTTTGTTAATAAAATCTTTGTATTAGAATTTATACTGTAATTACATGCATTTCATTGATTTATAAATTATGTATTTTTAAGATGAAAATTTTTTAATGAATAATAAGTTGATAATTAATAATTTTTGAATAGAATAAGAAATCATTTTATATCATTTGTCATTTATTAATATTTTTAAATTTAAAAATAAACAAAAATATTGATTTATATCTATATATTTTTTTTCTTTCGGTAGAAAAATTTTACATAGGGGATATTTCTAAATTATTCTATAAATTTAAAATTACTTTAGTATTTAATAAAATCTGTGAATTTAGAAATTTTCTGTTAATGCAGTTTTTTTAGGAATTATAATGCAATTAAATGTGTTAGATTAAGAAATATATATTCGTAACAGAAAAAACAAAACAAATTTCAATAAAAAAATAAGTTGATAATTAATCACTTTTAATTTGAATTTAGTTGTTGCATTTAGAAACTTTTTTTTTAGATGACGGTTACTTTTGAGTCTTTCGTTTAAATTTTAAGGTTAAAACGCTGGGTAGAATTGTTATATTTTTATAGCTTATAAACTAGTTTTAAAGAATTTTTAGTAAGTTTTTTTTTTTAATAAAAAAACAGCCCTTTCTTTGAACATTAATATAATTAGGAAATAAGTTAAATTAATTTATAAAGAATTTTATTATTATTATTATTATTTACGATAAAGTTTATAAAAAATAATACTTTTAAGAAGTGATAAAAATAAATGTTTTTTGCTGATTCAAATAACTAAGTTATTTTAATGAATTTAAATAAATAAATAAATAAATATTGGCTATTTTTGACAATTTTTCTCTTTATGACGATTAGAATTTTACATGAAATATATGAAAATTAGTTCTATTGTCAAAATCCAAATAAAATTTTGAAAAAATAAAAAATAAATAAATGCCTGTTAAAATAAAAAATTTCGACTTCGGACCGATGTTGATAAATCTAATCTGGCCACTATCAGAAATCACATATCGGTCCTGCATCACGTGTCACTATAGGTCGTTTGCTGATATATAACCATAAAAGGATCAATTACGATAATCGGCAGCTGAAAAATCAGAGTCTTAAGTTTCAGTTGCCGACATGCAACCGAAACTTCACCAAAACTACTGCGTACATACTGACACATAACCGACACTGCCGGCTGTGGTCCGATAGAGTGCCGAAAGGTATGTGTTTGCTGGGAATATGCATATTAAACAAAGCATTTTTTATGTACGAGTGAAAAATGTTAAAAAAACTATATTTTATTAACACATTTTATTTTATGAAAATTTTTAATTTATGAAAATTAAATTTTTCATAGCATTAAGCATTTTTTCTCTGCAAGCTATGTAACTTGTGTACTCAACATTTAATTACATCTTCTTTGCATTTTGCCTTATCAGCTTTTTTTTAACATTTTCCAACATAGTTGAAAAAATATTATGAATTCCATTTTCCTATCTGTCTGTCGACCTTTTCCCGTCTGTCTATCTGTCCGTCTATCCATGGTTTATCGCATTGAAATATTCTTAGAATATACCATGTAATTGTACCCCACAAACACTAATTAACGTTTGCGAAGATTTGAGCTGCCAAAATTATGTGTGTCGTGTGGCGAAAGGTGCTTACATTAAACACTTGTAAGCAAAATTTTTTGAGTTTTCTTTCATTTTAAGTATTAGTTGTAATTTTAAATTTTATGTAATTAATACTACCAAGCGTTAGAATTTTATATTCATTTAGAAACACACCGTGGTTTGTTTTAAGTTTATGTTTGTATTTAACCCTTTGACGGTTAAAGCACTTCTATTCATAAAATACTAAAATGATTGAATGACACCGGAATTTAAAAACAAATTTATTTCATAATATATAAATGTATTTTTTACGTTCTTTGTAAAATTAAAATTTTCATTTAAAAATTCCGGTGTGAGTATGGCATTTCGCAATTCAAATTAAGCGGTATTCTGGGCGCGTATACGCGCTTATAACCACGAAAGGGTTAAAAAAGAAGTTAATGTGTTTATTAATCATTCTTCATTAATTTTGCTTCATAATGTTTAACAGACAGGAAATTTTTAACATTTCTCAAATATTAAATACTACTCTATTCCAATACAAATAATTCATTTATATATTAAAATTTCATTCCACTTATGAAAGCTACAGTGTTCAAGTTCCATTTCAATCGTTTTTTTTTCTTACTGCTTTATTATAATTCTAACTAAACCAAAGGAGCAATTAACAAGTTAAGAGAAGTACTTATAGCTCTATATAACTATGTCAGCAGTTAAATTGCAGACGGGTTAACGAGCATCTGAACATTTCAATTTGCCATGAAATGACAGCTGAGTTTTTTTTCTCTTTTGGCTGAGACCCATTGGCACGAATAAAAGACATTTTACAATCCTTCACACAACACTTAAATTCTAGCATAGGTTAAACTGACATTTGAAAGATAAAGGAAGTTATTGTGCTTATTGATTATTCTTTATCAATTTTACTATATTGTGTTTAACGGATTGGAAATATTAACGTTATCCGAATGTTGCGTTATTTCAATGACAATATAGATTCGATATTTGTGCTTTATTATGATTCTAACAATACCGTAGGAGTAATTAACAAGTTAAGAGAAGTACCAATAACTCTATATAAGTATATGACCAGTTAAAATATGTACAAGTAAGAGGATCTGAAGATTTCAACTTCCCATAAAATAAAAGATAAAGTTTTTTTTTTTTTTTTTTTTTTTTTTTTTTTTTTTTTGTCCTGAGGCCCATTAGTGCGAATAAAAGACATTTTACAATCCTGCACACAATATAATAAAATGTGTGCTTAAATTCTATAATAGTTAGTTTTAAACTGAGTTAAATGTAATGAATTAAATGAGTTAAAACTAACTCCCTGAGTTAAAAGTTAAGGGAAGTTAATTGGTCTATTGGTCTATTAAATATTCTTTAATAATTTTACTACATTGTATTTAACAGGTTAGAAATGTTTAGCATTTTCTAAATGTTGCAATCTACTTAATTCCGATCCCATTGCATATACATCTATTTACATTCTTCTATCGTTAGAAGAAGGAGAAACATATTGAATTCATAAAAAATTTCGACTCCCTGTTTTCGGCAGACTAACACGTTTAAAACGATTTTTTTTTTTTTTTTTTTTTTTTACGGAAAATGTGCTTATGAGCTGGAATATCTGGTTATAAATTTTAGATAATAGTTTATTATATGGTAAGGCATATCCATGATTAGTTTCGGGGGCTCAGTGATTGAATATAACGAGTGAAAATGATAGAGCTAATATCCTTCTTCAATTTGTTTTTCGAAGGGCATTATTTCTTGAAAAAATTTGGTTCTAATATACAATTAGTTTGCATAGCTTGTGATCTCAATGCCATCAGTTTAACTGAACAATATTCTTTTTATTACTTAACGTAATATCAATTAAGCAATTAAGAAAATAGTAATTGCTTTACCCAGTTAGTTTAAGTGATAAAAGTTAGGAAAGCAATTAAGTAAGAACAATTCACTTTGTCTTGTGTTAGATGGGTATTTTTGCCCGAGGTTCATTAGTGTGAACAAAATTGATTTTAGTTTTTTTGAAGCAATACTTAAAATCTAAAATAATTTGTTTTAACTTAACGTTTGGCTGTTAAAGGAGGGTAATTGGTTAATCTAATCTTCGAATATTTTATTTTATAATGCTTAAGAGATTGGTAAAATTTAATGTTTTCCACTTTAGTGCATTCCTAGTCAGGTTCGAAAATATCACATTACTTACATTCCTAGAATACATATATTTCGGTATTAAAATGTCAGTATATTTGTAAAAGTATCAGTACATATATTAAGTAATAAATTTTCAAGTTAATAACGAAAATTTGTAAAAATATTTTTTTATTAGTCGATTTTAATTTGTAAGTTAATTACCGTAATTTCTCGCGCAAGTCAGATAATTCGATTTTCTACCAGAAATTATTTTAGAAAAAAAATGTGACCTTTCTTTTACTTAGCATTTATTTTGAAATAAAGTTTCCGATATCAAAAAGATTAACCTAACCCGCGGCGCGGCGCATACTCGGGAAATTATGGTATTTTTAATTTTATGATCATTTGTCTCTACACATTATACGACTTCATTTCACAGTACAGTGTTCTACGCTATATCCCTTTATTGCTTTTCTTCATTTATCGAAACATCAACTAAGCAATTAAGAAAATACTAATTGCTTTATTCAATCAGCTTAAGTAATAAGAGTTAGGAAGAAACCCAATAAGAACACTTCATATTATCTCGAAGTGATACATGAGTATTTTTATCTGAGGTTCATTATTGTGAACAAAATACATTTTGCTTCACTTCAAGCATTCCTTAACGTCTAAAACAATTTGATTTAAGCTTACGTTTGGCTGTTAAAAGAGGCTAATTCGTTAATCTAACTCGTGAATATTTTATTATGTAAAGTTTGTAAGAGATTGGTAAAATTTACAGTTTTTCACTTTCCTGCATTCCTAGTAATAGTTCTTAAATATATGATATTTTCGAAAATATCAAAAATATCCGATATTTTGATATACATTCGATACTTTCGATAATATATCCGATATTTTCGATATTTTAAAAATAGCCAAATTACTGATGATAGTAAAGATTTTTAAGCATAATATAAATTAGATACAAAAATATTGTGCACTTAATATAAAAACTTAAATATAATTACAAAAATTCATTTTTCTTTTCATTTTCTAACTTTCTTTTTCTTTTTCTTTTTTACTTAGAACAAAGTTGAAAATCAACTAATTAAAAACAAAAACAATTTTGCAGTTATATATATGTATATACCGGGTGTCCCAAAAATGACTGATGGATTTTTAAATTCAATAACTTGCAAACGGTGACAGCTATTTAAAAAATTTTTGCAGGAGGGTTATGTATAATGTCAGGAATTTTTTTACCGTAATTTTTTATTTTAGTTCGAATTTCAAACAATAGATGGCGCTGACGGCGATTGAAGGCCAAGTGATCAGCGCTGAGTGAGGTTAGTTTCGGCATCGACCTGGTCTCCAATTGCCGTCAGCGCCATCTATTGTTTGAAATTCGAACTAAAATCAAAAGTAATGGTAAAAAAACTTCTGACATTATACATAACCCTCCTGCAAAAAAATTTTAAATAGCTGTCACCATTTGCAAGTTATTGAATTTTAAAATCCATCAGTCATTTTTGGGACACCCGGTATAATGTGTGTAATAATAATAAAAAAAAACTCCTAAATTCAAAATTAATTATTTCCAAATTTGTATAAAATTTAACTTTTCCCCTTTCTTTTTATAACATCTTAACATATTTATTTAAATTCCGTATCTTTAATCAACACTTTCTTTATTTTATTTTATTCTAAAATACATTAATCTGTCGAAACAATGCTTTTCCTTAAATCTCATTACTTAAATTTATTCTTTTATATGTTGAATAATATCTTTTGTGTTTTCTAAAATATATTTCACTTACCCACAATTCTCTTCTAAATAACTCTAGAAACCGGATTGAGTCATTTAAGCTTCTGAGCGACTGCAATAAATGTTTCTTTTATCCGCGGGGTAAGTTTTACAGTGGTTTAACTCACATTTTTAAATAATTAATTGGCAACTTAGAACTTAGCCATAACATCCTGTATTTTAGCACAGGGTCTGATTTAACCATGTTACATTGGCTTCGGAGTGAATTATTCTACGTTTTTCTTGTGTTAGTTAAATTACTGTCATCTGATGTAGAAGTTTTTTCTAGTGAAGTTCTATGGCGAGAATGACACCTTTTTTTTTTGGCTGCACCTTATACCGATATGAAGTTTTAACCAGAACGAGTGGAATTGTTTTACTGTAATGTGGAATTTGAATAAATATGATTAAAAATATTCCTCGCTTTTGTCTAATTTTAGTGGGAAATATGCCAAAGGATATTTATTTAATGCTTTATGACATTGTGCGACAAAACCACTAAATATACGAATGTTCTTGCTGTAGTTTTCCTGCTAAATGACGTGATTTAGAACAGAATTTCGCATTTTATCGACAGTATTTTAATTAACTACATTCTAATATTATGCACACACACACATAAATGTATGTATGTGTGCTTGTATATGTTTAAAGTAGATATATAATCCAGTTTAAAATGTAAAAAATTTCGAAATTTATAAAACGATATTTTAAATACAAAATGATTTTCTTTAATCAAAAAAAATAACACAAAAGAAAACTTGTTTGGTTTTATATTTCCTAACAAACTGTACAGTTTAAATTCAACGGAATTCAAACCAGAAAAGATTTATTTTTCATTAAATTCGCATATATCTAATTCTTTTAATTAGACCGTTTGTATTAACCCCTTAACGCGCAGTGTTGCCGGGTCGGCAACACCTAAAGTTCCCCCTGTGTAGAGACACAAAAACTCCGTGAATATTTCAAAAACTACTCTAATGGCTACTTTAAATCTTTCTGATGAGTTCTAGATGGCAGCATCACAGAGATCAAACTCTACTGTTTTTAAATAATAGGTAAAATTTTTTACTGTAATACGCGCTTCACAGCAATGCTCTTCTCACTGCGCTTATCAATGCTTTACTTATGGGAGGTTACCACTTCGGCAACAGCTGTATAATTAAAAAGGTTAGTGCAGTCTTTACAAAACGATACCCGTGTACTCCTCTAGGCCTAAATAGATTGCCTAATTTTTTTTTCTTTAAATTCCAACTTTAAAGAGTAGTGCGCCGGAAAGGGTTAAAGACAGTACTTACTGAATTAATTATGTGCAACATATTAGTTATACATTTAACTAGTCAGATGTGGCAATCCCAAAACTTCTTTCTATGATATGCATGTTAATACTTCCTCAAAAATGCAGCATAACAGCGCCACAGGTTAAATGGTTTAAATCAAAATATAGTGCGCTACGACTTATGTCAACTTATTACTGAATATGAAGTTTGAATCTCTGCATTAGTTTTGATATAGAGCTATAGTAAAGTCTTAGAAAAAAATCTACGTATTAGTGCCACATGTTGGGAGATGTACACCAAAAACTAATCAGAATATTTTTTTGACCAGGGATTAACTGAATCTGAAATTATATAAAAATACTCACATTAGTTATTCGGGTATATTTATTGCGCAATCGTAAAAAATGAAGCATAGCCATCTGTTGGATGATTTATGATAAAAACTAAACAACTCTAATCTATGTCAGAAACGAATTGAAACTGAAGTTTTGGAAAATTTCGTGCATTAGTTTTTGAGATAGAGCTATTGCGTTAATCAGGAATAATGTACCATATCAGCACTACCTATTGAGCGATTTGCACCAAAACGTAATCAGCATTATGTTATATAAAGTACTAACTAAGTATAAAGTTTTACTAAAATCCATGCACTAGTTCTTGATATCTGGCTTTTGTGGAAATTGTAAATTTCGCAACATAGCAGCGCCACCTGTTGAGCAATATGCAACAAAAATAATCAGGTCTAGTTTGTATCAAAATCTCACAGAATCTAAAGTTTTGTCAAATTCCATGCACTCTTTCTTTATATATGGCTTTTGTGGAAATTGTAAATAATACAGCATAGCAGCGCCACCTGTTGAGCAATATGCAACAAAAAACAATCAGATCTATATTGTATCAAGGTCTCACAGAATCTAAAGTTTTGGGAAATTCCGTGCTTCTGTCCTTGAGATCCAGCTATTTCAATAATCGCGAATAATACACGATGGCAACGCCACCTGTAGAGAGATTTGCACCAAAACGTAATCAGCACCATCAGGGTTCATACGCCTCCTGGAATTTTCCGACCAGACAATTCTCTGGTACCAGTATTTTCTTATAGAAAATTTCTGATTAATTAAGGCCAAATTTTGCTCGTTTAACCTACATTTATTTTTCCGCAAAAAAATACTGATATTTCTTCTGGAAAATTCTCTGAAGCGTACGAACCCTGACCATGTTATACTAAGTACTTATTAAATTTAATGTTTTACGAAAATCCATGCACTAGTTCTTGAGATATAGCTATTGTGAAAATTATAAATAATGCAGCATAGTAGCGCTACCTGTTGAGCAATACACACACAAAAAAAAAAATTGAGGTCTATATTGTATCAAGGTCTCACAGAATCTAAAGTTTTGTGAAATTCCGTGCATTAGTTCTTGAGATAGAGCTATAGCAATAACCACGAATAACACACCGTGGCAACGCTACTTGTTGAGATATTTGTCTCAAAACGTAATCAGCACCATGTTATATCAAGTACTAATTAAATCTAATGATTTATGAAAATCCATGCACTAGTTCTTGAGATATGGCTATTGTGCGAAATGTGAATAATGCAGAATAGCAGCGCTACACCCAAATACAGATATACACCAAAAACTAATGAGATTGAATTTATATCATGATCTAACAGAATGTAAAGTATTATGAAAATCCGTGCATTGGTTCTTGAGATAGAACGCCTACGAAATTTTTGTCACATAACTGAGAGGCTCACAAGTACGCAGACTTACAGACAAACATTTTGTAAAAACATGTTTTTGGGGATCTCTGACCCCTAAAACGTCTAAATCTGTCGAAAACCGGATTTCAAAAAATTTCGCGAATCCAATACTTTCTTGTAAAAATAGAAGAGAGTAAAAATATAAAATTTTCTAACAAAAGGCTTGGGAAATATATTTGTTTTATTCTTTAGCTAAAAAAAGAAAATCACTGCGAGAGATAAAAGTACCGTATCTATATGATGACACCGTCAATAACAGTTGAAAATTTTATTTAAATTTGATTTGACTGAAAATGCGAAAAATATGTCTTGCACAGAGATATTTTAAAAATAAATATCAGATGTAGAAAATAATAAACGTCTTCATATTTTGAAAATGAATGTCAAGTATATGAAAATATCGAAACTATCAAGCACTTTGATATTTTAAAAATATTGAAAACATATTTTTTTAAATATATTTTGAAAATAAATATCGGACATGTATCATGATATATATCACGATATAGATCCATTGGTATACAGTAATGCCTTAACATTCGTGAGTTTTTCAATAGCAAATGCAGTATGCTTCAAAATTTGCATCACTTTTTAAAAAGAGAAAAATAGTCTACATGCACATAGAAAACATTTTCTAGAAAAGTATAATACAAGATTATTTTTAAAAAATAGTGGTGCGAACAGAACATAAAAATTGTAATTTTGCGGTCGCGATTTTTTACATTTTTTTCGCGATTTATTCGCGGAATTAACCCTTGCAAATGTTAAGGGATTACTGTATATGAACAAAATCCGTTCCTGGTACAAACAAATTTCATTATTAAAATGTTGTTTATTTATAAAAACATCAGTATTTATAATAAATAAAATGTTATCAAATTCACAATAAAATTTTAAAAACCAAATTTCTATTAGTCTGTTTTATTGAAGTAGAAAAACTTCTTTAAAACACCATAAACAAAACTAAATTGCGCGAGGCCTTTCGAAAGAACTTAGTCTATCTTCGTCAGGCGCGAAAAGACGTGCGTCTACTATGAATGTCGCTGCACGACTGAAGTATATTGTAATTTAATTTATAATGAATAATTGTAATACAATTTATAATGAATATTTGTAATTTGATTGTCTTTCATTTTATAATTCTTTGTTTATAAACATTTCACGACTTCATTTCACAATACTTCATAAATTCTTTCGAAAGGCCTTGTGTAATTTAATTTTTTATGGCGCTTTTAAGAAGTTTTTAAATTTCAATTGATTAACACCAGTTTCAACTTATTATATAGTCTATTTTAATTTCTAATTTAATTACCTCGAATTTTATGAATCTTTGTTTTTGTGCCCATTATACGACTTCATTTCACAATACTTGATAATGCATTCTACGTTGTATCCTGTTATTGTTTTTCTTTCTTTTATTCCTTTATGGAAAGATCAATTAAACAATTAAGAAAGTTCTAATTCCTTTATCTAATCAGTTTAATTGACAAGAGTTTGAAAGCAACCAAACAGGATCACTTCGTTTTGTCTTGAAGTAGCAGATGAGTATTTTTGTCCAAGGTTCATTAGAAAGAAAAGATATTTTGCGGCTCTTTAAAATTTGCACAACACTTTAATCTAAAATAATTTATTTTAAGTTGACTTTGGAAATTAAAAGAGGGTTAATAAGTTTCTTAATTGTTATTTAATTATTTGACTATATAATGCTAGATTAGATAAGAAATTCAGTAACATATTTGAAATATTTAATATATTAAAAATTTAAAATTATATACTGCATTATTGAATTTAGAATACATTTATGTATCTATAGTTAATTGTAATTATATTGTAAAATCATCAGTGTTTATATTAAATAAAAAGAATTATCAAAAATGTTTCTTTTTTTTTTTTTTTTTTTTTTTTTTTGTTAGACAAATTTAATTTTTAATTAAGAAATCTTCTTGATCAAGACTGGCCTAAGTGCCAGCAGGGTGTGAACCCTTTATTATCTACGGAATTATGAATTCCTGAAAATTTTACATTCTAAAACATTTTACGTAAACTTTTGAAACTAAATTAAAAGATTTACATAATTATTTAATAAATATTTGAAGGATTTTAGATGGATTAATTGAATTTGAATTTACAGGGATTTTGTTCAATATTTATAATCACATTGAAATCTTTTCTTTTAATTTGTTTTTTTAGTATTTTGTAGAATTATAATGTGCACAAATATGATGTCCTTACAATATAAATATAGAAATATTTCCGAATTGAAAAATAGGAGAAAAATAGGAAATTGTAGATAAAGGGTTTTAGGCTGATCACAACTATGTGATACTTCAATGGTGCTCACCTGTTCAACACAGTTAACCCATTAGTGCCTAGCGTCCCTTTTTAGGGACGCTTCAAAAGGTGCATTCAGCACTGTTTTTGACACCGGTAAAAAAGCAAAGCAATAGTTATTTTATTTAAATGATGCATTTTCGTGATTAACGAACTAAACTTAAATCTTCTAAAAACAGTGGTGCCAACCGAATAAAATTTACGCAAAATATGCTGGGCACGAATGGGTTAAGAGTTTTTTCATGAGTATTTTAACGCTTCATTTTATATTATCTAAATTAGTACTGTAATATTCCGTTATTGATTTTCTTTAATTCTCATTCTTTTATAAAATGTTAGCAATTTAATGTTATTAAAAGTACCAAATGCATTATTTCATCAGTTCAATTTACAAGGATAGCAACTAAGGTCTGAATACCTTATTTTGTCTTGAAGTGGCAGAAGGATATTTTTTTTCAGAAGTTCATCAGTGTGATTAAAATATATTTTGCATCTCTACGAACTATAGTTAACCCTTTATCTACCGAATTATGAATTCCTGAAAATTTTACATTCGAAAGCATTTTAAGTAAACTGTTTAAACTAAATTAAATGATTTACATAAACATGTAATAAAATTTTGAAGAGTTTTATGAGGATTGTAGGATTTGGAAGTATTAAATGAATTTGAATTTATAGGGATTTTTTTGAAATATTTATAACACCACTCATTCTTCTATTTTAAATTGCTTTCTTGGTATTTTGCAGAATTATAAAACGTACAAATATGATGTTCTTACAATATAAATATAGAAATATTTCCGCATTGAAAAATCCCCATTCCCCTCCCTCAGAGCCAAGAAAGCTGAAAGGATACAAAGGCAAAAGAAGTCATCCTTTTAAAAATATTTTTGTTTTGTGTAACCAATAATGCTTTTGGAACAAAATAAAATAATGTATCTGTAACTCATTGTAGGCAGTATTACAACTAATTGACGTATTAAAAGAATTTTATATTAAGTAATTTTAATGGTACTTATAATTACCGTCGGTAGATAAAGGGTTAAAGTCTAAACCAGTTTGTTTTAACGTTATGTTTGATTAGTAAAGGAGGCTAATTCTTTAACATAACATATGAATATTTGTTTTTGAAATGCTTAACAGCCTGCAAACTTTCATTGTTTAACATTTTACTGGATTACTATTATACATACCAGGTGTCCCAAAAATGACTGATGGATTTTAAAATTCAATAACTTGCAAACAGTGACAGCTATTTAAAAAAAAATTGCAGGAGGGTTATGTATAATGTCAGGAGTTTTTTACCGTAATTTTTTATTTTAGTTCATATCTCAAACAATAGGTGGCGCTGACGGCGATTGAAGACCAGGTCGACGCTTCACTTAGCACTGATCACCTGGCTTTCAATCGCCGTCAGCGCCACTTATTGTTTGAAATTCGGACTAAAATAAAAAAAAATACGGTAAAAAAACTCCCGACATTGTACATAACCCTCCTGCAAAAATTTTTTAAATAGCTGTCACCGTTTGCAAGTTATTGAATTTTAAAATCCATCAGTTATTTTTGGGACACCCGGTATATTGTAATGTTAAAATGAGATTATCTTTATAAAAATATCAGTATTTATATTAAATAATTTATTATCAAGTTAATATTTAAAAAAATTAAATCAAATTTTTATTTCTCAATATTTTAATTATTTAATTTAACTATCGTCAATTTTACTATTCATTGTCCATGCACATTGTATGACTTCATTTCACAGTACAATATTCTACGTTATGTCTCTTTATTGCTTTTCTTCTTTTATCGTAATATCAATCAAGTAACTAAGAAAATACTTATTGCTTTATCTATAGTTAGTTTCAGTGATAAGAGTTAGGAAAAAACAATCAAGAACACCTCATTTTGTCTTGAAGTGAGTATTTTTGGCTGAGGTTCATTAGGGTGAACAAAATACATTTTGCTTCTCTTGAAACATTTCTGAAAGTATAAAGCTATTTATTTTAAGCCTATGTTTGACTGTTAACCCTTTATCTACAGACGGTACTTATAAGTACCATTAAAACAACTTATTATAAAATTCTTTTAATATGTTAGTTAGTTGTAATACTATTTAGAATGAGTTTCCGATACATTAATTTATTTCGTTCCAAAAACATTATTGGTTACGCAAAACAAAAATATTTTTAAAAGGATGATTTCTTTTGCATTTGCATCTTTTCAGCTTTCTTAGGGCTGAGGGAGGGGAATGAGTATTTTTCAATGCGGAAATGTTTCTTATTTATATTGTAAGAACATCCTATTTGTAAATTTTATAATTCTACAAAATTCGAAGAAAATAATTAAAAATAAAAGATTTGAGTGGGGTTATAAAACTTACACTAAATCCCTGTAAATTCAAATTTAATTAATCCTTCAATCCTTCTAATATCCTTCAAATATTTATTAAATGATTGTGTAAATCTTTTAATTTAGTTCAAGCAATTTACGTAAAATGCTTTAGAATGTAAATTTTTTATGAATTCATAATGCGGTAGATAAAGGGTTATATGAGGCTCATTCGTTAATATAACTCGTGATTTTTTAATTCTGTAATACTTAAAGATTGGAAAATTTTTATGTTTTCTATTTAACCCATTCGTGCCCAGCATCTTTTGCGTAAATTTTATTTGTTTGGCACCACTATTTTTAGAAGACTTAAGTTTAGTTCATTAATCACGAAAATGCACCATTTAAATAGAATAAATATTGCTTTTCTTCTTTACCGGTGTCAAAAACAGTGCTAAATGCACCTTTTGAAGCGTCCCTAAAAAGGGATGCTAGGCACTAATGGGTTAAGTGCATTCCTAGTATATATTTATTTCTATATTAAAATAGGATTTTATTCATAAAAAATCGGTATTTAAATTAAATAAAAAAATATCAGGTAATTAATAAAATGTATTAAAGTAAAAAATTGCATTGTCGATTGTAATTTGTAATTTATATATCTTTAATTTTTAGATTCTTTATTATGATTTTTCTAATCTTTAAAGTATTAAAAAATAAAATATTCTCGTGTTAGATTAACGAATTAGCCTCTTTTAACAGCAAACGTAAGCATAAAATAAATTGTTTTATACTTTAAGTAATGCCTCAAGAGTAACAAAATGTATTTTGTTCACACTAATGAACCTCATCCAAAAATACTCATTTGTCACTTCGAGATAATATAAAGTGTTCTTATTGGGTTTCTTCCTAACTCTTATTACTTAAGCTTATTGAGTAAAGTAATTAGTATTTTCTTAATTGCTTAGTTGATGTTTCAATAAATGAAGAAAGAACAAAGGGATATAACGGAGAACACTGTACTGTGAAATGAAGTCATATAATGTGCATAGATAAAGAATCATAAAATAAACCATATTTAAATTACAGATTAAAATCGACTAATAAAAAAATTATTTTTAAAAATTTTCATTATTAACTTGAAAATTTATTATTTAATATATGTACTAGTACTTTTACAAATATACTGACGTTTTAATACAGACGTTTTAACTTATATGTATATTAGGACTGTAGTAAAGTGATATTTGCGAACCCTGACTAGGGATGCACTAAAGAGGAAAACATTATTTTCAATCTCTTAAGCATTACAAAATAAAATATTCTCGCGCTAGATTAACGAACTCCTTTAACAGAAAACGTAAGCTTAAAATAAATTGTTTTATACTTTAAGTGATGCTTCAAGCGAAGCAAAATGTATTTTGTTCACACTAATGAACTGCATCCAAAAATACTCATGTGTCACTTCGAGATTATATGAAGTGTTCTTATTTGGCGTCTCGTAACTCTTATCACTGAAACTAACAGGATAAAACAATTAATATTTTCTTAATTACTTAATTGATATTACGATAAAAGAGGGAGGTCTACCAGTGTTGCCAGATGGGCTACTTTTTAAAAATTCATATTCTTGATTGGCACCACATTTTACAAATGATAAAATGTGCTTTATTCAATGACATAACAGTTAAGGCGAAAACAAAAGATAATTTACCGTTTAAAAAAAGTGGTGCCAATCAAGAAATTGTAATATAAAAAAAGTATTCCACTGGCAACACTCAGGTCTACAAAGGGGTCTAACGTAAGCACCGTATTGTGAAGTCGTGTACTACGCATTGACAGAGAATTATAAAATTAAAGATTTATAAATTTAAAATTAAATCTGGCTTATTTAATTTTTATTTTTAAAATTTTTATTATTAACTCGATAATTTCTACTTTAATATATGCTGGTGTTTTTTATAAATATTATTTAAATATATAAATTAAATCATTTTAATACAGAGATCATTTTAAGATCATTTTAATTCTTTATTTACCGAACATACTTATAAGTACCATTGTGGAACATTTATCAAAAAACGTATTTAATCAGTCTATTAATAAAATTTCTTTTACTTACCACACAATATACTTTTCTCGATCTAAGTTAGATAGAATAGAAAAACAGTCGAAGTTAAATATTTAAGAAAGATCTAAATCTTAATCATTTTCATAGATATATCATTTTTTTCTTTAAGAAAAAGTTATATGAAATATTTTCGACAGTAAAAGCCTTTCCATTTACAGAGAGGATCATAATACATTTAAATACATTGCTTCTATAAGAATTGTAATATTTCCTTAAGAGTATTTTTGGTTAATTAATTCGATTATTTTTGTAAATATTTTGTAAAAAATATATAAATACCGATACATTTAATCAGTTTTATGAAAAAACACTTCTAAGTTTCACATTATACTTATTTAAAAATTCCAGTATATCTTCAGCTATTAACCCTTTAACATTTATTGGTTTCTCTACGAAACTACAAAATTTTAATTTCGATATGTAAAACGACACCGGAATTTTAATTTTAAAAAATTCATTTTATTATGCATGTGAAAAAATCTCTTTTTCTTATTTACAAATATATTTGTTCGTAATTACCGGTGTCATTCATTTATTCCAACATCTTAGCAATGAAAATCCCTTGTTCGTTAACCCTGTAACGTTCATTGGTTTCGCCACGAAACCACAAAATTTTAATTCCGACATGTAACACTGACAGCGATATTTTTATCTAAAAATATCCCTTTCCTTATGTATGCGAAAAATCACGTTTTCTTATTTAGAAATATATTTGTTCTTAATTGCCGGTGTCACTCATTTATTTCGACATCTTAGCAATGAAAATGCTTTGATCGTTAAAGGGTTAAAGGGTTAAAGAAGACAATTATTGATGCGAAGCCATTTCTTGATAAATAATTCGGTAGATAAAGGGTTAATATAGAAATATATGTATAATAGAAATGCACATTAACTGGGTAATGTGCAGGACGAATTTTCTTATTGCATCATTTAAAGCTTTCTGACACCACTATTATTTTTAAGAAAATTTCCGTACTATTCAAAAGCGGATATGTTTAGGCTAAATTTTACGAATATTTTATTTAAATAATAATGCTGTTTCTCATAATTTCAATTTATTGAACGGAAAAGAGTTAACCAGTTAATGGGTTATACGACTTCATTTCATGTTACTTTTAAAGTGCTCTATGTTATATCCGCTCCATGCTTTTCTGTTTCTCCTTTTATCGAAAGATTAGTTAAACAATTAAGAAAACACTAATTGCTTTTCCCAAACAGTTTAATTGATAAGAGTTAGAAAATAAACCAAACAAGAGCACTTCATTTTGTCTTAAAGTGAAAGATGAGTATTTTTATCTAAGGTTCATTAGAAAGAACAAAATACGTTTTGCATCTCTTCAAAGTTCACACAATAATTAAAGTCTAAAATATATTTCTTTTAAGTTGACGTAAGTAATTAAAGGAGTTTAATTCGTTTATGAAGTATTATTTAAATATTTTGCTATATAATACTAAATAGAATAGAAATATTTAATGTTTTCCAAATGTTAAATTATATACTGCATTATTGTATTTCCAATATGCTTATATATCTACACTATCTACCAAAAAGTATTTGTACACTTTCAGTTTTTGACATTTTGTCAAATATTTAAAAATATACTGGTCGGATTCTTCTGGAACTTCAGAAATATAAAGATTATGTTTCACTTTATATTTATTTACATTCATTTGTTAAGCGGGTAATTAGGGGGCCGGCAAAAAAACAAAGAAAAATAGAAATATTTGGGATCGCCCTGTACATGAAAATGCACGAAACGACTTATCGCTTTAGAATACAAATATATGAATACAGTAGAATATGTACACTAATTTTTGTGAGAATAGCATGTATATTTATGGCGATAGAGCGATTTTTTTGAAAAATTCAAAAAATTCCGGTATGTTTTTTGTTTATATCATGCTGGGTTTTTGGCCAAATTTAACGCAAATTTCAGAAAAATTGGCAAAATGCAGTAGGAAAAATGTAGCGCAATTGGAATATAAATATATTAAATATTTTATGAAATATGAGTAGTTGTATAAAATAATTTTTATCTGCGCATGCGCGAACTAGAAAAACATTTTTTTTACATCATTTAATAGTCAATTCTATGGAGTGACTTATAAAAAAAAATCCAATCAAATATCGTGAAAATTCAAAAAGATATCATTATTTTAGTGAGATGTTTTTACTCTGCTCTCTAAAAACGGCTGAATCTTAAGGGATTCTCCACAAATTGACATTTTTTAATAACTGACTTTAAAAAAAAAACTAGTGTTGAATTAATACAATATCTAATACAATATTGCTGCTAATAAGTACTTGACAATTGTGATAGAAAAGAAAAAGAGCTTTATTCGCATTCAGGGCCAAAACTAAGAGAGGGGGGGGGAAAGGGCATGTGCCCCGGGCGCTAGGATGAAAGTGTTCCAAATGTATCTTTCGTTTGGCGATTTTTTTCATGGCTATGTTTAGCATAATATTGTTAAAATTATTATATCTGGGCTATGCTAAAGCACAAAAAAATCTAATGATGATGGCATAAGGTCCCTGCCCCTACCCGCGAAGATGCTCACGAGCTAATGCTATTCCTATGGGGATGCATTTTTCTAACTCTTTTGCATTTGGACATTTTTAAATAATATGTTTTGCATTGGATAGCGGAAGTCCTTTTCAAGATCGCTGCGTGATTACTTTTTCGATTTTGGCGTAGATATTTTTATAATGTTTCTTTCACTTTCAAAAGCGGTTCTGAAAGTGTAACTAACTTTATAAAAAATATCTATGACTCAAATCGAAAAAGTAGTCAAGGAGCGATTTTGAGAGGGACTTCGGCTATCCAATGCAAAAAAAAAAAAAAAAAAAAAAAAAATTGAAAATTTCAAAATGCGAAAGAGTTATTAGAAAAATGCCTCCCCACAGGAATAGCATTTCTCAGCAGTGTCTTCGCGGGCAGGGACAAGGGCCTTAAAGATCCTGTTGAAAGTAGAATTTTTTTTATTCGGTTTAAAGTATCAAATTGGAGTATTTTAATAAAGCAGAATACGTTATTTTATGTTACATATTTTAAGTTTTAAAATAAGTCGGCTATTAATAAATTGGAGAAATTTTCTTTGTAAATATGCTTTGCGAAGGAGGGGGAAAGGGGTACCTTCAAAATCCACGTTTGCCTCGGGAAAAAAAGACTGGTTTTGGCCCTGTTCACATTTAATAATTTGTAGATCCTCCTCGAGAGGCAATTAAAGCTGCGACTCTCCTGGGCATGCTCTCAACTAGTCCTTGTATTACATTTAATGGTATTTTATTCCACTCTGTTTGCACAAGGCAGGTAAGCTCTTTTACTGATTTTGGGCGTGTGTCACCCGCCTTAATTCGACGATCCAACTCGTCCCAGAGGTTCTCTATTGGGTTCAGGTCTGGGCTCTGGGCAGGCCACTCGAGTCGATGCACTCCATTATCAGCATACCAATCCATGCTGGACCTCGCTACATGGCAGCTTGCGTTGTCATCCTGGAAATAACATGGGTCCAATCCATAGTATTGCCATAACGTAGGAAGTACACTGTTGTCCAGTATATTACAGTAGGCATCGGCATTGAGCTTACCATGAATTGGGACCAAGGGTCCTAGTCCGAACCAGGAAAAACAACCCCAGAACATAATTCCCCCTCCGCCAAATTTAACTGTGGGCACAATACATTCTGGTAGGAGGCGTTCTCCAGGCAGACGCCAGACCCAGACCCTACCATCAGAACGGTAGAGGGTGAACCTTGATTCATCACTCCAGAGAACCTGTTTCCATTGCTGTACAGTCCATTGCTGGCGTGTTTTGCACCAACTTAACCGAGCTGCGCGGTTGGACTTGGTGATTAAAGGCTTATGGGCGGCAGCACGGCCATAAAAATTAAGCAGATGAGCTTCCTTACGGATGGTATTCATGAAAACAACACATCCTGAAGCTTGTTGAAATTCTTGGCGTATGTGTAATATTGGTTGGTTGCGGTTCTTCCGAATTTCTCTAGACAGAACCCGTCGGTCTCTATCTCCCAGTTTCGTCGGTCTGCCTACTCTGGCCACATTCTGACAATCACCATTCAGCTTCCATTTTCTAATTACATAAGCCACAGTCGTTTTGGGGTAATTAAGCTCGCTAGATATGTCGATTAAAGATCGGCCATTTCGGTGGTACCCGATGATCATACCTTTCTCAAAATCAGACAGCTCTGTTCTTCTTGGCATCATGCATGCCATTGATGTCAGTGTTGTTTTCGACACCACATTTAACAGTGGAGAACTTGACGTATTTCAGGATCGCAGATATCGGCATTTGCATAAGAGCCATTATCAATTATGTATCAATGGGTAGATTGGACACAAATGCTTCAATTTTTTATAATTATTTTTATCCTGAAATAGGTTCGTTCCGGTAATTATCTAAGAAAAGAAGTAAATTACCAGTAAAAAACGTAAATGGAGATTTGGCAATTTGCTTAAAATCTGACGTCATTCAACTGCTTTCAGAGACAAATTGAAAATCAGTTCACTCCTATCCACAATAACTTTCTGAATTTCCACGAAATTCGATCGGATTTTTTTATGGGTAGCTCCATAGAGTTGAATATTAAATTATGTAAAATGATAAATTTTATCGTTCACGCATACGCTGATTAAAAAATATTTCGTACAAATACTCATATTTTAGAAAACTTTTAATATATTTATATTTCAATAGCACCTTATTCTTTCTACTACATTTTGCGAATTTTTCTGAATGTGGCTTTATATTTGGTTGAAAATATTGCATGACATAGAACATTTTAGAAAATATTTAATATATTTATATTTCAATGAATTTTGGTGAACTCCCCCCCCCCTCCCTTTTCTTCTTTGCAAAGCATCTGCAAAAGTATTTTCAAAGAAAAATTTTCTAATTTATTAATAGCCGACTTATTTTAAAACTTAAAATATGTAATATTGATTAAAGTAGTCTGCTTTGTTTAAAAAAATGATACCTTAAAATCGTGAAACCGAATCAAAACGAAAAAAAAAATCTGCTTTATGCGGGATCTTTATGCCATCATCATTAGATTCTTCTATGCTTTGGTATAGGAGAAATGCTTTGAATGGGACGATTTTGACAATATCATGCTAAACATAGACGTGGAAAAAATCGCCAAACAAAATGTACATTTGGGACACTTTCATCCTAGCGCCCGGGGCACATGCCCTTTTCCCCCAACCCTCTCTTAGTTTTGGCCCTGAATGTGAATAAAGCTCTTTTTCTTCTCTATCACAATTGTCAAGTACTTATTAGCAGCAATATTGTATTAGATATTGTATTAATTCAATACTAGTTTTTTTTTAAAGTCAGTTATTAAAAAATGTCAATTTGTGGAGAATCCCTTAAGATTCAGCCGTTTTTAGAGAGCAGAGTAAAAACATCTCACTAAAATAATGATATCTTTTTGAATTTTCACGATATTTGATTGGATTTTTTTTATAAGTCACTCCATAGAATTGACTATTAAATGATGTAAAAAAAATGTTTTTCTAGTTCGCGCTTGGACAGATAAAAATTATTTTATACAACTACTCATATTTCATAAAATATTTAATATATTTATATTCCAATTGCGCTACATTTTTTCTACTGCATTTTGCCAATTTTTCTGAAATTTGCGTTAAATTTGGTCAAAAGCCCAGCATGATATAAACAAAAAACATACCAGAATTTTTTGAATTTTTCAAAAAAATCGCTCTATCGCCATAAATATACATGCTATTCTCACAAAAATTAGTGTACATATTCTACTGTATTCATATATTTGTATTCTAAAGCGATAAGTCGTTTCATGCATTTTCATGTACAGGGCGAACCCAAATATTTCTATTATTCTTTGTTTTTTTGCCGGCCCCCTAATTACCCGCTTAACAAATGAATGTAAATAAATATAAAGTGAAACATAATCTTTATATTTCTGAAGTTCCAGAAGAATCCGACCAGTATATTTTTAAATATTTGACAAAATGTCAAAAACTGAAAGTGTACAAATACTTTTTGGTAGATAGTGTATAGTGAAATGTGATTAGATATGTAAAATCATAAGTTTTATATTAAATGAGTAGACAGAAGAAAAATTTAGTAGTAATTTTTTATTGGACTATATTGCTTTTTAATTTAAAAGCCTCCTTCATTTAGGCTTAACCCTAGTGCCAACAGGTTGTTAAGCTGATCAAAGCTGGGTAACCCATCAATGCTGTACAACAGATTTGCAGTTTTCAAGTATCTTTAGATCCTATGACTTTTTCTTTTTAACTTCTATGTTATATGCGCTCATTGCTTTTCTTTTTCTTCTTTTATCGAAAGATTAGTTAAACAATTAAGAAAACACTAATTGATTTTCCCAATCAGTTTAATTGAGAAGAGTTAGAAAACAGAGAAACAAGAACACTTCATTTTGTCTTGAAGTGAAAGATGATTATTTTTATCTAAGATTCATTAGAAAGCACAAAAGACATTTTGCATCTCTTCAAAGTTCTGACAATAATTAAAGTCTGTATGCGAGCAATTCAACAAGAACACTTCATTTTGACCTGAAGTGACAGATGAATATTTTTGGCTCAGGTTCATGAAATCAAACAAAATTCATTTTACATCTCTTCAATCAATACTTAAAATGCTAAAATAATTTGTCTTTAGTTGACATTTGGATGTTAATGGAGGCCAATTTGTTGATTAATTTTTATTATTATTATTAATCCAATAATTAACAATAATTAATTATTCTCCGCAATTGTTTTTCGTCTTTTATTGGAAGATCAATCAAATAGTTAAGAAAGTACCAATTGCTGTATGCCATCAGTTTAAATGGTAACGAAATGCGAGCAATAAAACAAGAACACATCATTTTGACCTGAAGTGACAGATTACTATTTTTGGCTCAGGTTCATGAAATCAAACAAAAGACATTTCACATCTCGTAATAATAATAATAAATATTCCATAACGAAAAAGTAAGAATTTATATTATAAACAAATATTTTGCTTATAACATGCTGCTGTATTAATAAAAACATTTAAAATACATAAAAATTTTTATTTACAGTTTCAACTCTTTTTAATCGAGTCATCTTCATAATGTAAATAGAAAATAAAATTACAAACATCATGAACGTGAAAAGCTGGAATAAATAATTACTGAAATTAAATGAAATTATACTACTGTTATTTTTCCTATTGATTTCACATCTCTTCAATAAATACTTAAAAGGCTAAACTAATTTGTATTTAGTTGACATTTGGATGTTAACTGAGGCCAATTTGTTAATTAAATATTATTATTAATCCAATAATTAACAATAATTAATTAGTTAATTATTCTCCGCAGTTGTTTATATTTTTTTCGAAAGATAAGTTAAATAGTTAACCCATCAGTGCCTAGCGTCCCATTTTCGGGACAGTTTTAAAAAATTCAAGTAAGCACTTTTCACACCAGTAAAAAGAAAGATAAATAAATATTTTCTTTCTCGAGACAAATTCCTCGATAATTTAATTTAAACGTTATTCTTGTTTTAAAAGTGGTGGGAAAACGCAAAATTTGAATTTTAACGAAGAAAATAATTCAGGCATTAATGGGTTAAGAAAGCACTAAATGCCGTATGCCATCAATTTAAATGACAATGGGCAGCGAGCAATTAAACAAGAACATTTGATTTTGACATGAAGTGACAGATGAGTATATTCGGCTCTTGTTCTGAAATATAGCAAAAGACAATTTACAAATCTTCAATCAATACTCAAAAGGTTAATAAAATCTGTTTTTAGTTGATATTTGGAAGATGACGGAGACCAATTTGTTAATTAATTAGTATGGGATTATTTTACTATGCAATGTTTAAACAATTGGACATGTTTACAATTTTCGAAATTTCAGGTTAACCCCTTAATCGTTATATATATATTTCAAAACATTAAGTAAAAAAGGGACAAAATTTCACTTCTTTCAAACTAACATATTTACTTACATAATCATTAGGGATAAGTTTTCCGCTTTTTTGGACACCAGTAAAATCTTAGAGAAAATGTTGTTATTTTAAATCACAAACATGTTCCGATTTAAAAATATAGCATTTTCTCTAAGATTTTACTGGTGTGCAAAAAAGCGGAAATCTCATCGCTGATAATCATAACTATCTTGCAATCATGAAAGAAAAATTTACAGTTAGAAATAAATGCTATTAAAAATTTTTTACTGAGGAAGTAAGCATCCAGTGCAAACATCCATTGCCCATATCCAGTTCAAGAAACACAGTTAAAGGATTAGATACTCATTTATTTCTTTTAAAGTGAACATATGTTTCTATATTAGAATTTGATTGCATTTTTAAAAGCATCACTATTTATGTTAAATAAGAAATTATAAAGTTAGTAATAAAAAAATTGCGAAATCAAATTTTTATTGGTGGCTTTTTATTTTGAATTGTCTAATATGGTATTTTGTGTCATGTTCCATTATTGATTTTCCTCCTTTTCGTTTTTATAGAAAGATATTATTTACAAAGTTAACAAAAGTACCAATTGCTTTTTGCCATCCCTTCAAATGACAGGGATAACGAACATCTGACCATTTTATTTTGTACTGAATTGACACATGAGTATTTTTAGCCGAGTTCTATTAAAGTGAATAGAAGACATTTTACATCTCTTGAAACAATACTTAAAGTCGAGAATTTTTTGTTTTAAGATTACGTTTGGGGTTGACGGATGTTAATGTATTTAATAGTTATTTTATTATTTTCTTATATAATGGTTAACAAATTCGAAATATTTAACGTTTTTCAAATGTTAAATTAAATATATATTATTTCTATTCCGATATACATTATGTTTAGAATCAAAATTTTATTCAATTTCTGAAAGGCTGCCGTCTTTATACTAAATAAGAAATTTGTACTAAATAAGTGATGAAAATAGAAATAAATAAAAATCGAAGTTGTATTAGTCAATTTTAATTTTACATTGAAATATCTTTAATTTTATTATTTTTTGTTTATGCTCATAATATACGTGACTTAATTTCATAATACTTTATATTGTGTTCTGTGTTACGCTATACAGTGCATAAGAAATTAAAATAGAAATAAATAAAAGTCGAAGTTGTATTAGTCAATTTTAATTTTACATTGAAACATCTTTAATTTTATTATTTTTTGTTTATGCTCATAATATACGTGACTTAATTTCATAATACTTTATATTGTGTTCTGTGTTACGCTATTCAGTGCATAAGAAATTAAAATTATTTAACGCTTCCAAATATTAAACTAAATACTAATTTATTTTGATTTTTATATGCATTTTGTTTATAAATATTACGTAGATGGTCATGGTGCTTTGGCTCTTGAGAGTATAAGAATATAGTTAATTTCATAATAATTTGACACGGTGTGCTGTTTTATATCCTGTTATCACTTTACTCTATTTTAATTTTTTTGTCAAAAGGTCAGATAAGTACTGTATTTACTCGTATATACCGCGCACCCCTTACTTTACAAGAAAAAATGGCGATTTTTTAAAAATCTAGTATATAATGCGCATCGCAAATTTGATATTCAAGTGAATGAATGATCACATGAATTTCAGTAAAAAAAAAAAAAAAAAAAAAAAAAAAAAAAAAAAAAAACAAGTTGGAAATTGCACGTAAAGCGTAGCAAATGAGGTGCGTTCGTTGATAACGAAGTTTTAAAATATTCAGATCTTGCTGATATAGTAGAGCGTACTTTGGATACAGTATAGTGGTCGAAATGTTTGTGTTCCTGTAAATATGCAGGGAGTAATTTTTATTATACTTCACTAGCTGACCCGCCCGGCGTTGCCCGGGTCCGTATTAGCAATATTAAACGAACTTGAAATTTGTATGATTTTATCAATAACTGGAAGCATGCAGAAATGCATTGTCTGAAATACGTCATTTTCATCGTTATAAAGTATTAAAAGGTTCTGAAAAAAAAAGAAAACTTTTAGTAATACAATTTTTAGTTTAAATCAAATGTTTTCAATATTTTATTTAATTTTATTCAAAATGAAAAAAGATTTTCTTAGCAGACGATTTTTTGTGATAAATACATTATCTGTTTTATATTTCTTCTGCTTTATTCCTTTTATTTATAGAGTTCAAAATGAAAAAAGATTTTCTTAGCAGACGATTTTCCTGTGCCTCAATTAATTATCCTCGGAATTCCTTTTATTTATAGAGATTAACGTATATCTTATTCATAAAATGTGAAGTAGTTTAATATAATTAAAACACCCTCCAAACAATGTTTCCCCGTATAACATTATTTAGTGGAATACATTTGTGTGGCCCTGTAATTTAATAATAAATATTCTTTGCATCACAGATTGTACAAAATGTATTTTTTAGTACATATTTCATAGATTCATGTCAATTCTGTTATATTCAAATGAGTGTAACACCATTAAAATGCATTTGAAACTTTTTTCCCCATTGACCGTAATGTAACGGAATACTTTTGATTGTCCCTGTAATTGATCAATGCTTCCGATTTTCATAACATTTGAAATGACTCGACAAAATTATGTAATAAATATACGTTTTAAATTTCAAACGATTAAAATGCATTTGAAACTTTTTTCCCAATTGACCATAATGTAACGGAATACTTTTGATTGTCCCTGTAATTGATCTATCCATACGATTTTCATAAAATTTGAAATGACTCGACAAAATAATGTAATAATTATGTACTTTAAATTTCAAACGATTCGGTTGAGTAGTTTTTGCGTTGTTATATGCGGACGGACAGACAGACAGACAGACGGACAGACAGACAGACGGACAGACAGACAGACGGACAGACAGACAGACGGACGGACTGAGCGACAACAATAGGTGCTTCGTATTTACATAATTACGAACGCACCTAAAAAGTCTAAACAAACAATACATCAGGCTAGAAAACAAGGCAAAAATAAATTTTTAGACTTCGGGTAGAGAGTGGATGACGGGGAATAGATGTGAGTAACGTGAATGAGAATTGCTAATTGGCGTTTAAAAGATGTTACTAGCTTTGGTATATAAAAGAGTGCAAGGAACAAAATAAAGAAGCAGAAATAGTTCAATTAAATAAGATTTTACAAGTTATTATGTCTTCTTTGAATGCATTTCTTGTTTCATATGTATATCGTGTGATTACATCCAGCAGCAAAAAATTATTTTGTGTATAACGCGCACCTAAGAGTTTTGCCCTAATTTTTTGACAAAAAAGTGCGCGTTATACAAGAGTAAATACGGTAGTTATGAAAGTACAAATGATGAATGTTATAAGTTTTAATGATAAGAAGCGATTAACAATGGAACAAGAACATTAAATTTTCTCCGGAAGTGGCAGACGACTATTTTCGGTTGAAGTTCATAAAAACTAACAAAAGACATTTTATTTCTCTTTCATCAATTCTTAAAAGGTCAAATCCATCTTCTATATGGTTACATTTGTACATTAACTGAGGCTAATTCGTTTAGAAATTAGTATGTGTGTATTTAGAGATGAAATGCTTCGATTGCAAATGTTTAATTGTTTCGGAAATTTAACCCATTAACGCCCGAATTATTTTCTTCGCTAAAATTTAAATTTTGCATTTCCCACCACTTTTAAAAGCAAATTAACTTTTATCTAAATTTATCAAGGATTCTGTCTCGTGAAATATGGTATACATTTTTCTTCCTCTTTACTGGAGGGAAAACAGCTTTCTTGCTGTTTTTGTAACCGTCCTCAAACGAGGACGCTGGGCGTTAATGGGTTAAATTAACACTTGGCACGCTGTTGTCTCCGCTGCGGAGACATCATATTTCCTTCCGAAATTTGTTCTTGGCATCAGTAATAAGGCAAAATAAATTTTTCCTTATTTAATCAGAGAATTTTTGAAATTGTCTACTTCAAGGAAAGTTCTTTTAAAAAAGTGGTGCTAATCGAATAAAATTTGTGTAAGAGACACCATAGTCCGAAGGGTTAAATCATGCTGGTGTGCATTTACAGTATACAGGGTTCGCACAGTTCTACCACTAAATTTTTACAGTATTTTCCATATATTTCACTGCAGAAAAATGTTGCGAAAATTGCGAATAGAGGAGGTGATTGTGAATTCTGTATCTTAAAAATTAAACATAAATTTACTTATTAATAGTGGTGTCAAAGTCCTTACAAAATATAAGGAGTGTGCGAACTCTGGTATATATATAATTTCTATAATAATAAAATCCGTGCGCCTCTGTCTGTCTGTCTGTCTGCTTGAAGCCGATTACAGTTCGCAACGCGGGCGAGTTGGAAGTCGCGAAAGGTGTCTTTCGAATGGAAAAACTCCAAGGAAGTCATTCGGGCATTTTCGAGACCGTGGGACCAAAATTAAAAAAGTTATGAATTAAAAACCCCTTGGGAATCGGAACGAAAAATGTCGCAATTCCCAAACGGAGCTTCGAAGCAGAACACTGCGTCACCTTGCGGTGAAGGACATGAATTTTTCCCCTTTGGCTGAAAGAAGAAACAGCCGAAAACCTCTTTTTCTACCGGCGCTAATTGCGTTTTTTTTCGCATCAATTTTTTTGACTTGCCGTAGAATATTTACCGTAGTTTTCGCTAAAATATTGAACTTAGAAATAAAACAGGACTATCGAAACTTTTTTTGCGCGCGTTTTTTCTTAAACCATCATGCAGACAGTTTTTAAAGTAGAAAAAAACTGATTACATATTCAGAATCTGCGTAAAAGTCTGCTTCTGATGAACCAAAAAATACGAGAAAATGTCTTATGGGCGCGCAGCGCCAACCGTGCAAAACCAAATATTTTTAATGGGACGATGGCGACCATGGCGCGTAGCGCCTGTGGGCGGTAGGCCGGTGGGCGCATAGCGCCCACTGTGCGAAATCACATATTTTTAACGGGATAATGGGCGCATAACAACCATAGCTCTTTAATTTACTTTTTTTGTGCTTGAGGATTCGAACACCAAGATTTGCTTATTAAATGAATTTTTTTGCTTATTATATACTGCTTAATATCGAGGTTCGTTCGTAAAAAGTGGCCCAGCTAGCGGGCGTAGCTCGCTAGTTTCTAAATTAAAATCTGACTACATTTCTAAAATCATCAATATTTACACTAAATATAAAATTTTGAAGTTAATGAAAAAAACATTTATAAAATCATATTTTTATTGGTCCACCTTCATTTTTAATATAAATATTTTCAATTTTATAGCATTTTTCTCTTATTTAACTGCGTTTCAAAATGCTTAATATTGTATTCTGCGTTACAGTCATTTCTTGCTTTTCTACATTTTATTCTTTTGTGGAAAGATCAATTAAACACTTAAGAAAATTTAAATGCTGTATGCCATCAGTTTAAATGACAAGGAATAACGAGCAACGGATTTAGAAAACTTCATTTTGTCCTGATGTGACAATTGAGTATTTTTGGCTGATGTTCACGAAAGCGAACAAAAGACATTTTACATTTCGTGAAGCAATACTTAAAGTTTATAATAATTTGTTTGGAGTTTACTGTTAGAAGTTAGACGGGGCTAATTCGTGATTTGAGTAGTATGTGAATATTTTATATTGCAATGTTCAACCATAACCTTTAATGTAATGCTGAATAATATATTGTTATGTTTTTCTTACAGCACTTTACTTGAAACTAGTATATATACAGTCGAGCCTCTATATAACGAAATCCATCGTACCAGTAAAAAATTCGTTATATAGAGAAATTCGATGTATAGAGTATGATGTTAAAAATAGTATTTAATGTGTAAATTTTGAACAAATATTATTTTTGATCTTTTTAATTAAGAATTTGAAATGTTTAAAAGTATATATTAACCTAACATTTTATTTCTTACTTATTTAAGCAGTTTCAAAAAAGAGAAAAGACATTTATTTGATAGCTTAATGAAAATCAAATGAGGAAGACTTACATAAATTTCAGAGGAAGAAATCTGTAATTTTTTGTTGTTTTGATTTTAAAATTACAATTGTTACGCTCTCAAAAAAAATTTCTCAAATTTTAGCAAGGAATGAAAAATTGTAGTTGATATTTTCCTCCATTTGAAGGTCTCTCTTATGTGCTCTCATTGATTCCTCTCTTATACGTGTAACAATAACGTCAACGACTGTGTTTTGAGAAGGATGTTGAAAGGTGTGTGGAAGGTGGGATGAACTTGTTAGATTTAAAGAATAAGGAGAGAAGTGATATTTATAAAAAAAAAAAACCTCTCCACTGAACGATAAATCAAAAATAAGTATGGAAAATTGATTCCATATGATTTCGAAGCTTTTTTTAAAACTGAATAAATTAAGATCAATTTATGAAAAAATTCGTTATATGGAGATAGATATTTCGCTATATAGAGTCTGTTTTTAATGTAATCATGCGAAAAGGGGACCGTTCTTACTAAAAATTCGTTATATGGAGGAATTTGATGTATGGAGTTTCGTTATACAGAGGTTCGTCTGTATTTTTTTAAGCATAGCATCATTATCTGTTTAAGGCGATCCAAGACACATTATAAAATACATTTTATTGATTGAGTTACAATTACAAGATCGCGTGATATAATTTCTTATAATTAAAAAATTAAAAAAAAAAATATTTAAAAAATGGGGTAATTTAATTTGTTATAATTCAAAATATTATTAATAGATTTTTTTTTTTTTTTTTTTTTTTTTTTTTTTTTGCATTTAAATAAACAGAAATATCTAAATTCTAGCTTTGATTCAGCATTTTTAAAAAGATTAATTAAAAAAATAAAAATATTTAAAGTAAAAATTTGAAAAAAAAAAGATGCAAGTTTTATTCAAAAAATCCTATTTTCAAAAGTAAATATCTTTTTCAAATTTGCTAAATCAAAATTAAAGTAAAATAATCAAAAAGACATGCTCCATTTTTGAAGCATTTATCGTTAACGGTTCTTGGGTTATAAGAATATAAATCCGAGAAATTGTAAAAAATAAATAAATACACTCAGCTCTCGTCAATTCGAACACGTCAGAACTGCAAGAAATGTTCGAATTATCCGAAGTTCGAATTATGGAAAATATGAAATGAAAACATTCTTAATATGATACCATTACAAAGGAATTAATGTTATAGTGTTTTTTAAATATATTTTGGTTTATTTATTTGTCGTCCGATTATCTACACTAATAGGATATAGGACCAGGGGGGGAGATGCCCTTCGTGGGGGTCTTTCTAAGGGAACCTAACCCGTATTTACGCAAGGTTCGAAGAAAACCACGAAAACTCCGAACGGTTAGGCCGACAGCCGCGATTGGGTTCGAACCCAGCACCTGCCGTCTACCAGTTGAGAGGTCTGAACCTCTCGGCCACTGGTGGGGCTAAATATATTTTGTCTGTTATCATCAGAATATGACTTAATAATAAATTAGAATGTATAAATACATAAATTAATTAAAAGATTAGAAACAAGCACAATGGAAGAAAATTTTAAAGCGTCACTCATGGACAGATGGAGCGCTAAGAAAGTGGGTATCAAATGCATCTGTTTATATGTATACTCGTTCGGAACAATTTTTACAAAAATCAAAAAAAGAAAGTTATTCAAATGACCTGAAATCCGTGAGAAAGAAAAGAAAAATGAAAAATCGGAATTCATATTAGTTCGAATTAAACGAAATCAAGAGAAATTAGTTCGAATTAATGAAAATTTTTAACGTTATTCTGCCATTGAAAATTTCGGGACTTCATGTTTAGTTCGAATTAAGCGAATATTCGAATTATTCGATTTCGAATTAACGAGAGTCGACTGTAAATAAATAAAATAAACATCATGAAGATAAACGTATTTTTACAAAGAGTCATTTTCATGAAAACCATTGCTTAAACGCTAAATTTTGAAAACAAACCAAAACAAAAAATGTGATAATAATAATATTTCCTCTTCTAATTAAGATAGAAACATGATTTTAAGCATAAGAAAAAACAGAGATTTTTTAAATGCTATAAAAGTTTTTCAGAAAATTTGAAGATTTTTGGGTCCCGGACTCCCTTAATTATTTTATTTGTGCACTATGTTCATACTTCGCTTTTTTTATTGTTTCAGCCTGAAAATAATTTAGATGACCTAGGCCTCTTTCAATGACGTTAAGAAACAAAATAAAAACAAAATTATTACATGGCTAAATTTCCTTATACAGTTTAAAATGCTTAATTGAGAAGTAGTAGCATTCCAAAAAACCCATATTTTGTTTGAAAAACCGATTAAAACATCATACAATCTGCTTGCAAAATTTCAAAAAATCAGTGTCAGAAAAAGAAATTTTGTTTTTATAAAATGTTCGTTGTTACAAAAATATGTAGGTTTCTGAGTTTACTGAAGAAAGCATTTTGGAATCATGTGTAACTCGGAACAAGTCAATCAATATTTTCGTTCATAGTTATATTCATTGATTGACCCAAAATAATATATGACAGATTTTTTATAGAATTAACAAGTTGGAAATTGCACTGGAAGCGTAGCAAATGAGGTGCGTTAGTACGATAACGAAGTTTTAAAATATACAGATCTTGCTGATATAGTAGAGCGTACTTTGGATACAGTATAGTGGTCGAAATCTTTGTGTTCCTGTAAATATGTAGGGAGTAATTTTTATTCTACTTCATTAACATATATCTTATTCATAAAATGTGAAGTAGTTTAATATAATTAAAACACCCCTCAAACAAAGTTTCCCCGTATAACATTGTTTAGTGGAATACATTTGTGTGGCCCTGTAATTTAATAATAAATATTCTTTGCATCACAGATTGTACAAAATGTATTTTTAGTACATATTTCATAGATTCATGTCAATTCTGTTATGTTCAAATGAGTGTAACACCATTAAAATGCTGATAAAAAGTTAATTAAATCCAATTGATTTTTTAAATCATCAGATTTTAAAATATTCACCTTTTATATAAACATTTTAATAACAATTTTAATTTTTCTTAAGAAAGGTGTTATAGTAAAAATAAAATACATTGACATGTTTCGGAACCGTCAAATAAGTTCCATAGTCATAATAAAAATAAAACAAAATTTCAAAATATTTCTCGGTCAGTACAAATGACACGCGACAATGAGATATAAATAACAAAAAAACACGCGCTCTGTTGCAAAAAATTAAATTAAAATATAGACCATGATCTAAAACTTAACTAAAAATAAAAATTTCAAACTATTTCACGGTCAATACAAATGACACGCGACAAAGATATATATATATATATATATAAACACCAAAAAACACGCGCGCTATTGTAAAAAATTAAATTAAAAATAGACCACGATCAAAAGAAATTCCAACCTGGTTCATCCCATTCAAGCCCTCACGAGGAATTTATTCATTAATTCTAACCATAACTTAGGAATAATAAAAGAAACGGTATCATTGCAAACCAGATTATTACGCGTATAAATTTCAATGGATTCTCTTATAATAGATTTACGATTACAATTAGATATGAAACATAATTTACTTTGATTAAACAATATTTTTATCTCACCATTTAACCTCTTGAGGGGCAAAGCCCTTATGTTCCTAAAATGTTCATATGATTGATTGACACCGGGATTCACAAACAGATTTATATGATAGAAAGTAAAAGCTGTTTTTCGCGTACATTGTAAAAAGCAAATCTTAATACTAAAATTCCGGTGCCGATGTGGCAAAAGGGAATTAAAATTAAGTGGTATATATAATATACCAGTGCCCTTCAAGGGGTTAAATATGTTCTTGATAAGGCAGTGTTAGTACGTCCAAATTTAATATCAGATTCGTGCTCCCCTTTTCTAATTCCAAACTTTCTCCCAGTCACGCCTATGTAATAATTTAAGTCACCATTTTCAGTAATATAAGGTATTTCATAAACTCCAGCAAGATCATCATGTCCTATAGGATCCACTTGCTTATTAAGTAAACTTCTTAATATATAGATGTCATATTAAGATGTTTATTTAATAAGCAAGTGGATCCTATAGGACATGATGATCTTGCTGGAGTTTATGAAATACCTTATATAACTGAAAATGGTGACTTAAATTATTATATAGGCATGACTGGGAGAAAGTTTGGAATTAGAAAAGGGGAGCACGAATCTGATATTAAATTTGGACGTACTAACACTGCCTTATCAAGAACATATTTAAATGGTGAGATAAAAATATTGTTTAATCAAAGTAAATTATGTTTCATATCTAATTGTAATTGTAAATCTATTATAAGAGAGTCCATTGAAATTTATATGCGTAGTTATCTGGTTTGCAATGATACCGTTTCTTTTATTATTCCTAAGTTATGGTTAGAATTAATGAATAAATTCCTCGTGAGGGCTTGAATGGGATGAACCAGGTTGGAATTTCTTTTGATCGTGGTCTATTTTTAATTAAATTTTTTACAATAGCGCGCGTGTTTTTTGGTGTTTTTTTTTTATCTCTTTGTCGCGTGTCATTTGTATTGACCGTGAAATAGTCTGAAATTTTTATTTTTAGTTAAGTTTTAGATCATGGTCTATATTTTAATTTAATTTTTTGCAATAGAGCGCGTGTTTTTTTGTTATTTATATCTCATTGTCGCATGTCATTTGTATTGACCGAGAAATATTTTGAAATTTTGTTCTATTTATATTATGAATATGGAACTTATTTGACGGTTCCGAAACATGTCAATGTATTTTATTTTTACTATAACACCTTTCTTAAGAAAAATTATAATTGTTATTAAAAAAACCATTAAAATGCATTTTGAACTTTTTTCCCCATTGATCGTAATGTAACGGAATACTTTTGATTGTCCCTGTAATTGATCTATCCATCCGATTTTCATAACATTTGAAATGACTCAACAAAATTATGTAATAAATATAGGTTTTAAATTTTAAACGATTAAAATGCATTTGAAACTTTTTTTTCCCATTGACCGTAATGTAACGGAATCCTTTTGATTGTCCTTGTAATTGATCTATCCATCCGATTTTCATAAAATTTGAAATGACTCGACAAAATTATGTAATAAATATACGTTTTAAATTTCAAACGATTCGGTTGGGTAGTTTTTGCGTTGTTATATGCGGACGGACAGGCAGACGGACAGACGGACGGACTGAGCGACAACAATAGGTGCTACGTATTTACATAATTACGAACGCACCTAAAAATGGGCTCAAAATGCAAAAAAAATAGGATTTTAGAGAGAATATTTTACATTGAATCTAAGTTAAAATTTATATTCAAATTCATTTCCATAATTACTGGATTTAAAAAATAAAATTTAGGAAATTTAGTTAAAAAAAATACGTCTATTTAATCTATAAAATATTTCCTATGACACAATTCAGTCTAAATTAAGGTTCAGTGTAAAATATAGTAGTATAAGTAAATATAAATGCAATGTTAAAAATATATTTGCAGTAGATTTTTTAAAATCTTGCGCGCAAAATCGTATTTGAAAATTTATATTCATAAAACGTCAATTTTGTCATTAAAATGTAAGTAAGTATTTTATGAAAGTATAAGAAAAAAATTGTTGAATTCTATTAATTGGTTTCGAAACTACAGAGCTTTTCAGTAATGGTCAAATTATTGTCACTTTCCGGCTGCTGCACCTGATCTTTCTCCTTAAGCAATTAATTCGCAAAGACTGCTTAGGAGTGGCAATTCTAAAATTTTTATGCATGTTAATACTTTCTGAAAAATGCAGCATAACAGTTAAAACACCGAGTAGGTAGTTTATAAAAATCTAATGAGCAATGACTTATGTCAACTATAACAGAATTTGAAATTTCATGTAAATCCGTGAATTAGTTTTTAAGATAAAACTGTTGCAAAATCTTTGATAAATTTGCATAACAGCTCCACATGTTGGATGATGCACATAAAAAACTAATCACGATCATTTTTTTTTATCAAGTACAAACTGAATCTGAAGTTTGGTGAAAATACATGTATTAGTTCTTGAGGTATAGCTATTGCGAAATCATGAAAAATGCAGCATGGCGGCGCTATCTGAGCGGCGATTTACTCCAAAAACTAAACAACATTAATTTATCAAGAACTAACTGAATCGGAAGTTTTGAAAAAGTTCGTGCATTATTTCTTGTGATATTGCGATAATCACGACTAATGCACCATGGCAGCACCGCCTGCTGAACGATTTCGACCAAAACATAATCAGCATCATGTAGTACTACCTAAAGTACTAACTAAAGTAACCTAATAAAGTACTAACTAAAGTAACCTAATAAAGTACTAACTAAAGTAACCTAATAAAGTACTAACTAAATCTAAAGTTTTATTTAATTCCATGCAACAGCTCTTGGATATGGATATTGTGGAACTTGTAAATAATACAGAATAATATTGAGCTATACACACCAAAAACTAATCAAATCTAGTTTTTATCAAGTTGTAACAGAATCTAAAGTTTTGTGAAGTTCTGTGCACTAGTTCTGGAGATAGAGCGCTCATAAAATTTTTGTCACATGCAGACATACTGACTGACTGAGAGATAGACAGACATTTTGTAAAAATATGTTTTTCGGGTTCTCTGATCACTAAAGCGTGTAAATTCGTCGAAAATCAGATTTCGAAAATTTTCATAAATGAAATACTTTTTCTTGTAATGTTAAGAAAGTAACAAAACTTCAATCGATTTCCTTTGTGTGTTCCAGTAAATGCATGACATATCCTATGAATATGAATATCTTATTTTATTGTAAATTTTTTTTTTGCACAGCAATATTCAGAGATTGGTATAAATTCCGATACATTTCAAATAGCTTAATGTCATTAAAATACTCTGCAAACGATTTTTCCTATTATGCATAGTGTAATGGGAGTCTTTTGGGTGCCCCTGTCAATGAACTATTAATCCCACATACTTGAAATACTATACCGAACATTCCTAAGTGACCTGAAATAAAGTTTATGAATTCTACAAAAATACCGTGCGGTACGGTATTTTTATGGAAATATATGCCCGTATTAAAAATAGAGAAATATTTCCCGTAGAAAAATACTGTGGGTAGTCGGACAGACAAGTTGAATGCATAAACCCTTTTCAAATTTGTTGAAAAGTCTTAGCAAATTGAATGCATAAGCACTATTCAACTTTGCTGGGAAATGTTAAAAGTGCTGTTTTAGCCAACATGTCGAATATATAAAACATCATAATAAGTTTTTTTTTCTTTAATTTCTGACTTTCTTTTATTTGCATTCTGATGTATCGAGGAACAGTAGTGGAAAATCGTACGTCCGTAACACGGGCCGTGGACACACGTGTCCGTGGATACACGTACGTACCCTGGACACAGTCCAAGGTACACCACTTTTATTAGGTTCAAGTTACACCATTTGACACTTAAAAACAAAACTACCAATCATGATGTTAAGGTTATGCCTAATTTTATTTAAAGCAGTAAGCTGTAGCTAAGTTGTAGTAGCTATAGCATTTCTTTATTATGCATAATCCTTGTTAAAAAAATAGATATGTTTTAGTATAAAAATAACATAGAAAAATCTAAAAAAAAATTTGTTTTGAAAGGTGAATTTCCTTTCTTTTATAAATTGTACAATTAGTTGAGCTTCTAATTACAAGTCAAGAACTTAAATGAGACCTCTGGTGGCAAATATTTAATACACGAATGTTCTTGTTTAACCTCTTCAGACCCGACGGTTTATTGATCTACTTTTATTAATTTCAGCTATGGATTTACATTAATTAATTGATAACTAAGAAAGATTGAACAATGAAACAATTAAAATTTATTTTTTGTACATAATTTTTTTTGATATATGGGGACCTATAAAACACGCATTTTAACAATTTCTTAGGTTATTTTAAACTAAATTTTACTTTTCTGCATTGTAAAAACATAGAAAAAGATCAAACAAATATATATTTAATAATTTGTATTACTAATGGAGTCTACAAATGGTATCTTAACACACAGTAAAAAATTTACGTTTTCTTTTTTTTTGTACATTTCGTGCATTTCTGCTGCAAGCCATTTTTGTATATCATGTAACTCACTGAAAAAGCACTACGAGAGACAAATTGCTATTTTCTTTATTTCTGCTATATGTTAGGCTCCATTCACACTAATTTCTCTTTTTTAATAGTATTTATATATGTGAAAACGAAATTATAAAGATGTGTATCCTATAGGATACACCAGGTCTGAAGAGGTTAATGATCTAAACATGTAAAGTTGGAATTAGCAAAGGTCCGAGGTGCACATATGTCCAAGATACACCACTCTCCCCTGCTATTTTTTTTATGTAGCAATAATACTAAAATAGCTAAACGTAAATATGTTGCATTTGCAATTTTTATAATTTTACCATATAAATTATGAACTATGCAATTAATTCGAAAAAATTATGAATTGCAACCTACAATTTTTTCAGTCCTGCTTCTTGGAAATTCAAAAATTCAAAATTTTCTTCCGTGAAGTATTCAAATTATGCTTAAAAAACGGCAAAATGATGGTTTAAGGGGCTGTCTATGGTAGAAAAGACTAGGTATTTTGAAACTTCGTACGCTATCCTGCAATTTAGCAGCTTTCGATGACTGCGTGAGTGGTACTTAAGACGCCACAATAAAGACTGAAACAGACCCGGATGATAATGTAAAGTCTATGGGTGAGTTCTTTTCAAATATCTCGTCCAAATTTTAATATTTTGGCATTTTGATTTTTTTTGCATAGGATAGCTGAGGACGATCCACAACCGGCTAAAACTGAAACTACCCTAATATAAAAATAATATAACCAAAATCAAAAAAGTAAAAACTAGGCCGGTTGTGAATCGTCCTCAGCTATCCTATGCAAAAAATCATGTAAAAATATTAAAATTTCAGCGAGATATTTGATAAGAACACCCCCATAAACTTCACATTATCATACGGGTCTTTTTAGTCAGTAGTGTAGCGTCTTAAGATGCCTTGATCAAATAGAAGACTCTCTCGTTCAGCAATCGAGTACCGAACTTCAATTTAACCACTTGAGGGGCAAAGCACTTATGTTCCTAAAATGTTCAGATGATTGATTGACACCGGGATTCACAAACAGATTTATATGATAGAAAGTAAAAGCTGTTGTTCGCGTACATTGTAAAAAGCAAATCTTAATACTAAAATTCCGGTGCCGATGTGGCAAAAGGGAATTAAAATTAAGTGGTATATATAATATATCGGTGCCCTTCAAGGGGTTAAATACAAACCCTAAAACATGTTCGTTTTAAAATAATTCATCTTTCGGAAAATAATCATCCGAATTGCATGAAAATTTTATTTTTACGCTAATTAACTTGTGTAAAGTTCCTTTATGATGTCAGAATCAGGTACTTCTTTTGAAAGAAAAAAAAAGCTAGGGTTCGTTTTAATATGTAGGTAATCCGTTGAAAAGATTTCATAAACATCATTTAAAATAAGACTATTTCCAATCGTTTGGTACCAATCACTATTTCTTCTACAATAATATTTTGCTAAGTTCGTAGGGGGTGTTTATTATTTTTATTTTTTTTTTTTTTACCCCTCGATTGTATGTGTTTTATCAACATTCTTACATGCACCTACTTTCATGTATAAAAATTTTATCAACGATTACTTTACCTCTAAATGATTAAAACTTTTTCGTGAAATACATTCTTTCTAGTTTAACAATTTTAAATCAAGTTAAAAAATGAAGTTTTGATACATTCGACATAAAGGTAATTAAAATTATCCTTCGGAACTTCGTTACTTTATTTTTAATATGTATAACCTTCTTTCAAATATGCATAAATTAAATACTGCGATGAAGTAATTAGGAAAAAGAACTGTTTATGATAGTTCATGAAATAAATTTCTTTTCGTTCTTTCTCAGAAATAATCTTAATTTTTTTTTCTAGCGGTTGTCTTTGCGAATTGTATAAGAAATTTTCTTGTGGAACTGAATTAATGTCTTACAGAGTATTTAATATTATTCTGCTGATGAAATAAGGTAAATTACATACATGTAATTTTTTTACTCATTGCATTATTTAAAATAAAACATTTTCTAAATATAATGCGACAAGTTTAATTTTGTGGTTATAAAGTAATTCTCTTTCTTTCGTACTTATCAAATTACAAATCTCTATTGTATAATTATTTGACTTTTCTTTTTTTTCTTTTTTTCTTTTTTTTTTCTTTTTTCTTTTTTTCTTCTTTTTTTTTTTTTTGGTCAAAATTTGTACAAAATTCATTATCTGGAGAGGCATTTTCCTACCATCCCGGTTAATCGAGAGTATACTGTACACACATGCTCGCTAAATGACAAATAAAAGAAAAAAACTCTGAAAAACGATCTTTCTTATTTTAATTTAAAAAGAAATAAATAATTTTATATTTCTTAAGGCGAATTCAATATACAAAATTTGAGTAATAAATATTGAAGAGCTCTCTAACTCTTGACATAAATCTAATTAAAGATATCCTTCGGGGTTTCATAAATTTATTTTTGAAATGTGCAATTCTTTTTTAACGCTTCGTGTTTTAAAGTCGTATATGAATGTAATTTTAAAAAAAGAGTAATTGTAAATTCCATGAAAAGTAATCTCTTTTAAAATTTTACAGGAAATATTGCTGTTTTCTGTCTATAATTTTCTTTGAAAATGTGATACGTCACCTAATTATCAACGATAATGGAATAAATAAAAAACTTGAGTGGGAACTTATTTTGAAAAAAAAGACTTGGTTTTAGTTATATTTACGATCCAATAAACTTTCCAAGAATTCGGACAATAATAACCATTTATTTTGCTAAGCTAATGAAACTCACGCCCAAAAAAGAAAATGAAGAAACCATTTACGCTTAGATAAGGAACCTTAATTTACAGACTCTGGTAAAACCATTTGCAGCATAGCTGTCAAAAATTTCTGTTTTCTATACGGAAGGTCACAGGTATGAAACTCGGCAAGACTAAGTTGAAATTTGAACTCTAGTTAAAAAATGCTGTATTTCATAAATATCATTCTTCAATCTATTAGCTTAAAAGAAATTTTGTATTTTCATATTCAGCATAGCAGCATTGCCTGTCGGGCGATATACACCAAAAACTTATCATTTCCAGTTTACATCAAGTTTTTACGAAATCTGATGTTTTGTAAAATTTCGTGCATTAATTAGTAAGAAAAAGCGCCCACAAAATTTCTGTCACATTCATACGCGCAGAGTGACAGACTTACAAAATGGCAGATAGAGTGACAGACAAACTCACAGATAGACATTTCTAAAACACATCAAATACTGTTATTCTAAAACTTATAAATTAATTGTAAATCGGAAGTTGAAAATTTTCACGTATCCAGAATTCCCTTCTTGTAACTATAAAATGCTTAATGATAAAGTAAAAATAAAATGTTTAACTAATCAGTTCCTTGTACTTATATTTTATGAGTCTAATATGAAATTATTTTTTAAATTAATAAAATAAATAAATGCTATATACAGCATTAAAAAAAATATTTTTATTCATTATGTATTATATTTGTATAAATAGCTTTATATTCAAAATAGTTGTTTGTAACATTGTTTTCAGATAATATAAATTTGTTTTGCGTTCAAACTTCAATAATAATTATTTAACAAAAGAAATATCAAAGACTTCTTATAATTGAAAATTAGATGAAATATTGTTTTAGTATAAACTTACATAATTAAAATTCTAGACAATCAACAGCAATAACATACCTGAAAAGAAAAAAAATTATTAACAAATAATTTCCTTTTTTCAATTTAAAAATGTATAAAATGACAACCACAATAACAATACAACCATGACAATAATTTTAATAATAGTCATTATAATCGTAAAAGTAATTTATATGTATTTAGAAAATGAAAAAAAATATCTTCTAAATTAATTCAGCTTACTATTTGCATAACAATTGTGAATGCAACGATCAAATTTTCTCTTATACTAATCCAGTATGTTATAGAATAACATAATCGAGTGTAAGTTTAAATAAATCTTGTTCTTAAAATAATGCACGCTTTAAAGTAAAATAATCGTTAATATAAATTTGATAAAATGTCCTACATATTGTCATGGAAATTTTAGCACATATAATTTAAAGAGTTTAACAGGAAACAGTTATCATTTATTATAACTCTTTTGAATGTTTCACCCTTTCGGGTCTGATGTAGGGGAGAGAGGGGCACATTTGAACTAGGGGCACCTTTGAACACTCTAAATATTTCCCTTCAAATAAATTATTTAATATATATATATATGTATAGCAATACATTACTGCTGATTCAAGGAAATAATTATACAAAGCTGTACTATTTTGTATTAACAGTATTGTCTAAAAAAGATATGTATTTTTCTGCCTCTTGAATCTAAACTTAAGAAAATCAAGTTGTAAGATTTTTGTTTACAAACTTCTATCCCTAAAATTTTAATTTATTATTCAATGCTTAAACAAAGACGTTAGTTTTAGTTTATAAGCTTTGTTTTATTGAAATTCTTCAGCCAAATTGAGTAAATCGTTGAAATGTTGCACTCTATGTGATGGGGCACCATTGAACAAAAAAGTTGGGGCACCATTGAACAGCGAAAAAACACCGAATAAACTGGTGATAAATAATGATTGAAATAATTTAAAGAGAACACTTAAAACTATGAAGTAAAGAGTTTATAATGTATCTAAATATTATTATTTCTGATTTTTTTTATGTGAAAAAAGGTTAATTAAGAATGTCAAAGAACATGGACTTATAGTGATAACAATTCCCCTCACTGCAAACATAGGTTCCAATTTCTGTATGCATCAGTGATGGGAAGTTTCAAATCTAAATTCATTTTTCGGTTAATTGCAAATCCTGGATGCAAAATAATGATTAATAATTTAACAGGAATCCAAACATTATTTCTGGTTTTCGTAACGAATAAAACTGAATTTTATATTAGGTCTCTTATATAAAAAAAATAGCGAATGAAAAATTTTAATTTTCCAGAAGCATCAGATATCACATTGGTGTTCAAGGACATTGTAAAAAAGTTTTCATAACCAAACACAACTGGAAGGACACTGTGTTTTATCAACAATGAGTTTTGACATCAAATTTGATCGATTTAAGTTTGATTAAACAAAAAAAAATTTAGTAATTTCAACAAAATGTAGTTATTTAATTTTATTCATATTACTTTATACTTCTGCAACGTATGCAACTTTTTTTTATAAAAACTCTCAATATTTTCATATTTTATTCATTTGTTCGAAGGTGCCCCTTGCTACATGGGGCAGATTTGAACAGAAATCTCTCAACTTTTTAAGTCCTCACAACTTATTTAATTTCTTTGGAAAATGTTTAATTTATGGTTTATATAATGAAGAATTGCGTTGTTTTTATTATGTAATATTTAAAATTCAATAAATATAATTCAAATAAGAAATATATTGATTTTTTGAAAAAATATTCAAAGGTGCCCCCCTCTCTCCTATTATTAATAGTACATGATTTTTGATGGAATATTATTTTGTTTTAAGAAATACTTTTCCTACTATTTATATGTAGTAATCTTAGAGCATGTCTATGAATTTACTGTATAAGTCATTTATGTTAGACATTTAGAAATAATAATAATTATTATTATTCGCTTCATTCTCTTTACGCCTTTTGCCATTCCTTTTATTAAAAACATATATTTCACTCTTTAAATTTAAATTAAATGTTACTTTCCTAAAAGAATACTGTGTAATAAAACGCAAAAATATTAGAAAATTTTAATATCAGTTAAATCATACCGTAAAACAATATTTTCTAAGCATCTCCAAACACTTTTTCTTAGCCTATTAGCTTATGAATATTAATTGAATAGTACGCAAAGCTTCAACTTTCGTTATGTTTCATACAATGAAATATTCGTTAAACCCTAATTAATGTATTTGGATAGCTAATATTAATGTTATTAACGTAAAAGTAATTTTTTCTAAAAACTGAAAAAGAATTTGACCTGAAAGTGTTAAAAAGCGGAAAAGAAATCCTAAAGTCCCCTTTGTGCGGATTTCTACAATTTATAAGGAGACAGGGGCTCCTACACCAAAATAAGTGTTAATATGGGTAAAAAATTCAGGCATTCAAAGGGAAAATTTATCCTGAATGGATCGTGGAAAAAAATGCTGTTTTCGTCAAATGATCGTGAAAAAAACGCTAATTTAGCGAAAAATTGGCGACTAGGTTGTTGTTGTTGTATGTATGTCGGCCAATTATCTACACTATGGGACATAGACCCTAAGGGGTGGGATGCCCTCCGTGGGGGTCTTTTTAAGGGAACTTAACCCGTATTTACGCAAAGTTCGAAGAAAACCACGGAAAACTCCGAACGGTTAGGACGACGGTCGCGATTGGGTGTTGGCGACTAGGAATCCAACAGTTAGTCACGAAATGAAAAAGTTTAGTCGCCACGTAGCGACTGGCGACCGTAAATCTGCAACTATAACTAAAACATTGAAAAAAATTATGAAATTCGATTATTTCAAATAATAAATTAAATCACTATTCTATTAATGAAGTTATGAATGAAAAAACAAAGATGGAAATGAAAAATGATTGGATACTGCACATTGCAGTCTAATCAAGCATATGGTTGCAACAAACGGTTAAATTGTTAATTATTAATATTTCAAGATACACTCTCTGGCTATAAAATCGAAAATGAACGTTTACTATTAAAATTTCGATGAATCTTTTTTTTTCCGAAATTTTCTTCATAGAAAATACTCCTCTTAAAGAACAACTTATTAAATTGGCAAACATAAACTTCTAAAACATAGTCTTCTTCTTCGAAGTCCATCCATTCTTTGTGTTTTAGAATTCTAAAGTTTCCTTTGTCAATTGTGCCATTTAAATGCATCACATGAAACGGTTGTTAGTTGCAATAAAGGTTTCGCAATGACTGCCGCATAACGAGAAATTCCTAAACTTTAATTTACTTTATCACTGACATGCAAGCTGGTTTTGACATGCCAGCTAAGTGACTTTTCTAGCTCAGCGAACTTTTTCTAGCTAGCTGAGTTTTGCACTGATGAAGAATCTCGATAGTAGATACAAAACAGCTGTTTGCTAATTTTTCATGCATTATTTGCGCATTTATAATAGTTGGTTTTCTATCTTTAAACATTTTTGCACAAAGGCTTTGTTTGTCATTGTAAAACAGTTTATAGTTTTTAATCGAAAATTTTTAACATTAAACTACTTTATCAGCACGTGCAATCTGATTTGAAATATCTGAAACCGCTCATCTTGAAATATTTATTCTTTCTTTTTAATTTTTATTTTATTACTGATGGCGTTTTTGTTGCAAAATTTTTTAGTTTTTAATTGAAAATCCTAAATTTTAAACTTCTTTATCAGGGTGAGCCAGTCGGTTTGAAAAAGCTGAAACCGTTTATTTAGAAAGATTTATCCTTTCGTTTAAACTTTTATTGGATTATTGATAGTTTTTTTTCTTCTTTGGACAAAATTTATAGTTTTTAATTGAATGTTGCTCACACAAAGAAAAAAATATATATTTATTGGAATAAGGCCCTTTATAGAATCGTTAATTTTTTTTATCGATTTTTAGCGCGTAAGTAATTATATAAATACGTAACAGCTACCGTCGTTTATGTGGTCTGACTGTCTGTCCGCATATAACACTATAATAACTAGCCAAGAGGATGTTTTGAAATTTAATATAGGTAGTCATTCTAGATTTTTGTTAAGTAATATCCAATTCTATGAAAATTGAATCAAAACTTTAAAATATTAATTAATGATTCTTTCATTCTATTAAATCCTATATAAAAAATTCAATGATATACCATGAGAGATAATGATTCTAAGTTGCCATAGTGATGGCATACTATTTAAGATGTGTTATATTATTTCCGTATTACTGAATTAATATCTATAATCGGCAAAATTCATGTATTCATGCATTTTTACATAAGAGATAAGACAGACGAAGGTATAAATGTGGCTTTCGCACCAAGATCTGAATATTTATAAAACTAGTTATTTGCCATGTTTGACATACAATTTCGGATTTCTTAAAATATTACAAAAGTAAATGAAATATGGTTATTTAAAAAAAAAAATGAACTGAATCACTATTGTAAAGAAATTTTGACTAGAAAAATTAATTAGACATTACTCATTGCCATCTAGTCAGGCACATGATTGTAAAAAATCTTTACATTTTTAAGCTTAAATATTTCAAGAATAATTCTCTAACTATAAAAATGAAAATGAACATTTCGTATTTAAATTTCTTTGAATCGCTTTTTTTCATAGAAATTATTCCTCGTAAAAAACAAATTATCAAAATGGTAAACATAAACTACTAAAACATATTATCCTTCTTCAAAGAAAATCCATTTTTTGTATTTTGGAATTCTAATGTTTTCTTAGTCAATTGCACCATTTAAATGCATTACATGAAACGATTTTTAGTTGCAATAAACTGTTCATACTTGATATATAAAATCAAACTTGACTGCGGTACGACGAGAAAGTCCTAAACTTTAAGATGTGGAAGCTGGTTTAAAATATCTGAAACCATTCATTTTGAAATATTTATCCTTTCGTCTAAATTTTTAATGGAATATGGATGGCGTTTTAGTAAGAAATTTTTTTCTCACTGAAAAAAAAAAAAAAAAAAAAAAAAAAAAAATGTGTCATAGCTTTTGTTTTGGAAACGTAAACTAATTGCCTTTTCTGAAACGAATAGATCCATTTTGAGAATGAAACATTTTATATAAGAATGATAAATAGCTGAAAATACAGATAGTAGCAGGAAGATTTCCGATCTTTTTGGGGTTTTTGGGATGTTCCGTATTCAAAACGGAATAAAATGAAACCTGAAATTTCTCTTCAGAAATTAAACGTTTCGTTTCAGATGTGAAATATTCCTAACTTTTTTACAGTGTAATTTGTAAGTTAATATTGAAATCACACTAAAAAAAAATACTTGTTTAATTGAGTACAATTGTTACACATAGTATGATTCAAAAATTCGGGGAAAAGTTATAAAAAACATTTCCCTGAATAGTTCACAGCACCGAAGCATATCCATTTTCAAAGTAGTCACCTTGGGTGACGATACACTTTTGCCAGCGTTCGTATAACTTCTGGAAGTATTGCTGGAAGCCATTTTTTTTTTTTTTTTTTTTTTTGCAACTTGCTATAAGGCCTCCTGCGATGTTGTTTACACCGCATCTAATGTGCGTCCCTGTAAATGTTTTTTCATTGATGAAACAAGTAAAAGTCACACGGGGCTATGTCTAGTTGATAGGGGTGGATGTGGAAGCACATTATTGCGAGTTTTGACGAGGAAATGTTTTAACAGATGGTATCAATGTGCTGGTGCATTCTTGAACAGAAAGAATTTTCCCTGGACTCAGCGAAGTTTGTCCAACGCGTTTATCATCTAACGATGGATTCTCGGTCCTTTTTAAAACGTCGATGTCATTCATAAACTTGTGTCTCACCATGCTTAATTCAGCGTACACATTTCTCAGCATTTTTAAAGTCTCCATTGGTGGTTTACCTAATCGTTGACAGAATTTAATACCGCAACGCTGTTCAAGAAAAGCCAGCTTTCTTAAGTCGCCGTACAAAGATATCTAACTTTGTAAGGTCACAGGTGCAGGTGCGGTTCGGACACGTGACAAGAACTAAAACAAATAAGTAAGTAGGGGACGGTTGGGAGAATACATTTCAGGCAGTTTTACTTTAGGCACTTGCTTTCATTGTCAAAAATGGCCGCAATCCCCAAACTTTTTAATCATACTACGTATAATAGTTAGTTTTTTTTTAACCCATTCCGGCACACTGTGCCCGGTCTGGGATACCTAATTTTAATTCCAAACTTGGAAACAGCACCAATAGTATTTTAGTAAAATTTTGATTTGCAAAAAAATCTTAAATTAAGAATTTCAAAATATCTATAAAATTCGTTTGTGAATTCCGGTGTCAGTCGATAATTTCTCATTTTACTAACAAATTTTGTCCGTGCAGGAAAAGGTTAAATAGATATTTAGGTGTGTTCGTAATTATATAAATACATAGCCCCTATAATTTCCGTCTGGTTCCTCCATAAAACTGTCCGAATATAATAGTGCAATCTCTGCCCAGTTTAATGATTTGAAAGATAATGTAGACGATCGTTGCAGACTTTTGTCAAATAATTTCAAATTTTAAGTATCTCGAATCAAAACTTAAACAAATATTAATGAAAGTTTTCGTTTTAATAACAATTTTAATTTTTCTTAAGAAAGGTGTTATAGTAAAAATAAAATACATTGACATGTTTCGGAACCGTCAAATAAGTTCCATAGTCATAATATAAATAAAAAAAAATTTCAAAATATTTCTCGGACAATACAAATGACACGCGACAATGAGATATAAATAACAAAAAAAACACGTGCTCTATTGCAAAAAATTAAATTAAAATATAGACCATGAGAAATAGAGCACGTGTTTTTTTGTTATTTATATCTTATTGTCGCGTGTCATTTGTATTGTCTGAGAAATATTTTGAAATTTTGTTTTATTTATATTATGACTATGGAACTTATTTGACGGTTCCGAAACTTGTCAATGTATTTTATTTTTACTATAACACCTTCCTTAAGAAAAATTAAAATTGTTATTAAAATGTTTATATAAAAGGTGAATATTTTAAAATCTGATGATTAAAAAAAAAATCAATTGGATTTAATTAACTTTTTATGAAAGTTTTCTTTATTTGTTAAATCCTATTGTATATAACTGATTCAAAGAAATTTTTTCTTTATCTGAATGTTACTAAGAAATGGTACAACTAATATAAACCTATTATTTTATTTTTAAGTCCAACTACATTTCTTGGTCGTTTTAGGTGCGTTCGTAATTATGTAAATATTTAGTTCCTAAAGTAGTCGTCTGGCCCATCCGTCTGTCTATTTTTCCGCATTTAACACTGCAAAAACTAACCCAAACGAATGACTTGAAATTTTAAACAAAGAATCGTTGCACAAATTTGTCGAAGCATTTAATTTTTTTTAAATCGAATCAAAACTTAAGAAGATATTTAAAAAAATTATCTTCATTCTATTAAATACCATCATAAGTCATTAATTCACTTACATCCTATTAAAGACAATGATTCTAGTTTGCCACGATGTCGAAGTCCTATTTAAAATGCTCCAATGTATTTTTTTCCCATTTTTCTGAATTTTATGTATGTAATCGTAGTAATTTTGTATTAATGCATTTATTGTATAGACGTGCAACAGCTATTGAATCAAGATCTGCATATTTATAAAACAAGTTTCAATACGAACGCACCCCATTCGCCAATGTTTGACTCACAATTTTCGACTTATTAAACTATTGTAAAGATAAATGAAATACGGTAATTTAAAAAATGAATAAAATCAGCATTCTAATAAAATTTTGACTAGAAAAAAAATGGTTATAATTAGAGTTAACTGATATCCTCAGTGTCAGCTAACTTGATAAGTTCACATTGCAATCGTATCAAGCATAGATATAAAAAATTACTTAATTTTACGTATTAACATTTTAAGATTAATTCTAACTATAAAAATGAAATGCACTTTTACTATCAAAATTTCTATCAATGAATTTTTTTCTAAATTTTATTCTCTGAAAATACTCTTCGCAAAAACCAACTGATTAGATTGGCAAACATAAATTTTTAAAATATATTATTTTTCTTCAAACAAAATCCATTCTTTGTGTTTTGGGATTCTAAAGTTTCCTTCGCCAATTGCACCATTTAAATGCATTACATGAAACGGTTGTTAGTTGCAATAAACTTTTCATATTTAGCAATAACTGTCGTACGACGAGAAAATCCTAAACTTTAATCTACTTTATCACTGACATGCCAGCTGGTTTAAATTATATGAAACCATTTTGAAAAATAACTTTTCGTTCATTTTTTTTTTCTTCTATCTTTACCAGAAAAAAGTATTGGATTCGTAAAAACTTTTTACTTCCGGTTTTCGACGGATTTGAACGTTTTGGGGGTTAGAGATATCAAAAAACATGTTTTAGTAAAATGTAAGCATGCCTGTATGCATGTGACACGGATTTTGTAAGCGCTCTATTGCATGGGATTGATGCATGGGATTTATTAAAAATTTATACTCAATTAGTAACTGATATCGTTTCGTGGTGTCTTGGTGTAAATCGATCAACAGGTGGAACTGCTATGCAGAATTTTTCATGATTTCCGCAAAAGCTCTATCTCAAGAACTAATGCACAGTTTTACAAAAATCTGCAGATTTAATTAGCTATTCGCATGAATTGATGTTTTCTGTATTTTGATGTAAATCGCGCAACACATGGCATTGCTTTTCTGCATCGTTGGCAATTTTCACATTAATTCTATCTCAACAACCAATTTACGGATTTTAGTCATACTCCAGATTCAGTTAGTAATTGACATAAATTGATGTTTTTTTTTTATAATATTTTGATGTAAATCTTCTAAAAGATCGCACTACAAAGCTGCATTTTCCACGATTTCTGTAATAGCTCTATCTCAAGATGTTGATATAAGTTGTTTGAAAGTATATCCTTTGTACGAAAATTTTGCCTATTTCGGAGGGTTAGGAAAGCCGATAGTTTTTAGATCTCACATAACAATTTCCATTCTGATGTACAGCACTCTATTAAATGGATCGTGATAACTTAGAGGTGGGTCGCTTTACAATAAAGTTTGAGAACCACTGTTTTAATGATTTAATGATTTAAATAAGATTTGGTTTATTTAACGTTCTTCAAATACTTTTGTTTGAAAAATAGTAAAAACATCCTTTAGATTTTTAAAAGCCTTGAAAACTTATTCAGTGATTGTATCGTTAAATTTATAAATTTCCCACATATTCTGCCATTTGTTTTGATGACTTGAATTGGTAGAGCACTTAGGTGATTAAAATGCGTACTTTTCTTGACATTTAATTTTTTGCGCTTTCAGTAATTAGCATCACTGAAAAAAATGGTTTCTCAAAATTGAGTAAAGAGTATTCAATTTTAAGTACTTTACATACTCAAAATAGCTCCGATCCAAATGTAATCAAAACTGAGATACACATGTACTCAATTTTGATTCCATCGTTGTGTTCAAATGTAAATCGCTATGAACAGCCCCCTTAACTTAAATTAAAAATATACTAGCATTTATTTCTTGCTCAAAATTATTTACAATAAAAGTTTAATTACTTGTTTATTAAAGAAAAATAGCTAAAATTTTTAGTAAAATACGCAAATCGAATATTTTTATGACAAGAGCACTATTTGCAAGCACTGTTAAATTATTTCAAAATACTGTGTAATATTTACATTAATGAACATCTTTTATACCACCATAAATGAAATAAATCATTACAGTTTGCAGAATTACCGTTAGTTTTGATTTGATAACATGTGACGTTTCAAAATTGAGAAAGAAATGTGATCAATTTTAATCGAAACATACTCGATTCAGTATGAGTACATCGATGTACTTATTTTTGAGTATTTCATTTTCTTCAGTGAGTTCCAATGTTATTTAAATTACATATTCATGTATATATAAGAAAGAACATTTAAAGATGAAATTTAATAAAGTTTAAAAACATAAAACTCGAATGGAGTTCCGAGTGGAATGACACTTTTCACCGTGCGTTTAAATTACTAAATAAGATTATTTACTAAAAAAGTGCAATACGTAGAGAGAGATCCTTTGAGAATGATCGCGGTAGTGTTCGAAAGATCTCGGGAGCTTTTCCTGTTTTTTACAAATGATTTTTTTTCTTTGGTTGTTTTAAAGACCAGTTGTCTTGTAAACTGGAAAGTTTTAATAAAATTGTATTGCACCTTTTTTAGTAGTTTTATTTAATAATTTAATTAAATTGTTTGTAAAGTATAATAAATAAAAAAAAAATGCTTAGAAAAAAAAAACATAATTTAATGCAATCTAACACTCTCCACCCAAGTACATAAGGGGAAAAAATATATATGTGTTATTTAACTGAAACATTTTTCACCCACCTAATATTTTGGAAAAATTGGCGATACTAGAATAAGTATGAAATTCATTTTTGTGGAAGGTACGAGACACGAGTACACCTGTACGCATGGATTGAGTAATAAAGGTCAAGGATAAAATAAAAAAAAAACATAAAAATAAAGCTATAACTTAATTAACACACATTCCCAAAAAACAGAAAATCGCTATCTAAAAAACTATGCGTAGCCAATTTTCTTTCAAACTAGAGTTTTTGTTTCAAATTTTATCTTCTTGCGGCGGGTGACATGTTAATGCACAAAATTAACATTCAACACAGGAACTTCTGTTAATACTTTTAGGTGTCTACTTCTCTTACGGAATATCAATGAACTCTAATTTAATTGTTGGCTCATTTTGGCGATAGCTTCTGTTTACATAAAACTCACAAAAGTGTTAAATTAACACATTATTTCTTTAGAATAAAGTATTTATAATAACTTAGTTGTCTTACTTTAAGTAAAAAAAAAAATTATGACGCATCTAACAAATATTTATGCAACTGTTAATGTTTTCCTATTGATTTATTTAACCAAAAAATATATGATAAATCCCCAATAACTTTGAAAAGGAGTAATTTTTACTTTCTTATATCTTTACAAGAAGAAATTATTGTATTCGTGATAAATTTTGAAGGATTTACACTTTTAAGGGATCAGAAAACCTGAAAAACATGTTTTTACAAAATGTCTGTCTGTAAGTCGATGACTCTGTAATCTATCTGTCTGTATGTGACAAATTTTGTGCGCGCTCTATCTCAAGATTTAATGCATTGAATTAAATAAAGATTTATATTCAGGTTTTCCATGATATAAAATGGTGTTAATTAGTTTTGGGTAGAAATCACTCAAAACGTGGCACTTAAACGATTTCCACTATACCTCTATCTCGATAATTAATGCACAAAATGTCGTAAAACTTCAGATTAAGTACTTCTTGGCATAAAGTGAATTTTTTTTACGTTTTTGGTGTAAATCGCTCAATACTTCGTGCTTCTGTGCTGCTTTTGTAAAATTTCTTAACAGCTCTGATTTAAGAACAAATGCAAGGATTTCCATCAAACTTCAGATGCTATTAGTCCTTAACATGAAATGATGCTGTTTATATTTTATTGTAAATCGCTTCATAAATAGTGCTGCTATACCGATTTGTTCCAATTTCTGTAAGAGCTCTATCTCAACAACAAATGCACGGATTTCCACCAAACTTCTGATTCAGTTAATCTTTGACATAAACTGTTTTTAAATAAATAAATAAAATATATATGACGGAATGAAATTTTCGCCTTGCTTTTAACATAAAATGTATAATATTAACTTTAAAATGTTCAGACTTACTTAAAAGGCGATTAAATAATCAAGTATAGATGTTAAAAGTTAATTTTATTTAAAAACATCTTAGTACTTCCAAACCTTTAAACAGTTTCTTCCTCAGAGAAAAAAGGTTTATTAAGTTTAAAAAGTTTTTAAAATTCATATTATACATTTTAAAGTTCATAAACTGTTTTTATTTTACATTTTTATGTCTATCGTCCAATAGGTGGCACTGCTATGCTGAATTATGTAGGATTTACGCGATTTTAGCTATAGGCATTGCCTGATGAAATAATGCAAGGAATTTCATATTTTTAGAATCCTCATGACGGACATATATTCCCTTTTAATTTTTGCACTGTGATAGCGAATTTCAAAATGCTAACATGAATGCGATAGAAGAAAGTTTTGGTATTGCTTCATCCGAATAGTTTTAGACGCGTTTATATTTTTTATAAACATGTAGCACTTATAATCATCGCCTTATCCGTATCTATCTGCATATATCAGCTTATATACATATAAACACGTAAAGGCTACAGTGTTGCCAGTGGGCTACTTCTTTTCAATTCAGATTTCCTGAGTGGCATCACTTTTATGAAACGGTAAAATTCCATTTTTTTTTTCACTGTAATTAATAAGTCATTAAGTATAGCGAATTTTAATATTTCAAAAAAGTGGTGTCAACAAAAAATTTGAATTTAAAAAAAGTAGCCTATCTGGCAACACTGAAAGGCTACTCAGCAAAACAGTTTTAAAATTAATAAATGTAGGCGTTTCAGAATTTTATCGAGGCATTTCAGTTTTTTTTTCCAAAATCAAATCAAAATTTAAAAAGCTATTAAAATTTTCTTCATTATATTAAATTCTATTATACATAATTTTGCTTTAAAAATTTTTTCTACATATATAAATTTCAGTTGAAAGATACTTGTGATATATATAAAGATATATTGAATAAGATCATTAAAAATATCTGTTTGTGTAAAAATAAATTATTTAAACATTTATATTTTTTGTTGAAATTATTTTCCTAAAATTCCAATTCAGAAGTCCTTTTTAAATTTCAAGTTCTGTCTAAAAATCACGAAAGATTTTTATAAAAAGATCTAGTCTCTGGGATGAAATCTAAATTTCAGCAAATTAAACAAAATAAAACTTCCGCTAAAGAAAGCTTTCTCATTGCATGATCCTTGTTAAAGTTGTTCTATTATATTTACTTTGTTAAAGTTTGTTATAGATCTGTCTGGAGATAAAATGAAAGAAAACTAAGTAAGTGTAAAAAAACCTTTTATGTTGAGTATACCTTGATCATGCATTTTCTCCAGAAACTAAGGTGAAGGTTGTTTTTATTGGTATTTATAAAAGATTTAAACTGCAGAATATGTTTTACATTTTTTCATCTGTAAGGCCTTTATATCTTAAATTCATATGTATATATATTATCGTAAACTGTATAATTAAAAAGAAACAATTTTCTACAACGTATCTTCATTAGTACAAGAATTTAGAATTGAACTTAAAAATGATATCGTACTATATAATTCCAAACGATGTTCTATAGTTACACATTATATTATTCTGTAGATATTCGTAAATAAGTTTAATGTACTGAATTATTGCATACCTTATTATGTACCAACAGTGTTGCCAGATGGGCTATTGTTTTTTAATTCAAATTCTTTGTTGACACCACTTTTTTGAAATAATAAAATTCGCTTTACTTAATGACTTATTAATTACAGTGAAAACAAATGGAATTTTACCGTTTCATAAAAGTGGTGCCACTCAGGAAATCTGAATTAATAAAAAAGTAGTAGCCCACTGGCAACACTGTTTACCAAATATCGTCAATATATTAGGAAATTCGCATAAACTGTATAAAATTTCTTTCTTGTAACGTGTTTTCGTATTTATAAAAATACGGAGCACTTATAATCGTCTTCTTATTCGTCTGTCTGTCTGCCCGCATATAGCCGCATAAAAACTATCCAACCGAACAGATTTGAAGTTAATACTCATTGTATAATTTTGTCGAGGCTTTCAAAGTTTGCCAAAAACGAATTGAAACTTAAGACGATCTTAATAAAATTTTCCTTCATTTTATAAAATTCTGTAAAACTATTTTTTTTTTTTTAATGTTCCTACATATACAAAATTTCAAGATACTTGTAGATACAAATAGTTACCCTTTTAAGGCATATTTGTTCTTTTATGAAAATAAGACATACAATTATTAAGTTATCTTAAAAAAATCTGTTTTGGTGACAATAGATGGTGTAAATTTTCATTTTCTTTATTAAATTTCCTTTTTCCTAAATTTAAAATTCTAAAGTCGTTCCTAAAATTCAACCATATTTCAGTTGGACAAATGTATTTTTTATGCATCTATTTAAGTCATACACTGAATAAGACAATTGAAAAATTGTTTTGGTAAGAATTGATGATGTAAATTTTTATTTACTTTATGAATCACTTAAGATTTGCCCGTACGACGCACGGGCAAGAAGAGTTAGATAGTTTCATCACTTAAAGCTTTTTGACATCACTAAATTTTCTAAATGCAATTTCATACTATTTAATGTTTAGGCTAAATATTAGAAATGTTTAGACTCTAAAAGTTTCTAAAGACTCTAATGTTTTAGACTCTATTTTAAACAGAAATGTTTAGACTAAATATTATGAATGTTTTAACTTAAGAAATCGGTCATGTTTATTACACGGACACACATACAAATATATATAGACAGGGCGATTCAAAAAAGATGGGAAAAATTTTAAGAGGTGATAGTACACATCAAGACTAATAATATTAAATGGGAAACTAAGGGTCCCAAACGTCTTCCGAAGGAGATAGGCGCCATCAAAGTTTAGGGTCCAAAATTTGAAATGATTTTAAAAAACGGAAAAATTGGTCGATTCGTTTGCGGTTTTCACGAAAACTTTTCTTTATGTCTGTATTGTCTTGAAAATAAATTATAAAGATAAATTTCAAAAAATGCCGATACAGGGCGCTATAGACTTTGGAGTAACGTACAACTATTTTTACCGTTATTTTTTGCATCTCATTAAGCTTTTTTAGGAGCTTTGGCATAAACTTAAATTTTGAGCTCAAAATGTAAATCGTTGAGAGTCGTTACGTACCGCAAACTGAACTGTGTTCAATGGGGGTGGGGAGGTTCAAATTTCAAATTATTATAAAAAACGGAAAAATTGGCCGATTCGTTTGCGGTTTTCTCTAAAACTATTCTTTATGTCACTATTTCCTTGAAAATAAATTTTAAAAATAGATTCCAAAAAATTCCGTTAGAGAGCGCCTCAAACTTTAGAGTAACCAACAGCTATTTTTAACAGTTACTTTTTTTAAAATTTAATAAATGTTTTAAAAGCTTAGACTTAAATTTTGAGCTCAAAATCTGAATCGTTGTGAGTAATTAAGTACCGAAAAATTGAACCGTGTTCGGAGGGTGGGCAGTGTAACATTTCAACTACTGAACACAGTTCAGTTTGCGCTTCTTAACCCCTCCCAACGATTCAGAATTTGAGCTCAAAATTGAAGTCTAAGCTTTTGCAAGAATTTAATTAGATACAAAAAAGTAATGGTTAAAATAGTTGTTGGTTACTCTAAAGTTTAAGGCGCTCTCTAACGGAATTTTTTGAAATCTATTTTTAAAATTTATCAAGGAAATAGTGACATAAAGAATGTTTTAGAGAAAACCGCAAACGAATCGACCTTTTTTTTCCGTTTTTTATTATAATTTGAAATTTGAACCTCCCAACCTCCATTGAACACAGTTCAGTTTGCGCTACTTAACCACTCTCAATAATTCAGATTTTGAGCTCAAAATTTAAGTTTATGTCTAAACTTCTAAAAAAATTTAATGAGATGCAAAAAATAACGGTAAAAAATAGTTGTTCGTTGTTCCAAAGCCTAAAGGGCCCTCTATCGGCATTTTTTGAAATTTATTTTTATAATTTATTTTAAGGATAATACTGACATAAAGAATAGTTTTTGTGAAAACCGCAAACGATTTGACTAATTTTTCCGTTTTTTATAATCATTTCAAATTTTGGACCCTAAACTTTGATGGCGCCTATCTCCTTCGAAAGACGTTTGGGACACTTGGTTTCCCATTTAATATTATTTGTCTTGATGTGTACTATCACCTCTTAAAAATTTTCCCATCTTTTTTGAATTACCCTGTATATATATAGATAGACAGAGAGAGAGAGAGATTCAGTTAGTTAAGTGGTTAAATTTCTTTTTCCTAAATTTACAATTCAAAAGTCATTCTTAACATTCAAGGTCTGTCTAAAAAGCAAAAAACATATTTCTAAAAAGATCTAGTTTCTGTGTATACGATAAAATCTAAATTTTAGCAAATGAAACAAAGTAAGACTTCCGCTAAAGAAAGATTTCCCATGCCATGATCCTTGTTAGAGTTGTTCCGTTATATTTACAGTATAACCCCGCTAATTCGCACCCCGTTAATCCGGATCTCCGGATAATACGGATCGGTTTGGTAATTTTTTTTTCACATTTGAGAAGCGATTAGCTAACTTCCATAACATTAACTTGCTTCATCATCGTATTCTGAATTTAAAAAAAAATCTGAAATCTTTTCGGAAGAATACCTTAAGCCTTCTTATTTAAACTACACCCAAGGAACTACTTATGCTCAAGCGTATGCGCGATCGTACGGCTCGCAAAAGGTATAGAAAACTGGTACAGCAGAAAATTACAAACTTTTTTATTACAAAGTAAACATTTTTACTGACTATAAATATTCAATTTAACATAAAAGTGATTTTCTGTAAATAGGTTTTATTTTATTTCATTTTCGATAATCCGGATTGGGTCTGGTCCCGATTAATTTGAATTATTGGGATTTTACTATACTTTGTTAAAATTTGTCATAGTTCTTTCTGCAGATAAAATCAGGGTTCGCACAATACCACCACTAAATTTTAAGAATATTTTCAACGTGTTTCACTGCAGAAAAATATTGTAAAATCTGTGAATGAAGGTGGGGATTGCTAATGTTGTGGTTTAAAAATTAAATGTAAATTTTCTTATTTTTAATAGTGGTGCCAGAGTCCTTGGAAATTCCAAGGAGTGTGAGAACCTTGTAAAATGAAAGAAAACTAAATGAGTTTTAAAAAACTTATTATGTCGAGTATATTTTGATCACGAATTTTCTGAAGAAACTAACGAAAGAAGGTTTTTTTGTGTGTGTGTGTTTACAAATGATTTAAACTGCAAAAGGTGTTTTGCATTTTTCACCTGTAAGGCTTTTATATTTTAAATTCATATGTACATATATTATTGTAAATTGTATAATTAAAAAGAAACAGTTTCCTACAACGAAACTATTTCCTATCTTCATTAGTAGAAGAATTTATAATTGAACATAATAATGATATCGTTCTATGTAATTCCAGATGATGTTTTATTTGCGATTCTAAAGATACGCAATATACTGTTCTGTAGATATTCGCAAATAAGTTTAATGTATTGAATAATTGCATAATTTAAGTACCAAATATTGTCAATATGATGGAACATACGCATAATCTGTATAAAGTTTCTTCTTTTAACGTGTTTTCGTAATTGTAAAAATGCGTAGCACTTATAAACGTCGTCTTATTCGTCCGTCTGTCTGCCCAAATATAGCAGCATAAAAACTATCCAAGCGAACAGATTTAAAGTTAATAATCGTTGCAAAATTTTATCGAGGCTTTCAAAGTTTTTCAAAATAGAATTGAAACTTAAAACGATCTTAATAAAATTTGCCTTCATTTTATTAAATTCTGTAAAACGTAATTATTTTTTCAAATTTTCCTACAGTTACGCAATTTTAGTTTAAAGATATTTGTAAATGGAAATAGTTATTCCTTTCAAACATATCTGTTCTTTTATATACTTAAGTCATACAATTATTAAGATAATTAAAAAAAACCGTTTTGGTTACAATAGATGGTGTAAATTTCCATTTTCTATATTAACTTTCCTTTTTCTAAATTTAAAATTCTAAAGTCGTTCCAAAAGTTCAACAATGTATCAGTTACAGAAATGTATTTTTTATGCATCTATTTAAGTCATTAAAAAATTGTTTTGGTAACAATTAATGATGTAAATTTTTATTTACTTTATTAAACACTTAACAAAATAGTTTGCTAGTTCCATCACTTAAAGTTTTTTGACACCACTAAATTTTCTAAATGCAATTTCATGCTATTTAATGTTTAGACTAAATATTTGAAATGTTTAGACTCTAAAAGTTTTTAAAGACTCCAATGTTTTAGACTCTACTTTAAACAGAAATGTTTAGACAAGTTTTACAAAAGTTGTTATTATGAATGCTTTAACTTAAAAAGAGCGTTGTTTATCTCATATTTTTAATTTATTGCACGCTCACACGCAAAAAAAGAGAGAGAAATAAAGAGAGAGAGAGATTCAGTCAGTTAAGTGGTTATATCACTTTTTTCTAAATTTAAAATTCTAAAGTCGTTCTTAAAATTGCACTTCTGTCTAAAAAGCAAGAATTATTTTTCTAAAAAAAATCTAGTCTCTGTGAATAGGAGGAAATATAAATTTCAGCAAATAAAACAAAATAAGACTTCCGCTAAAGAAAGATTTCCCATTTGCTTGATCCTTGTTAAAGTTGTTCTGTTATATTTAATTTGTTAAAGTTTGTTATAGTTTTGTCTGGAGATGAAATAAAAGAAAACTGAATAACTTAAAAAAAACTTTTTCTGTTGAGTATATTTTGATCACGAATTTTCCGTAGAAACTAAGGGAAAAGTTTTTTTATTGGTATTCATAAAAGATTTAAAGTACAAAAGAACAAAAGATGTTTTTATATTTTTCATATGTAAGAATTTTATAGCTTAAATTCACATGTATATGTATTATTGTAAACTGTATATTTAACAAAATTAGTTTCCTACGACGTACTTTCATTATAACAAGAATTTATTATTAAACATAAGAATGATATTGTTTATATTCCATTGGTACGCATTATACTATTCTGTGGATATTCGTAAATAAGTTTAAGACTCTAAGCAAAAACGTTTGGGCTAAATATCATGAATGTTTTAACTTAAAGACAGCAGTGTTTATCTCATATTTTCAATTTATTGCACACACACATGCAGGGAAAAAAAAAGAGAAAAAAGAGAGAGAGAGATTGAATCAGTTAAGTGGTTCAATTTCTTTTTTCTAAATTTAAAATTCTATAGTCGTTCTTAAAATTGCACTGAAAAGCAAGAAACATTTTTCTAAAAAAGGTCTAGTCCCTGTGTATAGGGGGGAAATATAAATTTCAGCAAATGACACAAAATAAGACTTCCGCTAAAAAATGTTTTTTCATTGCATGATCCTTGTTAGAGGTCTTCTGTTGTATTTCCTTTGCTAACATTTGTTACAGTTCTTTCTGCAAATAAAATGAAAGAAAACTAAATAAGTTTTAAAAAACCTATTATGTCGAGTATATTTTGATCACGAATTTTCTGAAGAAAATAAGGGGAAAAGTTTTTTTTATTGGTATTTGTAAAAGATTTAAACTGCAAAAGATGTTTTACATTTTTCATCTGTAAGGCTTTTATATCTTAAATTAAGATGTTTATATATTTTTTTGAACTATATAATTTAAAAAGACATTTTCTTACAACGTACTTTCATTAGTACAAGAATTTATAATTGAACATAAGAGTAATATCGTTCATTACAATTCCAAATGATGTTCTATAAGCGATTCTATAGATTCACATTATACTATTTTGTAGATATTCGTAGATAAGTTTAATGTACTAAATACGTGAATGACTTACTATGTACTAAATAGCGTCAATATATTAAAAAATTTGCATAAAGTTTCTGCTTTTAACGTGTTTTCTTAATTGTAACAAAAGTTGGAAATTGCACATGAAGCGTAGCAATTGAGGTGCGTTCGGACTAACGAAATTTTAAAAATATTCCGATCTTGCTGTTATAGTAGACAGTACTTCAGATATTTTGTACTGGTCGAAATCTTGATTGTGTTCCTGTAAATGTACAAGAAGAAACTTTTATTACACCTCAGCAACGTATATCATATTCATAAAATGTGAAATAGTTTAATATAATTAACACACGCTCCAAACAATGTTTTCCCTTATAGCATTATGTAGTGGAATACTTTTGTGTAGCCCTGTAATTTAATAATAAATATTCTTTGCATCACATAATGTATATTGTAGTATATATATATATATATATATATATATATATATATATATATATATATTTATTTATTTATATATATATATATATACTTCATATGTTCATGTATTATATTATATTTAAATGAGTGTAACACCTTTAAGATAAATTTGAAACATTTTCCCCCGTTGACCTTAATGAAACGGAATACTTTTGATTGTCCCTGTAATTGATCTATGCATCCGATTTTCATAAAGCTTTAAATGACTCGACAAAATTATGTAATAAGTATGTATTTTAAATTTCAAATGATACGGTTGGGTAGTTTTTGCGTTGTTATATGCGGACAGACAGGCGGACTGAACGATAACTATAGGTACTACGTATTTACATAATTACAAACGCACCCAAAAATACGTAGCATTTATAATCGTCGTCTTATTCGTCCGTTTGTCTGGTCGCATAAAAACTATCCAACCGAACAGATTTAAAGTTAATACTCGTTGCAGAATTTTATTTAGACTTTCAAAGTTCGTCAAAATCGAATTAAAACTTAAAACGACCTCAATAAATGTTTCCTTCATTTTATTAAATTCTGTAAAACGTAATTATTATTTTTAAATATTCCTACATAAACAAAATTTCAGTTTAAAGATATTTTTAGATAGAAATAATTAATTCTTTCAGACATAATTTTTTATGTATTTAAGCCATATATTGAATAAGACCATTAAAAAAATCTGTTTTGGTGACAATAGATGGTGTAAATTTTCATTTTCTTCATAAACTTTCCTTTTCGAAAATTTAAAATTCCAAAGTCGTTAGTAAAATTTAACAATATCTCAGTGAGACAAATGTATTTTTTATGCATCTATTTAACCCTTTAACGATCATAGCATTTTCATTGCTAAGATGTCGAAATAAATGAATGATATCGGTAATTAAGAACAAATATATTTCTAAATAAGAAAACTCGATTTTTCACTTACATAATAAAAGGGATATTTTTAGATAAAAATACCGGAGTCAGTATTGCATATCGGAATTAAAATTTTGTGGTTTCGTGGCGAAACCAATGAACGTTAAAGGGTTAAGTCATACGTTGAATAAGACCATTAAAAATTTGTTTTGGTAAGAGTTGATGATGTAAATTTTTATTTACTTTATGAATTACTTGACGGATTTGCCGTACGGCCAAGAAGAATTTGCTACGTCCATCACTTATAGTTTTTTGACACCACTAAATTTTCTAAATGCAATTTCATACTATTTGATGTTTTGACTAAATATTAGGAATGTTTAGACTCTAAAGTTTCTTAACCTCTTAACTGGCTATTTCTTTTCTGTTCAATAAATTGAAAATAACGTACTCACAGCACTATTATTTAAATAAAGTATTCATAAAATTTAGTCTGAACATTTCCGCTTTTAAGCAGTATAAAATTATTTTGAAAAAATAGTGGTGACAAAAAGCTTTAAAGGATGAATTAAGCAAATATGTCTCGCCCGAACGGCGTACGGGCAAATCAGTTAAGAGGTTAAGTCTTTAAAGACTCCAATGTTTTACATTCTACTTTAAACAGAAATTTTTAGACTAAATATTATGAATGTTTTAACTAAAAAAAGCGGTGTTTATCTCATATTTTCAATTTATTGCGCACATACAAACATGCAAAAAAAAAAGAAAAGAGAGAAAAGAAAGAAAGAATGAATGAATGAATGAAAAAAGAAAAAAAGAGAGACAGAGATTGCATCAGTTAAGTGGTTAAATTTCTTTTTTATAAGTTGTTTAAAATTCTAAAGTTGTTTTTAAAATTGCACTTCTGTCTAAAAATCAAGAAACATTTTTTTTTCTAAAAAAGATCTAGCCTCTGTGTTTAGGATGAAATCTAAATTTCAGGAAATGAAACAAAATAAGACTTCCGCTAAACAAAGATTTCTCATTCCGTGATCCTTGTTAAAGTTGTTCTATTATATTTACCTTGTTAAAAATTGTTATGGTTCTGTCTGGTGATGAAATGAAAGAAGACTAACTAATTGTAAAAACCCTTTTATATTGAGTATATTTTGATCATGAATTTTCTGTAGAAATTAAGGGAAAAGTTTTTTTTATTGGTATTTATAAAAGATTTAAAGTACAAAAGATGTTTTACATTTTACTTAGCCGTCATTACGTAGTATAGGGTAAGTCTTGAAATCGTTTTGAAAATCGAAAAAAAAATTTTTTTTGACGGATTTACACGTTTTAGATACTGAAGATTCCAAAAAACATACTTTGAGAAAAAAAATTTGCCGTCCGTCTGTGTGCCTGTAACCGCTTTACGGGCGTAACAGACGGTGCGTAACAGTGCTTTACGGGCGTAAAGCATGGTGACGTCGTTATGAAGTCACATTGTGACTTTGTGACCATCGATTGTCGATGTGACGTCACGTGACGTCGATGTGAAGTCACAGTGACTAAAATGTGAAGTCGTTATGGCCGTTTTAGAGCTCTTTTGTGACGTTTCACAAAGTGGTCACAATGTGACGAATTTGTGAAAAATGTGTCGTTTGTGACTAGTTTGACATTAACATTGTGACGAAACTAAAAGAGACGATATTTAAATTGCCAGAAACATGTTTTTTTAAAGTAAATAACATGTTTTGAAGGATATTTATAAATTTCTAAAGATTTTTAAGAAAGTCACATCTCAGTCACAATGTCACGTCACTGAGTGGTGGCATTTTGGTCACAGATGTAATGTGACCACAGTGACGTCACTGTGATGTCACTGTGACCATGCATGCTATTAGGGTTGCTTTTTCAGGCATGCCAGGAAAGACCAGGGACTCATATTTAAAAATCTGGTTTTCCTTGAATTTTTTGGCATGCTGGGTTATGCGAGGGGATACGGTATTTGATTTTTAAAGTATGTTATAATTTTTCCTACAACATCTTGATTATTATGAAATTAATACTTTTTTAACGAGAAAAACAAAATTTTTTTAAGGTCTGTTCAAAGCTTTAATAATTCACATTAAATAATCCTTCAATAAAGTTAGCGTTCATTTTTCTTTTATAAAACCCATTCACCCAAAGAAAATTTAATTATGCGATAAAGCCTGTTTCATTCGTTAATTTATCTATCGTTACGCAAATAAAGGGATATTGTGCCTGGTTTATTTATTATATTCCAGACTATTACTTGGGTAAAGAGCCATTTTGCAAATTTTAACGACAGTAAACATTTAAAAACTCTATTAACTACAACTTTTGTTCGATTATTAAACGATTTTCTTCAAAGACTATGACTTAATAGCATATAATAAGCAAGAGTATAAAATCTGATTTTGAATCAAAATATTATGTGTTCGTTTTTATAAAAGTTTAATTTTTACAAAAAGCGAAATATGTTACTCAAACTAAATTATTTATACATATGCAAGTAATACAGATTAAAAATCTAACATAAAATGTATTAAATTAAGTTGGTACTATTATTAAGCACATTTATGGAATAACATTTATGTTTGTTTATTGCTATTAATTACTACAGACAACATGATATTTGACTAGATTTTAAAAATAACTTTTAACATATATTATCAAATCCAACAGTGAAAATATTTATCTTCTTTTTTTTTCCAAAACCATAAAATACGAAGTTAACGTTAAACATTCAGATCAAATTCAAATAATTATCTTCTCTTTATTTTGTATTTTACATAAGTATACATAAATGATTTTCAAAGTACTTTATACTTCATATTATCCCAGTATAATGTAATTAACACTTTAACAACGAGCTTAATATACAGAATTTTATGTTTTGCTGAAAGCTTTCTAATTCACATTAAATGATCCCCAAACAAAGTTAGTATTCATTTTTTTTTATAAATCTCATTCATCCAAAAAAGATTTAATTATGTGATAGAGCATATTTCAATCGTTAATTTATATATCGATACGCAAATAAATGGATATTGTGCATGCTTTATTTATGATATTCCAGACTATTACTAGGATAAAGAGCTATTCAGTGTTGCCAGATGGGCTACTTTTTTTAAATTCAAATTCTTTGTTGACACCACTTTTTTGAAATATTAAAATTCGCTTTACTTAATGACTTATTAATTACAGTGAAAACAAATGGAATTTTACCGTTTCATAAAAGTGGTGCCACTCAGGAAATCTGAATTGAAAAGAAGTAGCCCACTGGCAACACTGGAGCTATTCTGAAAACTTTAATGAGAGTAAACGTTTGAAAACTCTATTAAAAAGAGCTTTCTTTCGATTATTAAAAGATTTTCTTTAAAAAGTATGACTTAACATCATATAATAAGCAAGAGTATAATACAATTTGATTTTTAATCAAAATATTATGTGTTCTTTTTGCTAAAAATTTAATAGTTACAAAAGCGAAATATATTACTAAAACAAATTTGTTTATGTATATGCAAAAAATAATTCAGATTAAAAATCTAGCATAAAATGCATTGAATTAAGTTGATACAACAGGGTTCGCACAGTTCTACCACTAAATTTTAAGAATATTTTCGAAGTGTTTCACTGCAGAAAAATAGCGTAAAATCTGTGAATGAAGGTGGGAATTACGAATGTTGCGGTTTAAAAATTAAATGTAAATTTTCTTATTTTTAATAGTGGTGCCAGAGTCCTTGGAAATTCCAAGGAGTGAGCGAACCTCGATACTATTACTAACTACAATTACTGAATAACATTTATGTTTGTTTATTGCTATTAATTATTACAGAAAACATGGTATTTGACTAGATTTTAAAACTATCTTATAACGCATATTTCAAATCCAGCAGTAAAAACATTTAACTTTTTTTTCCCTCCAAAACCATAAAATATAAAGTTAACGTTAAATATTTAGATCAAAGTCAAGCAACTTTTTCGTATTATATTGTATTTTTTCATAATTATGCATAATTGAATTTCAAAGTATTTTATGAATATCATATTATACTCGTTATAATGAAATTAACTATTTAATAACGAGCACAAATACAACATTCCATGTACTGTTGAATAATTTTCTAATTCATATTAAATTATCCTTCAACAAAATTGGCGTTTATTTTACTTTTTTAAAATCCATTCACCCAAGGAAAATTTCATTATGTGATAAAGCATGTTTCATCCGTTAATTTCTACATCGATATAAGAATAAAGGACTGTTATGCCAGCTTTATTTGTCATCTTTTAAAATATTGCTTGGATAAAGAGCTATTCTACAAAGTTTAACAACAGTACAGCTGAAAACCTTATTAAAGTGCGTTTTCGATAGATTATTTAAACCGTTTTCATTATTTAAAGTAAAATTTAACAGCATATTTACATAACAAGTAAAAGTATAAAATTAGATTTTTAATCAAAATATTATATGTTCTTTTTGATAAAAGTTTAAGGGTTACAAAAAGCGAAATATATTAATAAAACAAATTTATTCATGTATATGCAAGTAATTCAGATTAAAAATCTAACATAAAGTATATTGAATTAATTTGATACTATTTCTAAGCATATTTAGTTGATAACATATATGTTATTTTATTGCTATTAATTACTATTGACAACATCGTATTTGGCTAGATTTAAAAACTATATTGTAACGCATATTAACAAATCCAACAGTAAAAATATTTATCAACTTTTTTTTTTCTCCAAAACCATAAAATATAAAGTTAACGTTAAATTATTTAGATCAAACTCAAACAATTATTTTCTTATTGTTTTGTAATTTTTCATAATACATAACTTATTTCCAAAGTATTTTACTATTCTTCATATTATCCTTGTTATAATGTAATTAACACTTAAATAACAAGCATAAAATACAGAATTTTATGTTTTGTTGAAATAGCTTTTCTAAATTACATTAAATGATCCTCCAATAAAATTGGTGTTTATTTTCCTTTTCTAAAATCCATTCACTTAAGGAAAACTTAATTTTGTGATTAAATATGTTTCATTTGTTAATTTCTACACCAATACAAGATTAGACGGCTGTTACGCAAACTTTATTTATTATCTTCAAAAATAAAACTTAAATAAAGAGCTACCCTAATTTCCTGCGTATAATCCGCGGATCAAACAATCATTTTTCGACCCAGAAATTTTATTAAATAAAAAATAACTTTTCAGATCGCCGTAAATATTTGCCTTCATTTACGAAATAAAATTTCTGGGTCGAAAAAGAATTGTTTGATCCGCGGATTATAGGCAGGAAATTAGGGTATTCTACAAACTTTTATGACAGTAAACATCTGAAAACTCTATTAAAGAGTGTTTTCGTTAGATTAATTAAACTAAATTGTTAGAAAAACCTAACAGAATATTTACATAATAATCAAGGGTATAAAATCTGGTGTTTTGTCAAATATTATGTTTTCGTTTTGATAAAATTTAACGGTTAAAAAAATACGAAATATTTTTTTAAATGCTTATATACATATGTGCAAGTAATTCAGATTAAAAAGTTAATATAAATTTATTGAATTAAGTTAATGCTCAGGATGACAAATGGTCAGTGAATTCTTATAGAAAATACTTCGAATAATATAAAAGATTAAATAAATAAGCGAAATTTTCTTTAACAAAATACAGACATTTAACATTTTTTTTATTGGTTTTTCCCAGATCACTCGCCATCCTGAATATTACTGATAAGCATATTTAGTGAAGAACATTTATGTTTGTTTATAGTCGTTAATTACTACAGAAATACGGTATTTTTCTATAATTTTAAAACTATGTTTTAATGCGTATGGTAAAGTAAAAAACTACATTTAATTTTCGACTTTTTTTTTTAAATATCAAAAAAAAAAGAAAGAAAGAAAGAAAAAGAAAGAAAGAAAGAAAGAAAAGAAAGAAAGAAAGAAAGAAAAAGCAAGCGTGAAATATTTAGAATCAAACTGAAATAATTATTTTATTATTTTGTAATTTCCAATAAATGTACATAATTGATTTTCAAACTATGTTATGGATTTTCATATTATCATCATTATAATGAAATTATTTCTTTAATAACGAGAAAAAATACAACCTTTTATGCTCTATTGAAAGCTTTACTAGTTCACGTAAAATGATCTTCCAATAAATTTAGCGTTTATTGTTATTTAATAAAACCCATTCACCAGAGTAAATCTTAATTGTCTGATAAAATATGTTTTATTCATTAATTTATGTATCAATATACGAATAAAGAGTTATTATGCGAGCTTTATTTATTATCTTCTAGAATATTACTTGTATAAAGCGCTAATCTACAATATTTAACGATAGTAAATATCTGAAAGCACTATTAAACTGTGTGTTTTTTGTTAGATTATTACGCTGTTTTTTTAAAGTAAAACTTAACAGCATATTTACATAATGAGCAATAATATAAAATTTGATCTTTAATAAAAATATTGTGTGTTCTTTTCGATATAATTTAATGGTTACAAAATAAATAAATAAATAAATTGTTAAAATGCTTATTTACATATGTGCAAGTAATTCAGATTAAAAATTTAATATAAAAATTTATTGAATTAAGTTGGTACTCAGGATAACGAACGGTCACGACAAAACACAGTCAAAAAAAGAGGCAACTACCAATATTTTCTTATAGAAAATACTTCCAATAATACAAAAGATTAAATAAATAAGCGATATTTTCTTTAACACTAGAACCGGGGGAAAATTCATTAAAGAGTTATAAAAATATTTTTTACCGGAATTTTCATTTAAAACTGTTTAAGTTATTTATTGAAAATATTTTTGCTCAGAATATATTTAACTTACTTTATTAAGAGTTTTTTGGTTCAAATCGACGTCTCTCCATATGATACGGGTCGAAATGACCCGTCGACGCGGTTCTAGTGTTAATGAAGTACAGGTATTTAACACCTTTTTTCATTGGGTTTTTCTCGGATCACTCGCCACCCTGAATATTATTGATAGGCATATTTAGTGAAGAATAGTTTTGTTTGTTTATAGCCATTAATTACTTTAGAAGCATGGTATTTGTCTAGATTTTAAAACTATGTTTTAATGCGTAATTGTTAAGTAAAAAACTAAAATTAATTATCGACTATTTTTTTTTTCAAATATTATTAAAAAAAAAAAAAAAAAAAAAAAAAAACTTCAAATATTTAGAATCAAACTGAAATAATTATTTTCTTATTATTTTGTAATTTCCCGTAAGTATATATAATTAACTTTTAAAGTATGTTATGGTTTTTCATGTTATCATCATTATAATGAAATTATTTTTTTAATAACGAGGAAAAATACAACCTTTTATGCTCTGTTGAAAGCTTTACTAGTTTACGTAAAATGACCCTCAAATAAATTTAGCGTTTATTTTTGTTTTATAAAACCCATTCACCAGAGAAAATCTTAATTGTGTGATAAAACACGTTTAATTCTTTAATTTATGTATCGATATATGAATAAAGAGCTATTATGCTAGCTTTATTTATTATGTTCCAGAATATTACTTGGATAAAGATTTATTGGATAAAGAGCTATTCTTCAAACTTTAACGATACTAAATATCTGAAAACACTATTAAATTGTGTTTATTGTTAGATTACTGCACTGTTTTCTTTACTTAAAGTAAAACCTACAGCATATTATTGGTTATTATATAAACATATTTATAAAATAATTAAGGGTGTAAAATCTAGTTTTTAAAATATTATGTGTTCTTTTTGATAAAATTTATTGGTTACAAAAAACGAAATAAATTGTTAAAAGGCTTATTTAATATGTGCAAGTTATTCAGATTAAAAATTTAGTGTAAAAATTTACTTGATTAAATTAATACTCAAGACGGCAAATAGTAATATATATATATATATATATATATATATATATATATATATATATATATATATATACCAGTATTTTTTTAAAAGATAATATTTCTAGTAATATAAGGGATTAAAGAAGTCGAATTTTTCTTTAACTAGTTACAGTTATTTACTGCGATCACATTAACCCATTAGTGCCTAGCGTCCCTTTTTAGGGATGCTTCAAAAGGTGCATTCAGCACTGTTTTTGACACCGGTAAAAAAGAAAAGCAATAATTATTTTATTTAAATAATGCATTTTCGTGATTAATGAACTAAACTTAAATCTTCTAAAAATAGTGGTGCCAACCAAATAAAATTCAAGCAAAAGATACTGGGCACGAATGGGTTAACCATTAACACTCCGTTGTCACACATTGTTGCCAGTGGGCTACTTCTTTTCAATTCAGATTTCCAGAGTGGCACCACTTTTATGAAATGGTAAAATTCCATTTGCTTTCACTGTAATTAATAAGTCATTAAGTAAAGCGAATTTTAATATTTCAAAAAAGTGGTGTCAACAAAGAATTTGAATTAAAAAAAAGTAGCCCATCTGGCAACACTGTTGTCACCGCTGCGGAGACATCATCTTTTCTTCCAAAATTGGTTTTTGGCACCATTAATAAAGGAAAATAAAATATGCCTTATTTAATCAGAGAACTTTTGAAATTGTGTACTTGAAGGAAAGTTCTTTTAAAAAAGTAGTGCTAATCGAATAAAATTTGTGTTAAGAGGCACCGGAGTCCGAAGGGTTAAAATAAAAAAAATCACCATGGTTTTTTCTGCCGGTTTAAAGTTATAGTGTACGAATTATCCTCACTAGCTGAACAAATGTTTTCAGAAAAGAAGACGTGATGTGAATTTCAAAAGAGAAAAAAATGATTTTTTTATTTATTGAGCACTTTAAGCCTGTTCTAGTCAGTTCTGCTCAAAAACCGCAAAACATTTCAACACATTTACAAATTTATTTTTTAAACAAACGATAAAAAAAAGATTAGTAGGCCTGATTATGGAAGAGATTTGGAATCGAACTGTGCTTTTCATTTTTTGATCAATAAATTAATTACATATTGAGTTATTAACAATATTGAACACGTGACAGAGAAGTTTTTCATTCTTCCGTGAGTCAGTGTTGCCAGTAGGCTACTTTTTTAAAATTCATATTTCATAGTTGGCAGCACTTTTTGTAACGGTAGCATTCCCTCTGTTTTCACCTAAAATAATATATCATTAAGGCGGATTTTATAATTTCAAAAAAGTGGTGCCAAACAAGAATCCGAATTTAAAAAAAGTAGCCCATCTGGCAACACTGCCGCGAGTAGATTTTCTTTCGAGCGATAATTCAGTTCATACCACCCACTTTGACAATATTTTCTGAAAGATCTGTTGCATTTGAAAAAAAAAAAGTAAAAAACAGTTCTAAACAGTTTCTGAACAACCTGCTGAGCAACACCTGTACGTTTTATGCATTTCCGAAAAAAAAAAAAAAAAAACTTTTGTAATAAAAGTTGTACTTTTGGATTTAAGAACACGTTTAAAGTTATATTTTGTGTAAGTCCCATTTAAATACGCCGATTTAATTTTGATCTGTTAAATAAAGTATATAAGATGATGTGTTTTAGAACTTGCCTTATCCAATATTTAAAACAAGCGGATATGGCTGATCGCAGATTGTACAGAGGGTTTATTTTAACGTTATTTTCAAAAGAACTTGTACTTTAATTCATAAATCCAAATTGATAATTTATAATGAATAAATTCGTATATAGATGGTGGCTCGAACATATTTAATTTTAAAATAATTATAAAAGGAAGTTATATATTTTAATCAAATTAAAAATACTTCAAATCAAATTATTTAAATACAGTTCAAAATTGAAAAGGTTAGGGAAGTTATAAATACAATTTTTAATTTCTAAAAACGAAAAAAATGTCAGTTTGTTTGTTTAAAACCAATAAATGCGTATTTGTAGAATTATTTTAGATTCGGGAACGAGCAGGTTATTGTAACACATTATTACGGTACTTAACCCCTTGGGGACGAGCGACACGTATACGTGCCGCAAAAAGGCTTAAGAATCCTTCCTTATTCCCACCAGTAAAATTATACGGTAAAATTATCCTTATTTAATCGGAGCATTTACACGATTTAATGAAGCACAAATTTCTCTATTTCGAAACCGGTGACAAAACATTAAAAATTTCTTAAAAGGCTTCCGTCGCGAAGGGGTTAATTTTAATCTCCCGGTGCCATTCTTGCTCTACATTTTTCGAACATAATTTTGTTTTTATAATAAAACATAAATAAAAGACTTTAGTTGTTTTAATTTTTCGTGAATTTTGTTGTCACACAATTATTTCGAAGCTTTGTCTCTGTATGGGATAATGCCTTTTTGTTACCTGTTTTTATTTAGCTGAACCTGGCATTTTTATGTAAAAATGAAATTTTTCTATCGATTTTTAACACACTGTCTAGGGTGCTAGAGCTGCAAAAAAAATTATAAAGGTGTGTTTTCGATGACATTACAACATTTTCATTGTTTTATAACTTAATTATAAAATAGTGATCGCCAAATAATTTCCATAACATGTACAATTGTGCAATTGAAAGAGAGTTAAAACAACAATGGATTTAATTAAGCGCCAATTATTGTTCGCCAAAATTTGCCACATAACAAGAAAACTACAAAAATGGGAAAGAAATAAAAAACGCTTTTATCAATTGATAGATTAATATTAATTATTTTTTGAGAACAAATACAAATGAGAAATACTAAAAACATAAATTATATAATGTATCTATTTTTACTTTCTTCTGTCTTCAATAGAAGAAAGTATTGTAATCGAAATTTTTTTCGACTTCCGGTTTTCGACGGATTTACACGTTTTAGGGGTCAGAGATTCCAAAAAATATGTTTTTACAAAATGTCTGTCTGTGTGTCTGTGTGTATGTCGCCATTCTACCATCAAAAAGTGTATGAAGATATGCATACAATTGAACCAAATTTTTTGTGAATGTTTTTGGCTATGACAAGCAGGTCCTCCTTCAATTTTGAAATATTCCACCGGAAGGGGGCGCTGCAATCGCGATTTTTGTGCCATTTTCAATACAGTGTTGCCAGTAGGCTACTTTTTTAAAATTCACATTTCATACTTGGCACCACTTTTTGTAACGGTAGAATTCCCTCTGTTTTCACCTAAAATAATATGTCATTAATTAAGGCGGATTTTATAATTTCAAAAAAGTGTTGCCAAACAAGAATCTGAATTTTAAAAAAAGTAGCCCATCTGGCAACACTGTTTCAATATTGTACCAACCAAAAGTACATGAAGTTATGCATCGAATTCAACCAAATTTTTTGTGAAAGTGTATGGCTATGGCTAAGTTGGTCTTCTCTGAATTTGAAAAAAATACGCTGGAAGGGGGCGCTGCAATCTCGATTTTTGTGCCATTTTCAATATTGTACCGGCCAAAAGTATATGAAGTTATGCATCGAATTGAACCAAATTTTTTGTGTAAGTGTATGGCTATGGCTGGTTGGTCTTCCCTGAATTTGAAAAAAATCCGCCGGAAAGGGGCGTTGCAATCGCGATGTTTATGCCATTTTCAATATTGCACCACCTAAAAGTGTATGAAGTTAGGCCTAGAACTGAACTAAAATTTTTGTGCATGATTATTTTTTGGTGTGGCAAGTAAGTTCTCCCTGAATTTGAAAAAAAAATATGCCTATCATTCTATTGTCCATCGTCTCGTGCAGAGACGGAAATTCGTTTAAACTCCGATTAATTGAGTGAAGCAGAAATTTCAAATGAAAATCAAAGTTGGTATGGTATTGAATTAAAATTATTAAAGCATTAAAATGAGCAACTATTTTTTTTAAATATTAAAATGTACGTATGAGATAAAAGAAAGTTTCGGGATTGGCACATCCAACTAGTTTTATTTTATTTTGAAGAAATATAGAGTAAAATTTATATATTTCTTAAAAAAATTCTCTTGCTTGATCTTTCTAGAAACCGTGAAACAAACTAGTTATTTCATACTCGAATTTGGTGATCAGGACAAATGAATGTAGCATAAGTGAAATTTTTGGGAAAAAGCATGATTTTTAGATAAAAAATCAGGCGTAATTTTGAAGATATTAAATGCTCATCAAAGAGTGGAATTTTTAAGACTATACATATTTTTACACTTATTTTACATTAAATTTAAGATTTTCTTTTTTTTCATAAATCTAAAAGAATTTGTATGTGACATCCAAATATTTGTTTAAAATGTTTTAACCCCAGGTTTCAGAGTTATCCTTAGTGGCCATCTCTTTTAATTCCAATGGTTAATTTTCGATTGAACGTTTTATTAGAAAATATAAACTGAAATTCAATATAAGCATTCATTTAAACTCAAAAGTTTAACCCTTTGCTGCGCAGGACAAATTCATCGCTTAACTGTTGAAATTAATGACTGACACCGGAATTTGGAAACAACTTTATTTATAAATAAGAAAAAGCTGTGTTTCACGCATTCAAAAAAACCGTAAATTTTTTTACCAAAATTCCAGTACCAAAGCGGCGTTTAGGAACTAAAATTAAGTGGTTTCATAGATATACCAGCGCGTTGCAAGGGTTAAGAAATTCTGTAAAATCAGTAATAATCATTCGCTATAATCATTGTATTTCATAGGTTTATGAACTGATCTCGGAAACTCAAAGAATTTTAATAGTTTGCAACATAAAACGTATTATAGTGGCGCAACCAGTGTGACTGTCCATAATTATTAATATTATAAAATTTTCTGCTTGATTCATAGCCGAAAATTTTCTCGTTAAATAAGGTGAATAGAAATTAAAAAAAATTACCAGTATTCAGTGCACTTGGGCATTCACCCTAGTTTATACCACCACTGCATTGTATCATTTTTATATTGTAAAAAAAAAATCTGGTGTTATAAATGCTTAACACGTTAGCTGCCGATCACGCGCCAGCGCGTGATATGGCGCCAATGTTAAGGGGCCACTCACGCTCCAGCTGAGGGTGATGGGTGATGACTCAATAGCCTGTCACGCGCTAGCGCGGGAAAATCTTTCACAGATTCTTTGTTATAAAAAGTAAATCGGCTTCTGGGAAAAACCCACATCTACAATAGGGCATTAACTATCATCACATCTTCACGTAAGCAGCAGCGAACGTGTTAGAAAAAATTCAATTTTTAATTCCGCACAAAAATTTATACAAATGCATACATTTTATTTTATTTTATTTATTTATTTGCTCGTGAAACGCCACAGGGATATTAAAACACGTCTTTATTTTTTTAAATTATTCCCGCCCACATGCCCTTTAAAACGTAACTTAAACGATTAATAATTAAAAAAGTAGAAAAAACTGTAAACTAAAAAGAAAATTAACATTTTCCTTTAAAAAAATAAAAATAAAATGCGAAACTCACATTTAATTAATATCTTAAAATATGGCAATATTTCGTATGATTTCTTAAGTAACTTAATTACTTTATTGAAGTAATATCTACCATAATTTTTTAAACGGATATTAATGATAAAAAATATGTAATAATAATAATAAAACAACAAAGGTTTTCATAAGTATTCTAGTAAAAAGAATAAAAGTAAATAAATTATGTGTGCTAATATAGTCAGATGGATCAAAAGATACGTTGTTTTTTCCCTCAAACCAATAAAATATTTATTATTTACGTATCCAATATACATTTTTTAATTTAAACTTTTTAACCATAAGTAATTACTTTAACAAAAAAATAAAATAACGCAAATATAATATGTATGCATAAAAAAACACTTATATTTTTAAATTTAAAGAACATTTTTATAACATTACTAGTAAACGTACAGCGAAATGTGATTCACAAACATATTGTTTTCAGCAAAGAAAAGAAAAAAATATTTTTTTTTTTTTTTACATTGGCCCTTTTATCTGATATAATTTTCTTTTATTATTCAAGGAAAAAAAATCTTTGAAGGCTTTTAAACGTATTTATTATTATTATTTCACTGATATAGCCCTATAAAAATAAATTGCTAAAAAATGCTTTTTTTTTTTTTTTTTTTTTTTTTTTTTTGGCCAGAGGCTAAACAAATTTTCAAAGTACCCTCGTTTTCAGTGTTTATTAATAATACAATTATTATTATATTTCAGTTATTGTTAATTCTCAAAAGAAATGCTTTTAAACACAGTTTAAAACATTTGTCGGCTTTGAACTGAACTATTAACGATTTTCTTTTTTGTTAAAGATAAATTGCATACTTTAAAATTAATGTCGCTTCTTTTGAGTATATTTTTCTTTTCTTAATATTAAAAACAAAATAAAAGAAAACATCTATAAATGAGAGAATTTAGTTGAAGAAAAAGAAAACTACAGTCACTTGATACATTATTTGGTGTAATTAAAACCCAACATAATATATATATATACATGTATTCATAAAAAAAATCTTCGAACGATACTTAAAACATATTCCTCTTTGAACTAGATAATTAATGTTCAAAATTAATAAGGAATTAAAAAATCTATAGGAAGTTTTTTAAAAACAAAAATATATGAAACACAACACAATACTTAAACACATAAAAAACATTATAATTTGTTATTTGACTTTTCAATTGACTTAATATTTCTAATCTATTAAATTCGCACAATTCACTTTAAACTGACTTAAAAGGGGAAAAAATAACTCAGTCAGTAACTTTTAATGCCTTTAAATTTATTTAAAGGGGATCCAAGATATGTTATTATTTATTCATTTAAAAATAAATACATTTACTATTTTATCAGAATTATTTCTTCTTATTTCTTCAAAATTAATTATGAATGAGCACTGGTTTATTAACAGTTTTTATGTCATTCCTTTTTAATTTTAACTTACCGATCTAATTTTGAGCGTAAATAAATAAGTAAACTGCGATTTAAGCACTGTTTTAGAAAATGCATCATATTATTACATATTTCTGAATTGTTTATATGAAGGAAATTATTATTTTCTAATGGAATATCGTATTTACATTTAATCATGCATATTTTTAAAACATTTGAATTTTCAGAAACACGTTAGGATGTATTTAGTGTAACAGAAAAGGATTTTTATCAACATATACGAGGGCACTCCACTTACAAATGGTAATTTTTTTAATGGAAAATGTTAAATAAGAATAAATAAGAACCATAATATAAGCTTGGAAATTTGATATCATGCCATTTTTAGCCACAACTTTAATCTTTTTTTTTTCCCCTTAAGCTTGGCTCTTTTTTTTTTTTTTTTTTTTTTTTTTTTTTTTTGAAAAGTTGTTTTTTAGTGTTTAGTGTTTTTTAGTTGTTTAGAAATTAATTCAAAACTTACGCATTTCATTCGTTGATTAATCTATAGGCGTAACGTACCTAAAATTGAAAAAAAAATATATATAGAATTAGTGATCGATTCTTTTAATATTTATGCATTAGATTAAATATTAAATTAAAATCTTTTAAAAAATCTTCAAAAAAATTCCTGTAAAACAATCATTTGAAAAAACTAAAATGGTATTAACACACAACATCCAAAATTTTAAAGTAAAATACAAAAAAAAAAAAAAAAAACCTATTAAATTTATTTTATAAAAAAAATAAATAAATAAATAAATAAATAAATAAAAAAAACTATCAAATTTATCTTGTTAAAAAAAAAAAAAAAAAAAAAAAAAACAATAAAGTTTAAATTTTATTAAAGGACCATTGCTATTAAATAACATAATGTATAATAATGAAAATGAATAATAAAATAGCAGAATAGAACATTAATGCATAAAATAAAATTATTAGCCTATAATAAATTCTGAATGTCGGCTTCGGGTAAAGGGACAATCAAAGTAGTTCTCTAACCTAATAACATGTCCTTCTTGGGTGCGTTAATAATTATGTACACAATCTAGAACCCGACAAATTTTGACGAAAAAAAATGTTTAAGAGGAATTGTTTCATTGATTTGTAATAAACCTACAAAATTTGTTATAGTAAAAAATGAATTTTATACTGGTAAGTCTAACTCTTAAACAAACGATATTTAACGTCAAATTAATAAAATACTATTTCTATAAAATTCAGTTGTAGAAATTGTTAAAATTAATCTTTAATCGTACATGTAAGCAGTAAAAAATAATAAAGATCAGTTATTAAGATAAAGTTATCAATTAAGGTTCTTATGCTAGTATTCCAAAATGAAAAAAAGCAAAATTTATTCAACTTTGACTCAATCATAGCTTTTTTTTTTTTTTTTTTTTTTTTTTTTTTTTTTTTTGCCGTGAAATCTAAACCCAGCATCATTTTCACTATATCAAAATTTACAAATGCACATTTCGTATCTGTTTTCACCTTTTAAAAAAATTACATTTTATTTTGATCATTTTGATTCAAAACTTGAAGTCTCAATGCTATTAGCTGAAACATATATTAAATTGTTGATATTCTTTTACGTGTAAATCAAATTTTATAAATGAAATCAGAATTCACCGGGTCTTATAACAGAAGATATTTAATTTTCAATTTTTTCCGTTTTAATGAGAAAATGGCAACATAAAGATACAGTAATAATTATTCCCCCTTTTTTCCTTTGCTTTTAATAGAAATGGAGTACTCCTGTTGCCAAGATTAGAAAAGCGATATCAAAAACTACAAAAAAAATTAATATTTCAAAAACAAATTAGGATGCAGCTTTCAAACAAATTTCAATGAAAATTACTTTTTTTTTCACTATACGATGGTGTAAAAATTGGAAATGTGCGACATTAAGAAGTTAAAAAAAAATGTAGTTGCAAAAATTGCAATACCGAAATTTCATTTAACCCGTAGGGGATGAGATTTCCGCGTTTTTGCACACCAGTATTATTTTAGAAAAAATGTCGTCCTCTTAAAATCTGAAAAATTTTCTGATTAAATAAACTAACATTTTCTCTAACAAAATACTGGCGTGCAAAAACGCAGAAATCTCATCCCTATTTAACCCTTAAATGCATAGGATAGAACGCGTTCCAAAAAATGCGCAAGTCAAAGAATCAGAATTCATACCAGAAAAATCTAAATAGTAAATTTTTCTTTAATTAATTACGAATAGTCTGTCATTAAGTAAAGTGAAAATTGTTCTTTTAAATTTCTGGTGAGAATACGAAATATGTGAATAAAACCCCCAAGAAATCGGAAACACTTATGGTATCGAAAATGATACAATATGCATTTAAGGGTTAAGATTTGAAAGTGTTGCCATTCGCAAAATGACGTATGCGTTACGCACAGATACGTTTGGCCTTTATATTACAGATATGTAATACCTATAGTTGTCGTTCAGTCCGCCCATGTGTCTGCATATAACAGAGAAAAAACTACCCAACCAAATGCGTTGAAATTTAAAACGTATGTATGTTGCACAATTTTGTCATTTAAATTTTTTTGAAAATCGGATGTGCAGTTTAATTATAGAGACAATCAAAAGTATTTCTTTACATGACGGTCAATAGGGAAAAATAATTTCCAGTACATTTTAATGATGTTATAATCCTTCGAATATAATAAAATTGGTATGCAGCTATGAAATTTATTCTTAAAAATACATCGGTCAGTAATTGAAAAACCTTCGACAGCATTTAATTTAATTAGAGATTAAAATTAGAATATTCCATAATTGAATCGCCACCCTTCCTGATTTATATATATTATGCGATCCTGAAAAAAATGCCCAATTAATTTACATTCCAAATTTTTAGTTCTTAAAAAACTTGGATTTTCGGAACTTGGATTTTTGTTAATTTAAGTTGTTTTAATCGCGAAACACGTCCTTAAAAAATAATATTAAATCTAACATTTTGTGCAAAAATGTTAGCATTCATTATCGTAAAATAATGTTCTAAGTTAATATATTTTATTTCTCGCATTGATTCTGTTATCTCTGCTTTCTTTCTATTAATAATTGAAAGCTTATATGTAATATGCAATCGTGAAAAAAAAAAAATAAATAAATAAATAAAATTCTTAGATCTCGGTAAATTTTTGACATCTATTATTAAATAAACTTTCTGGGTCCATACGGAGTAATTTCATCCTCGGATTATACGCCTGAAATTACGGTAATTAAAGGTTTATATATATTATTCAATCCTGAAAAAAGTACCTAGTTTAATTCACGTACCAAATTTTTGGTCCTTAAAAAAATCCGTTTTAAAAAACAAAATTTATTGATCTTAAGACTTGGATTACTTTTAATGATTTTTTATTGTTTTAGTCGTAAAAAAATTGTTTAAAAATAAAAAATATAACATTTTGTGCAAAAACGTTAACAACCATTATCCTGAAATTATGTCCTTTGTCGGTGTATTATATTTCTCGCATTTATTCTGTTACCTCTGCTTTCTAACTGAAGGTAATATTATAAATCAAGGTTTATTTGTATTATAAAATCCTAAAAAAAAAAAAAAAAAAAAAAAAAAAAAAGAGAGAGAGAGAGAGAGAGAAAGAAAGAAAGAAAGAATATCCAAACATCCAATTTAATTCATGCACCATTTTTTTTTTTTTTTTTTTTTTTTCGAAGCGATGAAATAGGTTAATTTCTTTTTGAATAAGTCACAAGAATATTTTCTTAGTAGCGGACTCATTTCAAAACCGAAAATGAGGCAAGTTGAGAAGAATAGCACCTGGAGTTTTTAAGAGGTCCGATGTAGGATATTGTTGGAATTGAGCCAACAAAAATGTTGCAGGGGAAATCTTTGAGATGCAATTTCCGTTGAAATTCATATCTTCAGGCAGTAAAAATCTTAAATAATGGAAATGGAATAATACATCAACATAGATGTTTGTACGTTTTAAAAAAAGTAGTTTAAGGATTTGCTGCGAGTAAAATATCTGCGACGCCTTAGGAGAAGATAATAAACAGATTTATTTCAAATAAAAAGTAACAAAAATTGTCCGCATGGATTAATAAGCGCATATACTATTTCAAATATAATTAATGGAAATAATTGCGTAAAAAGTGCTAAATAATTTCATTGGGTATGATATGCAAGAAATATATACTTCATAAAAGTATGAACATATTAAATTAGAACAAAAGATGTGTATCAATTAAAAATATATAATTAATTATGACCTCATAAAGGAGTTAAACAATTTATAATACTTTATTATACACAATTTTCTTTAATTTACACAACAATGATTCTATTTCTTGTTTATAACTTTTATAACACAAATTTTATATAATAACATTTCATTTGTTTTCTAAATTGATTTATGTTTATTTCAAAATTAAGTTTAAAATTGCTGTTTTAAAAGCTATTAAGTTTAAATAATGTTTAAGACTGGAAGATTGACCCATGGTTCGAAAACTACAAAAAAAAAAAAAAAAAAAATTGTGTGCGTGTGTGGGGGTGGAGAGTAGGGGGCGGAGAGTAGGGGAGGGAGAGTGATGTAAATGTATCTTTTCCACATTCTGGAGAGAAACACACAGTTTTTTTCCCTTGGTCATTTCATGTTCAACTGTTTAAAGAGTTCATAATTAATAGACCGGGAGGTGGCAGCACAGACAGCCGCCTCACCGGGTTCTCGGATTCAAATCTAGGATTAGTTAAATTTCGATTCATATATTAAAACACAATCGGTCTGTCAAGTCAAATTTTGGTGTAAAACAGCTAAAACAATAGATTTTAGCGATTGACTCATAAGTTTATCATTATGTTTTCCTGCTCCCGATCCCTCATGTTTTCATACACTGTTAAAAATTTGACCCTTTTGCTGCATCGGCACTCCCTCCCTTTTATAGAATACCTCTCTTTTGACGCGCAATTGTTTTTCCAAGCACCTTCGTCATTCCAAGACCAAGCTCGCACTCTGATTGGCTGTTGCTCTCGGCACCGTTTTCATGTAACTTGGCGATAATCATACTTGGCGTAGGGATAGATGCTTCCGTCGAGGAGTTTGATTTCCTTCCGAACCGAGTACAAAGTAACTTTTCCCGTTTATTAATAAGTAAAGCATTAGTCATTTTATAAAATAACACAAGATAATAATACACAAGAGCACAAAATGAAGGAAGAATAAGAATGAGTAGGTTAGGTTTTAGGTTTACTCGTTCACTTACGAGCGAAGTATTTTTCGCCAAGTATGCTTATCGCCAAGTTACGTGAAAACAGTGCCGAAGGCAACAACCAATCAGAGTGCGAGTTTGGGCTTGGAACGACGAAGGTGCTTGGAAAAAAAATTACGCTCTTTTGACCTACGAGATTGCGCCATAATAGGCTGAAGTAATCGTTTTCTATAAAAGCGGCGAAGTGACAATGCGGCAAAAAGGTCAACTTTTTTATAGTGTACTTTTCAGTGCAGGAAAGCATAATAATAAAACTCTGATTCAACCCTTAAAATCAGGTTTTCACGAATATAGTTAATCCTGCTATCTTTCAAATATAATTAATAATTGCTACATTATCTTTTGGGAAAGATATAATTTTCCATATATAATCGAAATTTAATTTACGCATTCCTCTTCATGGAACTAAAACATGGAAGTAAAAAGGAACATTTCATGAGAGACTAAAAAGCTTTTTCTTAATATTTAACCATTTCATTGATTTGCCCATACTTCATATGGGCACTCATATTCCAATAATTCTAATTCCACTTCCACCAGTAAATTTTCTTTGTAAATTTTGCATTATTTAATCCGAGAATTTTTCTGATTCAATTACTCAAAAATTTCTGTTTTGAAAAAGCAGTGATGAAATATTAAAAATTCTGTAAAAGAAATGAAAAAAATAGGCATTATTAGAAAGTTTTTTTTTTTTTCAAAAACATTAATCAGTTAAGAGGTTAAGTATTAATGAAAATTGGATACTTACGTATTAACGCCATCGCAGTAGAAATTGAATGCCAACAAAAAACAATCTTGTTCGCACGCACACAAAAAAATGCCGTCAAAAATCAGCAAACAACAAGACTGCAAGGAATCTAAAAGATAACTACTGCGCGTGCTAACAAGATTCTTCTTTATTGAGGCATTAGCGCAACTTATGCTGCGATGGCATTAATACGTAAGTACCGAAAATTGTTCAGCTATAATATCTTAACACTTTTCAAACAAACATCAGCAATGTGGATCATTAAAATTAAAAATGCGTTCGACAATATTTGAGTTATTTTCCCCTTTAATTAGAATTTCAAACATTTTATAATTTTAATTGAAATTACAAATATATATATATTTAAATACAGTGTCTATAAAATAACGTAGGAGTTTCAGTGGTGCATTGTAACTGTTTTACTTAGAATATTTACAACAAATCACTCATTTAATGGAAATTAGTCATTTTTTTTCCAGTGGTGTAACCATGATGTGTCCAAAACCAACGACATTGTAAGGTTTTTTTTTTTCTCTCTTAGATTCACAGTTGTTGTTTTTATGACGGCTGATTATCTACAGTTGGATATAGGTCCTTAAGGGGATGGGGTGCCCTCCGTAGAGGTCTTTCTAATGGAACCTAATCCGTATTCACGCAAGGAAATCCAAGGTCCGAAGAAAATCACGGAAAACTCCGAACGATTAGGCCGACGCCCGCGATTGGGTTCGAACCCGGCACCTGCCGCCTACCAGTTTCAAGATCAGAACCTCACGGCCAATGGTGGGGCCCTTGTTTCACAGCAGAACATTTTCTGGATAGATAAGGGGAACAGAACTTAACGGTGTTCAGAGCACTTGGACATCTACGCTGATTACGCCACTGTTTTTTTTTTTTTCAAAAGTTCAATATGGTCACCTTTACTTAGGCATACATCCAACCTAAAGTCCGATTTTTCTTTCATATCTGTCATTAAGTACGATGTAAGAAAAACAACAGCCTCTTCAATTTTGTGTAATTTTATCACATGGAATATCACAATTAAACTTTAAACTAAACACACATTGAATTGAAAATACAGATTCACAATAATGAAACTGATGAGCACACAAGTCGGAAAATAAACGTCAGACGTAGCAAATGAGGCGCGTTTGTACTATAACGAAATTTTAAAAATACACAGTGCTTCGGATACAATACAGTATTAGAAATCTTTTGTGTGTTCCTGTAAATCTGATCTACTTTCTATTATACGGGAAGTAACTTCTAATAAACTTCATAAACATATATACATTTCCTAAAACGTTAAATATATAATTAGGACGCACCTCAAATAATGCTTCTCCCTATACTATTATGCAATAGAATACATTTGTGGGGCCCTGCATAGAAATAAAAAATATTCTTTGCACACAGATCGTACAGAATGTATATTTTAGTATATACTTCATAGTTGCATATTAATTGTATTATAATCGACAGAGAGTAACGCCATTTAAATGCACTTGAAACTATTTTTTCCCCATTGACCGTAATATAACGGATTACTTTTGATTGCCCAATTTATTGAATTGTAATACTAAAGTTTTACAGTATTATAATAATAATACAGTATTATATTATGCTTTATTAAATCTAAGAATTTTTGTCAATATATATGGCCTAGAAATACCTTTAAAATTTAGTGGTAGCAAGCAGTCAATTTAGTCGGAGCGTTCTCATCCCTGAATTCGTCTCTATTGACCCCTTCGCGGCGGGAGCCTTTTACAAAATTTTTAATGTTTTTATTTTTTATTTTTTTTTTTAAAGAAATTTGTGCCGTATTAATTCGAGGAAATTCTCCAATTAAATAATTTTACTGGTGGAAAAAAGATTTTTAAATCGTTTTGAGGCACGTATACGTGTCGCTCGTCCCCAAGGGGTTAATATATTTGGATAGATTTACTTATTTATAATATTATTTATGCGGCTACTTATTTATAACCATTTTATATGCTACCTAATTTTCAAAATTGTAACATTTGACTTATTTAATCTGTCATTATTAAGTATAAAATTAAAATGACTATTTTCATATAAAATATGGAAGCAATCAAAAAATTGCATTATAAGAAAATAACCCAAATAACAAAATATTTTTCTCGAAAATGCGAAACAAATCCCTTTTGTTTTAAATATTAAAGAAAAATAGCTTTCCAGCCATTCTTAAACCAAAAATGAGCTGAGCTGAGAATAATAGCACCTGATTTTCTCCTATGATCCAATGCAGGATATTTTTGGAAGATAGCCAACAAAAATGTTGCAGAAGAAGGCTTTAAGATGCAATTTCCTGCGGGATTTGTATCTTCGGTATATGATATCTTAAATAATGAAAATGTGATAATAGCTGAGTATATCTCATATATAGCATCAGATGTATACATATAAATCCAGTAAATATTTAGAAGAATAGTTAAAGAATTTTTTAACACATAAAGAATATATGATTGGAAATTTTCTCGAAGTAAAGCCGACATGTAAAAGTATTAGTATTCGATTGGTAGTAACATTAATGAATGCCAGTTATGTAGTCGTAAAAAAAAACAGAATATACGCTCTAAGCAGAGAGTATACTCTCAGTGTACATGGTGTACATACTAAAGCTTTCCTGTGAAACAAGTGGTTTACGGTGTTCCTTAAAAACTCCAGAAGGTTTACGGCATATCCCCCCGTACACCCTCCTTTACATCCCTGATGAATGTAATATTCGACTAACATTTAGACGAAATAACTGATATTGCTTTGGAATAAGGGTGTCATTAACAGTGGCTCAGAAAACTACTTTATTGTTGTAACGAACTACCGTAATTTCCGACGTATAAACCGAGGATCAAACAATTATTTTTAGACCCAATTTTTTTTAAAGAAATGTAACTTATCAGATCGTCGAAAATATTTATCTTCAATCACTTTCTGGTTACAAAAAGAATTTTTTGATCCCCGGATTATACGCCAGAAATTACGGTATAACTACTATTCCAAAAATGTAGTACTTCCAACTACAACTACTTGTTTTATAAAATTGTTACTATAAACTACATTTAACTAGTCGAATTGTCAATCCCAAAATTTTCTTTTTTTTTCATACATGTTAATACTTCAAAAATTGGCAGCACCGTGCGCAAATGGAGCGGCAATGTATGCCCATCATGAGGTTCTAAAAATATAAAAATTTACTGCTCATTAATTTTTTAAGTATGATTATCACTAGAATCGTATAAATCTTCCAGAATTCAAAATAGGAGAGCCACTTGTAGGGTGATTTACTCTTAAACCTTATCGAAAGATCTTTTATGAACGTCTAACTGAATGTGAAGTCAGATGAAAATCTGTGTATTAGTTCTTCAGATATAGCTATTGCGGAAATCTTGAAAATTGCAGCATAGCAGTGTCATCTGATGGACGATTTATACCAAAAACTAAATAGCAGTGTACATCTCATATGTAGTGTCAGAGTTTTATACATAGGTTTATTTATGTATATGTAATTCAATAAATATTTAGAAGAATAGTTAAAGAAATTTACAACACATAAATAACATATGACTGGAGACTTTCTCAAAGTAAAGCCGATATTTAAAAATATTAGTATTCGATTGAAATATTGATGAATTCAATATTCGACATCAATTTAGCCGAAATAGCCGATATTGCTTTGGTATTAGAATGTGTCTAACTGTGGTTGAGAAAACTATTTTATTGTAGTAATGAACTACAATTACGATTCCAAAAATGTAGCTAATTATAACGACTTGTTTTATAAAGTTGTGAATACAAACTACTTTTAACTAGTTGAATATGCCAATCCTAAAAGTTTCTTCAATCTCATACATGTTAATACTTCAAAATTCGGTAGCTAAGTGTCAAAAAGAAATGGAAATGTATGTCCACCATAAGAGTTTTAATGATATGAAAATTTTCCATGCATTAATCCTCCACTGCACCGTGTGCAACATCTGGCACTTACCTAAAAGCACTATAATTCTCGTTATCAGGGCTCCCAAATGGTCCGCGAGCAGTGTTGCCAGATGGGCTACTTTTTTTTTAATTCAGACTCCTGTTTGGCACCACTTTTATGAAATTATAAAATTCGCCTTAATTAATGCTATATCATTTTAGGTGAAAACAGAGGGAATTCTACCGTTACAAAAAGTGGTGCGAACTATGAAATGTGAATTTTAAAAAAGTAGTCTACTGGCAACACTGTCCGCGAGCTGAACATCAATATTTTTAACAGAAAATTCCATAGTAGGTTTCTACAGCATTTGTGCTAAAACTAACCTCCGAAGGCGGAAGGAAATACAAATGTTCAGTTGGCGGACCATTTGAGAGGCCTGCGTTATGTGCCATGAATTTGGACAATATGATCGCTGTAATTGATTAACCACTTGGGGACGAATGACACTTATACGTGCCGCAAAAAGGCTTAAGAATCCTTGCTTATATCCACCAGCAAAATTTTACAGTAAAATTTGCCTTATTGAATAGGAGCATTTTCGTGATTTAATAAGGCACGGATTTCTGTTTTTAAAAACCGGCGACAAAACATTAAAAATTTCGTAAAAGGTTCCTGTCGCGAATAAATTAAAGAAGGATAAACTACTTCGGTTGGTAATCATGTGAAAATTGATTGAATTGCATCAAGATCAGTCTTGTTGCATCTAGCTGATTTTTTATTTTGGAAATTCAAAATCCCGTTGCGAAGGGGTTAATAACAGCAAAACGAATGGAATAACATTTACTTTGCCCATGTCAGATGGATGCAAATATCAATAAATTAGAATTTGATTTTCAGAAGGGTAAAAAAATCGATCAAGCTATTAAGGTAAAATTTACTTTTATTATTTTTACTGAATGCTAAAAAATATAAATATAAAAAAAAGTTGTAGATTGTTAAGTAGATACAATTTATTAATTTAAGCTCATTTAATTGCAAATAAATATATAAAAACAATATTTACAAACAAACAATAAAACAAACAATAAAAACAAACAATATTTAAAAACCCTAATTGTGTATATGCGCCATAAAATATCAAATTTTAGCTAGAAATTTGAAAATTATTATTTTTTCTTTTTTTCCCATTATTAGACCGATATATAGATTTCAAATATTTTTTTTTATATATAAATAAAAGAAATCATGCAGTGAAAGCTTAATTTTTGAGGTATGACTGTCACTAAAATCGTGTAAATCCAGCAAAATGCTGGATAGGAGCGACACCTATTGGGTGATTTACTCTAGAACCTTATTAGAAAAATCTTGTGTGAACGTAACTGAATGTGATTTCAGATGAAAATCCGTGCATTAATTCTTGAGATAGAGCTATTGCGGAAATCTTAGAAAAATGCAGCCTAGTAGCGTCTTCTGGTGGACGTATTACACCAAAACCTAAAAAGCACTAATTTTTATTAGATACTAACTGAATACATATATTTTTATTAAATTTCGTGCATTAGTTCTTAAGTAAGAGCACCCGAAAAAACTATGTCTCGTACAGACAAACAGAGTCACAAACCCACTGACAGACATTTAGTAAAATCATGTTATTCGCCATCTTTGACTCCCTAAAACATGTGGTTTTATTAATCAATTTCTTTTTAACCATTCGACAAAATCTAAGATAAAAATTTAACATGCTAACAAAACCGTTCTAGAATCATTTATAAAGAATATTTCCTATATTACAGTTATTCTTTCAGAATCCTATATAAATTACAAGATATAATTGAATCCGGTTAAGACACCCACGGTTAATAAGCTGTATACCATTAATTCCGCGAAATCAATTTTAGTTCACTGAAATACATAAACCATTAACACTAGAAGCGCCGACTTTTTTATTCAAATTTTATAAAAAGTGTTTGATAACAGAATTTTTATTTAAAATTATTCAATTTATTTAATTATCCAATTTTTTGCGTTGCATATATTTAACAAATCTTATCAAAAAATTTCCGGTTCATTTCAGCTATTTTCAATTTGTCAGGGGTCATTATGACCCCTCATGGCGGTTCTAGTGTTAAATGAGTAAATATTTTCTTTCTATTTTTAAAAGCTAACTACACCTGAAAATATAATGCAGCGATTTCACCATTCTTAAAAGAACAATACCTATTTTCTTTCTATGGCTCTACTAACTCGGCTAAATACTATTATGAACTAACATTGTAACTTTTGTCAATCGATTATCCTTAAGAGCTACTTGAAGAACTATGCCAAGGCAATCTCAGTCACATTATTCATATATGAAACACGACAGCCTGTAATTGAAAGAAACAATTTTCATATCCTTCAAATTCTATTTTATTGCTTTCTTGTAGCATAAAATGTATGTAGAAATAAACAAATATATTTTTAAAACATACATTTTTACTTTAACTGTATGTTAAAATGTATTATATTTCTGTCTATTACAGGTTTCCTTAATCACTTAAGCAATCCTATATATTTTATTAATAAAAAAAAGAAAGAAAAAAATACTGAATAATCCTTTTTATTTTCATATATCACTTATAATACATGTAATAAAGTTTGAAGATATAAATTTTCAAAATCCAACTATTCAATTGTGTTAACCCTGTATACCTAATGTAGCGAGGACAAACAATTTAAGTATGAGTAAATGTTTTTCAATATACTCTGTCGATTGCTGCTTAGATAGATTTTTTTAAACTATGGAATAGTTTTTTTCATGAGATAGCATCGAAATATTTGAAAAATAATAATACTTAAAATTTCCGGTAAAAATGTGAAAGAAATAATCAATAGCTATTTATTCAATGAAATTGATTACAGTTCATTGAAATACTTAAACCATTATTCCTTCTATTTTCAAAAGCTAATTACACCTGAAAATAAAAATGCAGCGATTTAACCATTGTTAAGAGAACAATATCTATTTTCTTTCGATGGTTTTACAAACTTGGCCAAATACCATTATGAACTAACATTGTAACTTTTGTCAATCGATTATCTTTAAGAGTTATTTGAAGAACTATGCCAAGGAAATCTCAATCACATTACTCATATCTGAAACATGACAGTCTGTAATTGAAAGAATTGACTCTCATTTCTTTCAAAAAGTTACCTATTCTAATTTTGTTCTAATGCTTTTCTGTAGTATAAAATATATGTAAAAATAAACGGATATAATTTTTAAATATACATTTTTACTTCAACTGAAATGCATTATATTTGCGTCTATTACAGAGTTCCTTAAGAACTTAAGTAATTCTTTATGTATACATTACAAAAAAATTATAAAATTGAATTTTAAAAAAGGGCTTCTGCATTCAATATATGTATTTATCAACAAAATTTTCAACTTAATGCTATTTTGTGCATAGCTGTGGTGTTCTCTATACCATTTTATGTTCTTTATTATTTGTATAACTTGCAATGCACTCTTTCATTTACTCCTTTACTTTTATTTCTTAATTACAGTTTGATAATATTACACACTTTTATTGTTTCATATTTTTACAAATCCTTAACATAAACCATTTTGTATGTTTTTTGTGTACTTTTCCTTCATCTCTTATATTACAGCATAGTAAGTTGCAGTTTTCTAAAATTTCAATGGTAGTACTACATTTCTTTATGTCTTCACAGGTGGCAGCACCATAACTTAGTATTCCTGAGTTATTTTCATTTGTGCTGATCAATTTTGGCTTGGATTGTGATAAATGTCAGGTTTTATTCCAGTATATACTTTTTATTGCTATAACGGATGAATTTGTTTTTCTCGTAATTTATTTAGTCTTGATTTTATTTTTATTTTTCATTTCACTTGTTCATTAATGAATTTCTTTTTATGCAATTCTTTTAACTGTTTTTGGTCATCAGATATGTTATCAGGTGTTTGATTTTGTCTTTTTCCGCATATTTCTGACAAAATTCGACGAAAAAACAAAGCTTTTCTGTGAATCAGCATGCATAGCACCTCTAAGAACTCTGTATGCTTTTCATAAATTTACGGTTTCTGCATTTTTATTTAACCTGTTTATTTATTTATTTATTATTATACTATATAATTTTTATAGTTGTGATTTAATTTATATATATATCTATACTATATATCATAAACCGAAAATATGGTATAAACATCATTTTTCTTTAACTAAAAATTTTCGTAATATTAATTCTAAAAGTTTTTGACATTAAATAGAATGAAATTGAAATCAAAATAAAATAGTGTTATTAAAAAACTTTAGGTAATGGATCATGCAAACTTTTTTTGCTAGTACGGCCACTACGGGCAAATAAGTTCAGTGCAGCATTCTAAAATTAAAAATTAATTTCTAAAAACAACAATACGAAAGACACAGCGGTGGAGAATTATTCAAATAAACATTTTTTAAAAGGCTGCATTATTTTCATTTTCTTTTCTTTTATTATTTTTTGTGTTAATTAATTATTTACCCTTTTAAAAATCTAGAAAATTGAAGATGTAAACAAAACCGTTATGAAAATATTTTTTACAAAATCCGATACATTATGACTTATTCTATCAGAATGTTATATTAATTTTAAATTGTCTATCAAAACAGTTTTTTTTTCAATATCTTAGACCCATTGGAACATTTATTTTATTTCAATAGACACTTTCTAATAAAACAACACTGTAACTATTATTTTTAACACAATCAAACTGATTAGTAAAGTTATCATACGAATTGATTATTTCCAGCTGAGCGAAAACTACCCAGGCTGGGAATCGAACCCGGATACTTGGCTTACAAGGCCAATGCTTTACCTGTTAAGCTATCTGGGCGATAGCCGGCTGGGACGACCAATAAGGTTATCTGAGCGAAAAATCCCAGCCGGCTATCGCCCAGATAGCTTAACAGGTAAAGCATTGTCCTTGTTAGCCAAGTATCCGGGTTCGATTCCCGGCCTGGGTAGTTTTCGCTCAGCTAGAAATAATCAATTCGTACAACACTGTAACGTTTGTAAACTAATATTATTTAAAATATCCGGATGTGAATTGTTGCAAGAAGTAATGGAATTTATCTTTGCGTAAAATAATGGCAGCTGTTAATTCATTAATATCGATTTTGGTTCTTGACAAAACTTAAGGCCCCACACTAGGCACAGAAAAAGACCCAAATGATAATGTAAAGTCTATGAGGGCTTTCTTTTCAAATATCTCGCTCGAATTTAAATATTTTTACATGATTATTTTGCATAGGATAGCTGAGGACAATCTACAACCGGCCTAGTTTTTACTTTTTCGATTTTGCTTATATATTTTTTTACATTACGATAGTTTTAATTTCAGAACCGGTTCTAAACGGTTTTGAAAATTAAAGTAATTTTTTAAAAAAAAATCTGAAACCAAAACTGAAAAAGTAAAAACTAGGCCGGTTGTGAATCGTCCTCAGCTATCTTGTGCAAAAAATCATGTCAAAATATTAAAATTTGGGCGAAATATTTGAAAAGAACGCCCCCATAGACATTACATTATTATCCGGGTCTTGCTCTGTGCAGTATTGAATTCAGGGGAAGGCCCGGGAGGGAGGGGACATTCCCAGAACATTCAAATGTCCTCCCCCTGGAAATTTTGAAATTCTGTGTTTTCAATGGTCAAATAGCACAATTTCCCCCTCGCAACTTTACAATGTTCCCCCCCCCGGAGCCAGAAATATCCCTCCCGGAGAAAAGTGTCAGAATTCAACACTGTTAGTAGTAGGAAAAGGACAGTACGGGGACATGCGGAGGGACAGAGGGACCGTCCCTCCGCATCCCTCCGCGTTCCTCCGCATCCCTCCGCGCCCCTCCGCATCCCTCCGCGTCCCGCCTGCGGTGCCGCCTGCGGTACCTCCTGCCCCCACCATGCATCCCCCTCCACAAACGCCCCCTAGTGGAAAAAAGGAACATTCTATTCTAACAGGAGAGGTGAACAACCTTCCCTAATTAAAAATATTATCAATCACATCTCAACTCAGAATCATACTATATGATGAAGATTAAATTTATATTTGAATTTTGAACAACCATAATTTTAATGAGTATTATTAATTAAGCGAAACACCTGAAAAATCTCAGTTTTTAACCATTTTATTTAGATTTCTTCAACTACAAGATGAGATTATCAATTTAACTCAAGAAAGTTAAACATATATTTGAATTTTGCTTCATAGACATCTTAATGAGTAGTATTAATTAAGTAAAAACAATAGAAAATATCCAGTTTTATAGAAAAAGACTGATTTCTTACGATTTTTATCAACTATATGATCAATGTAACGACTTAAAAGTTGAAAGTTAAACATGTATCCTAGTTTTTCAACAGCTATAGCCTTAATGAGTATCGTTAATTAAGTAAAAAAACAATGGAAAATATCAAGTTTTATGGAAAAAGACTGATCTCTTACGATTTTTATCAACTTAAGAGAGAAAACTTAAACATACATTTCAGTTTTTCAACAGCTATAACCTTAATGAGCATTCATAATTAAGTAAAAAACAATGGAAAATATCGATTTTTATAGAAAAAGACTGATTTCTTACGATTTTTATCAACTGCAACATCAGTGTATCGACTTACAAGTTGAAAGTTAAACATGCATTCTAGTTTTTCAACAGCTATAATCTTAATGAGTATCGTTAATTAAGTAAAAAACAATGGAAAATATCAAGTTTTATAGAAAAAGACTGATTTCTTACGATTTTTTCAACTCAAACTTCAGAATATCAATTTGATAGAAAGAAATTTAAGCATGCATTCCAGTTTTGGACAACCATTTCCTTCATGAACATTATTTGTTAAGCAAAACAACGGAAAATATTAAATTTTTAACTGATATCTTCATATATTTTTTTTTTAATATAAAATCAGGATACACAACTTAAAATAGAAATTTAAGCATATTTTTTAGTTTTTGAACAGTCGTTACCTCAAAGAATTTCGATAATTGAACAATTAACAAAGGAAACTAATGATTTTTTAACGAAAAAAGACGAATTAAACGAATTTGGTTAACTTTTACTCTAAATGGAAATTTCATCATACTTTTATATACTAACTAAGTAGAATTTTAATGCATAAACGAACACATTTCAGTAAATATTCAACGCACACGCAAATATGAAAACAACACCTGCTTCTTGTGACGTCATATTGAAACCAAAAGTTATTCCTCCGAAGTCCCTCACCATACCTTTTCACCCCCATCTCCCCCAATTTTTTACCTTAGGTAGGGAAATGGACAATGCAATGACCTCTCATTCTTGTATATTTAGAAGTCTGGGAGAAAAAAAGAGACATTTTATACACTCCAATTTCATAACAGTTACAGCAATATCCCAAAATTTGAATTTTGGAAGACATAATCAGTATAATTAATTAAACAAAATAATAAAAATATTATTTTTTAAGGTGAAAAGGTGAATTTAAGCGAATTTGATTAGTTTTACAATAGTCTTTTGAACAACAACTTGGAAATATAGATTTCTAACAGAAGAATTAAACGTATATTTTAATTTTAACAACAAAAACTTAACAAGTATCATTAATTCAACAAAAATAAATATCAATTTTAAAGAAAAGACGAATTTGAATAATTTTACACTAGTATTTTCAAAAGCAACATAGAAATATCAATACTTATTCACATATTTCACTTATTCACTGTATTCAGTACTATATTTAATAAATATGGATACAATTTAAGAATTTTCTAATCTATAATTAAATATTAGCTGTATATTTAATGTTACCCATGTTTTCAACATTAGTTCATAATCGTGAATTTTGTATTTTAAATACCATGTATTCAGGTTCAGATTATTTTCACTTGAAATCATACAGAATTTTTTAACAGAGTTTGTTTTTGAAATCATTGAAGCAACTGTATTTAATATTTTTAACACCAATTTTCTAAGATTTTCTAACATTTTCCGATTATACATTCTTCAGAAGTACATTTCTAAATGTTACAATCACTTTACATATCGAAAAGATATCATTGAAGCAACTGTATTTAATATTTTTAATACCAATTTTCTAAGATTTTTTAACATTTTCCGGTTATACATTCCTCAAAAGTTATTATTACGTATTCTAAGCAATAGAAAATATTAATTTTAAGAATAAAAAGACGAATTTAAACAAATTTTATTAGTTTTACACTATTTTTTCTCACCTCCAACACGGATATATCAATTTTAACAGAAGAATTAAACGAATATTTTAGTTTTTAACAACAAAAATGTAATAAGTATCATTAATTAAACAAAAATAAATATCAATTTTCAAGAAAAGACAATTTTTTACACAAATTTTCAACTTTGAAATACATTTGCTTACATACATTGTTACAGTATATTACTAAACTTAAACTTTTTAAAAAGTTTGAATGTCTTTACAAAGGTTCATACTTATATTTTTCACGTCTTGACTGCATTCGAAATCTTACAACAAAAGTATACTTTTATTATTATTATTATTATTATTCTAGAAAACCTAAAAAAATCGTTTCTTGCTGCTTTAGACACTTGACATATTAAAACTACTCTACCCATATAATTAATCAAATTAGGACATGATTCATCTTACACTTCAAAATTTCTGAATTTTTACAATACTTATTTTCATCAAACTTTATTCTTGATCCTATATATTTTAATAGCACAGAATTTTAACATCTGTTTTTATCTACTTATCAAAAAATTATTAAAACACCCAACAACATTTTCCAAATATGAATATTATCTTTACAATTTAATAATGCAAAACATACACGAATACAAAGTTTAATTTTTACAAACATTTCATATTTCAAATCAAACTATTCGAAATTTTCACAACATAAGAGCAAACATTAGACGAACTTTTTAACATTAATATTGCTTACATCTTTTCATCATAACTTTTAACTATGATAATTATCCATTTTTAGGTTGATTGTCGAAAAACTGTAACTGAAATTACATAAACTTAATGTAAAAAACCATGTTTTCACACAATTTCTTGAAATTCAACAAAGAATTGACTATTACTCCAATACTTATCCACTTCAATCTCGACTCTCGATAGTATATAGATATTGCATCATTACATACTTACAACTCTTTTCAAACGTTTATCAGAAAATCAAGTCAATCAAAGTCTAGTAGTTATTACATACCTGTTCCTCAGAAATATTACTATCATATGAAACAGTAAAGAAAATTAATAGATATTTAATATTTAATAACTTCATACGTGAAATTACTGCTGAATAAGAATACTAATAATCAAAAAAATCAACTGTTGGACAAAAAATAGTACAGATTACCGAAAATTCAAATCATTTTTTCTACAAAAATTACAAAAATTAACAAATGAATGACAAGTTAGAGAAATAACTAAAAAAAAAAAAATAATGAACATATTTACAAATTTATTAAAATCACACCTTTTTCTGGATTACAAACCACAATTTCTTGAAAAATTTAACATCGAATTTGTAAGATTTTAATCCTAGTATTACATACACTCAATAAATATTCAAAATTAAAAAAAAATAATTTTTTAGTCTCATTAATAAGCAGAAATTCTATATTAAAAGAATATTTTCATAGTAGTACTTATAAAAATGACAGTTTACAAACTGATTTTCATAATTTTATCACATTTAAACTTAATATTTTACATAAAACATTATTTAATCAAATTTTATGCTTTCTAATTCAGTAAAATTCAATACTTTTTTAGTTTTTAAACCAATACCACAATATTTATTTACATCAAACTTGATTCTTCACCTTTTATATTTCCACATTACACACGTGAGATAAATACTAACTTGGATCAGGAGTTGAAGTCAATTGATTCCATTCGATTTTCATCATGTACGCATTGCTCCTACACGAAATTTCTTACTGCTATAATCATCTAATGTATTAAAACTAATCTACTCATATTTTTAATCAATTCATCAGATGTTTCATCTCGCACTTCTGAATTATCGTGCATCAAGTTGCTTAAAATATAAATACTATCTTTATAGTTTTAATGATATATAGTATACATGGTTTATCTTGAGTTAGCACTTCCATAGTATTAATCAAATTATATGTTTCATCTTGCACTTGATCTTAATGTTTTCATCTTGCATCTGAATTATCGTCCATCGAGTTTTTTAAATAATAATATATTTATAGTTTTTGATTATACATAGCATGTACAAATACAATCTTTAATTTTAACATTTCATATTTCAAATAACCTATTTCCGAAACCAAGCTATGTGAATTTTACCACAATGCTTATTATCATAGAATAATTTGTGTTTCACACTTTTCTAAAAATTATCAGATATGTACCCCTCAGAGAAATTACTATCATATGAATAAATGAAGAAAATTTAATTTATATTAAATGTACACGAAATTGATTGCAATATACATGTATTTAATAAAAATAAATAGGCGATTATTTATACATTAAACCTTTACTAAATATATATTTCTTTCATTATACAGATGTTTCAACAAGATGAATCAAAACAGCAGCAAACTTCAGAAATTAATGACCCGAATGATTCATCCCTAGCACATGTAGCGTTAACGAATAACACATATGTGAGTACTTATATGAGAAATACTAGAATTCGTATATGAAACGTAATTAGAGTAAATACAAAATGATTTGTCTTACTACCTACACTTTAACAAGTGCTTTTTACCTATATTATTGAAGAGAATCCTAACTGTGTCCATTTATTTCTACTACAGATGTGCTCTATTTGCTATTAGCAAATGCAATGGTTTCGCCATTGCATACTGCATTAAAACCAACGAAATTTTTGAAGCTTTTTTCATAACTTTTTTTGAAATTTTTGCAACATTTTTTTGCAATTTTTTTACACTTTTTTTTAACAAAAATTTTTCATTTTTTTAACGTTGTGATTTTCTTTTTTTTACTTTTGTAAAAAGTTATTTTGAAAAAAAATTTTTTTGTAAAAAATGTTTTTGAAAAAAATTTTTTTGAAAAAAATATTTTTGGAAGTTTTGGTTTTTGTAAAAAAAATTTTGTTGTAAATATTTTTTTTCAAAAACTTTGTTATGAGTTTTTCACTTTGTGGTTTTTGTTTTTACATTTATGTTTTTTCTTTTCACTTTTACAATTTTTTCATATTGTAAATATTTTTTGTTAATATTTCTAGAAAACAATGAAAATATTTTGTAAACTTGCATATTTTTTCATACATCTGTTTATTTTTGTATGTTCTTATGCATTTTTTAAGTTGTGAGAGTGTTATTTCACTTAAAATGTTATGTATTTCATTAATGTAATAGGTATTAGAAAAATAAACACAACGATATATGCATATAAAAGAATATTTAATGTGAGCATTTAAAGAATACACTGCAAAATAACATCTATACATTCATACTGGTTAGAAGAATCACAAAATTATTTTTCAGCAGTGTGTATGTCTTCCAAATTTTAAGTTTGAGATATTGTGGTAAATGTTGTGAAAATATGATGGATAAATAGCCTAAATATCTTCCTTTATTTCTAAATTCTTCAAAAGTCTGACTAATTTTTGAATATCTTCGCTAAGTTTACATATATCTGATGATGCTTTATATGATGATTTGTGTATTTTTGATTCACATCTCCTTGAAAACAGCATTTATGGTAATCTTTCCAAGTGTAAGGTTTTTCACCTGTATAGATTTTTGTATGTTCTGTTAAATTCCATTTACATAAGAAGTGTTTGTAGCAAATAGAGCACATCTGTAGTAGAAATAAATGGACACAGTTAGGATTCTCTTCAATAATATAGGTAAAAAGCACTTGTTAAAGTGTAGGTAGTAAGACAAATCATTTTGTATTTACTCTAATTACGTTTCATATAAGAATTCTAGTATTTCTCATATAAGTACTCACATATGTGTTATTCGTTAACGCTACATGTGCTAGGGATGAATCATTCGGGTCATTAATTTCTGAAGTTTGCTGCTGTTTTGATTCATCTTGTTGAAACATCTGTATAATGAAAGAAATATATATTTAGTAAAGGTTTAATGTATAAATAATCGCCTATTTATTTTTATTAAATACATGTATATTGCAATCAATTTCGTGTACATTTAATATAAATTAAATTTTCTTCATTTATTCATATGATAGTAATTTCTCTGAGGGGTACATATCTGATAATTTTTAGAAAAGTGTGAAACACAAATTATTCTATGATAATAAGCATTGTGGTAAAATTCACATAGCTTGGTTTCGGAAATAGGTTATTTGAAATATGAAATGTTAAAATTAAAGATTGTATTTGTACATGCTATGTATAATCAAAAACTATAAATATATTATTATTTAAAAAACTCGATGGACGATAATTCAGATGCAAGATGAAAACATTAAGATCAAGTGCAAGATGAAACATATAATTTGATTAATACTATGGAAGTGCTAACTCAAGATAAACCATGTATACTATATATCATTAAAACTATAAAGATAGTATTTATATTTTAAGCAACTTGATGCACGATAATTCAGAAGTGCGAGATGAAACATCTGATGAATTGATTAAAAATATGAGTAGATTAGTTTTAATACATTAGATGATTATAGCAGTAAGAAATTTCGTGTAGGAGCAATGCGTACATGATGAAAATCGAATGGAATCAATTGACTTCAACTCCTGATCCAAGTTAGTATTTATCTCACGTGTGTAATGTGGAAATATAAAAGGTGAAGAATCAAGTTTGATGTAAATAAATATTGTGGTATTGGTTTAAAAACTAAAAAAGTATTGAATTTTACTGAATTAGAAAGCATAAAATTTGATTAAATAATGTTTTATGTAAAATATTAAGTTTAAATGTGATAAAATTATGAAAATCAGTTTGTAAACTCTCATTTTTATAAGTACTACTATGAAAATATTCTTTTAATATAGAATTTCTGCTTATTAATGAGACTAAAAAATTATTTTTTTTTAATTTTGAATATTTATTGAGTGTATGTAATACTAGGATTAAAATCTTACAAATTCGATGTTAAATTTTTCAAGAAATTGTGGTTTGTAATCCAGAAAAAGGTGTGATTTTAATAAATTTGTAAATATGTTCATTATTATTTTTTTTTTTTAGTTATTTCTCTAACTTGTCATTCATTTGTTAATTTTTGTAATTTTTGTAGAAAAAATGATTTGAATTTTCGGTAATCTGTACTATTTTTTGTCCAACAGTTGATTTTTTTGATTATTAGTATTCTTATTCAGCAGTAATTTCACGTATGAAGTTATTAAATATTAAATATCTATTAATTTTCTTTACTGTTTCATATGATAGTAATATTTCTGAGGAACAGGTATGTAATAACTACTAGACTTTGATTGACTTGATTTTCTGATAAACGTTTGAAAAGAGTTGTAAGTATGTAATGATGCAATATCTATATACTATCGAGAGTCGAGATTGAAGTGGATAAGTATTGGAGTAATAGTCAATTCTTTGTTGAATTTCAAGAAATTGTGTGAAAACATGGTTTTTTACATTAAGTTTATGTAATTTCAGTTACAGTTTTTCGACAATCAACCTAAAAATGGATAATTATCATAGTTAAAAGTTATGATGAAAAGATGTAAGCAATATTAATGTTAAAAAGTTCGTCTAATGTTTGCTCTTATGTTGTGAAAATTTCGAATAGTTTGATTTGAAATATGAAATGTTTGTAAAAATTAAACTTTGTATTCGTGTATGTTTTGCATTATTAAATTGTAAAGATAATATTCATATTTGGAAAATGTTGTTGGGTGTTTTAATAATTTTTTGATAAGTAGATAAAAACAGATGTTAAAATTCTGTGCTATTAAAATATATAGGATCAAGAATAAAGTTTGATGAAAATAAGTATTGTAAAAATTCAGAAATTTTGAAGTGTAAGATGAATCATGTCCTAATTTGATTAATTATATGGGTAGAGTAGTTTTAATATGTCAAGTGTCTAAAGCAGCAAGAAACGATTTTTTTAGGTTTTCTAGAATAATAATAATAATAATAATAAAAGTATACTTTTGTTGTAAGATTTCGAATGCAGTCAAGACGTGAAAAATATAAGTATGAACCTTTGTAAAGACATTCAAACTTTTTAAAAAGTTTAAGTTTAGTAATATACTGTAACAATATATGTAAGCAAATGTATTTCAAAGTTGAAAATTTGTGTAAAAAATTGTCTTTTCTTGAAAATTGATATTTATTTTTGTTTAATTAATGATACTTATTACATTTTTGTTGTTAAAAACTAAAATATTCGTTTAATTCTTCTGTTAAAATTGATATATCCGTGTTGGAGGTGAGAAAAAATAGTGTAAAACTAATAAAATTTGTTTAAATTCGTCTTTTTATTCTTAAAATTAATATTTTCTATTGTTTAGAATACGTAATAATAACTTTTGAGGAATGTATAACCAGAAAATGTTAAAAAATCTTAGAAAATTGGTATTAAAAATATTAAATACAGTTGCTTCAATGATATCTTTTCGATATGTAAAGTGATTGTAACATTTAGAAATGTACTTCTGAAGAATGTATAATCGGAAAATGTTAGAAAATCTTAGAAAATTGGTGTTAAAAATATTAAATACAGTTGCTTCAATGATTTCAAAAACAAACTCTGTTAAAAAATTCTGTATGATTTCAAGTGAAAGTAATCTGAACCTGAATACATGGTATTTAAAATACAAAATTCACGATTATGAACTAATGTTGAAAACATGGGTAACATTAAATATACAGCTAATATTTAATTATAGATTAGAAAATTCTTAAATTGTATCCATATTTATTAAATATAGTACTGAATACAGTGAATAAGTGAAATATGTGAATAAGTATTGATATTTCTATGTTGCTTTTGAAAATACTAGTGTAAAATTATTCAAATTCGTCTTTTCTTTAAAATTGATATTTATTTTTGTTGAATTAATGATACTTGTTAAGTTTTTGTTGTTAAAATTAAAATATACGTTTAATTCTTCTGTTAGAAATCTATATTTCCAAGTTGTTGTTCAAAAGACTATTGTAAAACTAATCAAATTCGCTTAAATTCACCTTTTCACCTTAAAAAATAATATTTTTATTATTTTGTTTAATTAATTATACTGATTATGTCTTCCAAAATTCAAATTTTGGGATATTGCTGTAACTGTTATGAAATTGGAGTGTATAAAATGTCTCTTTTTTTCTCCCAGACTTCTAAATATACAAGAATGAGAGGTCATTGCATTGTCCATTTCCCTACCTAAGGTAAAAAATTGGGGGAGATGGGGGTGAAAAGGTATGGTGAGGGACTTCGGAGGAATAACTTTTGGTTTCAATATGACGTCACAAGAAGCAGGTGTTGTTTTCATATTTGCGTGTGCGTTGAATATTTACTGAAATGTGTTCGTTTATGCATTAAAATTCTACTTAGTTAGTATATAAAAGTATGATGAAATTTCCATTTAGAGTAAAAGTTAACCAAATTCGTTTAATTCGTCTTTTTTCGTTAAAAAATCATTAGTTTCCTTTGTTAATTGTTCAATTATCGAAATTCTTTGAGGTAACGACTGTTCAAAAACTAAAAAATATGCTTAAATTTCTATTTTAAGTTGTGTATCCTGATTTTATATTTAAAAAAATATATATGAAGATATCAGTTAAAAATTTAATATTTTCCGTTGTTTTGCTTAACAAATAATGTTCATGAAGGAAATGGTTGTCCAAAACTGGAATGCATGCTTAAATTTCTTTCTATCAAATTGATATTCTGAAGTTTGAGTTGAAAAAATCGTAAGAAATCAGTCTTTTTCTATAAAACTTGATATTTTCCATTGTTTTTTACTTAATTAACGATACTCATTAAGATTATAGCTGTTGAAAAACTAGAATGCATGTTTAACTTTCAACTTGTAAGTCGATACACTGATGTTGCAGTTGATAAAAATCGTAAGAAATCAGTCTTTTTCTATAAAAATCGATATTTTCCATTGTTTTTTACTTAATTATGAATGCTCATTAAGGTTATAGCTGTTGAAAAACTGAAATGTATGTTTAAGTTTTCTCTCTTAAGTTGATAAAAATCGTAAGAGATCAGTCTTTTTCCATAAAACTTGATATTTTCCATTGTTTTTTTACTTAATTAACGATACTCATTAAGGCTATAGCTGTTGAAAAACTAGGATACATGTTTAACTTTCAACTTTTAAGTCGTTACATTGATCATATAGTTGATAAAAATCGTAAGAAATCAGTCTTTTTCTATAAAACTGGATATTTTCTATTGTTTTTACTTAATTAATACTACTCATTAAGATGTCTATGAAGCAAAATTCAAATATATGTTTAACTTTCTTGAGTTAAATTGATAATCTCATCTTGTAGTTGAAGAAATCTAAATAAAATGGTTAAAAACTGAGATTTTTCAGGTGTTTCGCTTAATTAATAATACTCATTAAAATTATGGTTGTTCAAAATTCAAATATAAATTTAATCTTCATCATATAGTATGATTCTGAGTTGAGATGTGATTGATAATATTTTTAATTAGGGAAGGTTGTTCACCTCTCCTGTTAGAATAGAATGTTCCTTTTTTCCACTAGGGGGCGTTTGTGGAGGGGGATGCATGGTGGGGGCAGGAGGTACCGCAGGCGGCACCGCAGGCGGGACGCGGAGGGATGCGGAGGGGCGCGGAGGGATGCGGAGGGACGCGGAGGGATGCGGAGGGACGGTCCCTCTGTCCCTCCGCATGTCCCCGTACTGTCCTTTTCCTACTACTACTGTTTCTGCGGCTAGTGTTGCGCCTTAAATCATTAAACGGGTGTAACGAACCATTCCTTATTAATTGTTTATAAGGGAAAAAAGCTTTGAGTTTTAGAAAATGTGAAAAATTGTTTCCTAGCTGAGACACGGCCAACTTCATTAGAATCTTTTGCTTTTTAACTCTTTGAGGCATGCAATTGCGTTTGTGTAATTCTGAACTACCGCCGAAATTTGAAAATATTTTACTTTAAAATAAGTAAAAGCAGTTTCACGAAAATTTTCTACCTAGGTTAGAAAAAGTGAAATCTAATAAAAGTTTCTGGTGCGAATCTTTATTAATCGTAGATGAGATAAAATACGAGGGCAATTCGGAAAGTAACCTCCGTTTATGAATTAAAAAAAAAAAATTATGAAAGGAAACATGTTTTATTACGTATGAAAGACACGTTCTTCAGCTACTTCTCAACACAATTGCTGTATTAATTAAAACAATTATCATAACGGTAAATCAGCTTTGAAATTCCATCTTCACAGACTTCTGCCGCCGGCCTATTCAAGTGCGACTAGTTTTAAATTCGACTCGCACCACTCTTTCAATCCAAAGAATTTTAACATATTTTTCTATATAATTTGCTGATAAATGTACTACCGAAAATGTTTTAAAAAATAGTAGGTCAAGTGAAATATTACGAGAGCAACTCTGAATTTGTCAATATCAATAAAAGAATATGCTAAAATTCTTTGGATTGAAAGAGTGGTGCGAGTTGAATTTAAAAGTAATCGCAGTTGATTAGGCCGGCGGCAAAAGTCTGTGACGATGGAATTTCAAAGCTGATTTACCGTTATGATAATTGTTTTAATTAATACAACAATTATGTTGAGAAGTAGCTGAAGAACGTGTCTTTTATATGTAAGTAATAAAACATGTTTCCTTTCATCAGTTTTTTTTTTTAATTCATAAACGGAGGTTACTTTCCGAATTGCCCTCGTATATCCCAAGATGTTGGTGTTAGAGCTTTTTTATATAGGCTCTAAGGATATATGTCCTCTGTGTGGTATTTTTTTAAAGGATATTAACCCGTTACGCAAAGTTCGAAGAAAAAAAACGGAAAACTACGAACGATTAGGCCGTCGGACGTGATTAGCTTCGGAAGCAGCATGTCTCATCTACCAGCTTTCAGATCAGAACCTTTCACCCACTGTGGCTTGCATGATTATCTAAGTATAATTACACGAATTAGAACGTGAGCAGCTAGTCTGACTGATAACTCGATTTCATAAACTTTTTTTTTATCTTTGTTGGAAAATGTTAATTAAAAATCCTTAATTTAAGTAAACTGTCGTAATTTAGGTAATTATTCGGAAAATTGCAGTCGACCCTAAACAGAACAAAACATTTATCTCTGGTATGGTTATAATATCTGAAATATTATTATTATTAACTGTCATTTCAAATTTTTCAAATCAATAAACCTGAGGAATTGCAGTAGAAAATGACGCCAGGAAATTTCAATTAGATTACTCATATCTGAATCACGAATGATTGTAATTGAACAAAAAATATTAGGTTCTTTAGGTTGTTTAAGATTCATGTTCCGCTTATGAATAAGGTTAAAATTTATAGTAATACTTTAGTTTCTATTTAGTCTTTTTTTGAAGAATTTTCTGAAATTGCTTAGCTGAGAGGAAAAAAATGGTTTAATTAACCCTAACCTACATTGTCGTCGACCCTAAACAGAACAAAATACACTTCCCTTTGATAGTTCTAATATCTGGACTACTTTTTTAATATTAACTGTCATTGTAAATTTTTCAAATCAATAATCCTGAAGAATTGCAGTAGAAAATTACTCCAGGAAATTCTCAATCTCATTACTCATATCTGAATCACGAAAGACTGTAATTGAAAGAAAAGATCTTAAGTTCTTCAAATTATTAAAGATCCGTGTTCCGCTTTTGAATAAGGTAAAAATTGTAATCTATATTTAAATCTCGCAAAAAAGGTTTTATACTAATATTTTATTTTCTATTTAGGGTTTTCGTGAAGCATTTTATAAAATTGGTTAGTTGAGAAAAAAAATGGTTAATTTAACCCTAACCTAAATTATAGTCGACGTTTAACTGAACAAAATACCCATCCCTTCTACGTTCTAATATCTGAACTATTTTTTTCTTATTAACTGTCCTTGTAAATTTTCAAAATAACTAATCCTGAAGAATTGTAGTAGATAATTACAACAGGAGTTTCTCAATCATATTACTCATAACTGAGTCACAAAAAACTGCAATTGAAAGAAAAAGATGTTATGTTTTTCAGATTGTTAAAGATTCATGTTCTGCTTATGAATACGGTTGAAATTGTAATTTATATTTAAACTTCTCTAAAAAGGTTTTATACTAAAACTTTATTTCTTACATAGGGTTTTCGTGAATGAAGCATTATCTAAAATTGGTTAATTGAGAAAAACAATAGTTAAATTAATCCTAACCTAAATTATCGTCGACCCTAAACAGAACAAAACTATTGTTTTATTATTATTAATGGTCTTTGTAAAATTTTCAAATTAAGATCCTGAAGAATTGCAGTAGAAAATTACGCCAGGAAAGTCTCAATCACCTTACTCATATCTGAGTCACGAAAGATTGTAATTGACAGAAAGACATCTTCGGTTCTTCAGATTGTTAAAAGATCTTGTACCGCTTATGAACAACATAGAAAATGCAGTTTGTATTTAAACCTCGCAAAAAAGGTTTTATACTAATACTTTATTTTGTATTTAAGGTTTTCGTGAAGCATTTTTAAAAATTGTTAATTGCGAAAAAAAATATAGTTAAATTAACCTGTCCTACATTGTCGTCAGCCCTAAACAAAACAAAACATATATCCCTTCTATAGTTCTAATGCCTGAACTATTTTTTTTAAACTGTCTTTGTAAAATTTTCACATCAATAATCCTGAAGAAATGCAATAGAAAATTACGCCAGGAAAAAAAAATCTCAGCCACATTACTCAAATCCGAGTCACGAAAGATTGTAATTGTAAGAAAAGGATGTTATGTTCTTCAAATTGTTAAAGATTCATGTTCTGCTTATGAATAAAGTTAAAATTGTAATTTGTATTTAAACCTTACTAAAAAAGGGTTTATACTAAAACTTTTTTTAATATAAGGATTTCGTGAATGAAGCATTATCTAAAACTGGTTAATTGAGGAAAAATGGTTAATTTACCTCTAATCTAGATTGTCATCGATGCTAAACAGATCAAAATACATATCCCTTCTATAGTTCTAATGCCTGAACTATTTTTTTTTACTAACTGTCTTTGTAAAATTTTCAAATCAATAATCCTGAAGAATTGTAGTAGAAGATTACGCCAGGATATTCTCAATTACCTTACTCATATCGAAGTCACGAAAGTATGTAATTGGAAGAAAAAGATCTTAGGTTCTTCAATTTGTTAAAGATTCATGTTCCGCTCATTAATAAGGTTGAAATTGCTATCTATATTTAAACCTCGCAAAAAAAGGTTTCATGCTATTACTTTATTTTCTATTTAGGGTTTCCGTGAAGAATTTTATATAATTGGTTAATTGAGAAAAACAAAGGTTAAATTAACCCTAACCTAAATTATCTTCGACTCTAAATGGAACAAAACACACATCCCTTCTATAGTTTTATTGCCTGAACTATTTTTTTATTAATTGTCTGTACATTTTTCAAATCAATATCCTGAAGAATTGTAGTTGAAAATTACGCCAGAAAAAAATTCTCAATCACATTATTCATATCCGAGTCACGAAAGACTGTTATTATAAGAAAGAGATCTTAGGCTGTTCAGATTGTTAAAGATTCATATTCCGCTTATTAACTAGATTGAAATTGTAGTCTATATTTAAACCTTGCAAAAAAGAAAGTTTTATAGTAATGCTTTATTTTCTATTTAAGATTGTAGTCAAGTATTTTCTAATACTGGTCAATTGAGAAAAAATATTGATTAAATTAACAACTCTGATTTGAAAATTATTTACTGAGATGTGAAAATACATTATTTTAAGCATCTAAATAATTATAATGAAATAATACAGAACATAAAATAAAATAAAAAATCGGCTAAAAGATACCTTCTATCAGATATGTGATAAACAGAGAATTAGATTTATCTAATTAATATACTTTTAACGCAAAACCGTTAAATGTTGAAAATTACCTATTTTACTAACAAGAGGAAGCACAGAAAATCACCTCATCGCGTTCGCGGTAAAATTCCATAACTATTTAAAATTAAGTTTGCATATGAAAACGCAATTGGTCTGCGAAGTCATATCAGAATAGAAAACCTCTGAACTTATTTTTTTAGCGGTTGACTCGGAGGCTCAGCATTGTGTTTCCTTACTGCCAGTATTCCATGTTTTTGTGCAGGAAAACACAATGATAAACCTACGAGTCAACCGCTGAAATCGGATTTTCAGCTATTTTTCACCATTTATGTATTGTCCGATTGAGCAGACCGATTAAGTTTTAATATGCGAATCGAGTTTCGATTTCAGCCGTGAACTCAAACAAGTGATTGTTTGTGCTTTCATCCCCCTACCATCCCCCCCTAATTTTAGAGGAGCTGGAAGAAATTCAAGTTAACAAGCAAAACTTAAATACTTATTATTGTGTGGTACAATAGTACATTTCTTTCAACAAATAGAATCCTCTAAAATAAAAATAAATACAAAATATGATATACAAAAAAACCTCCCTAAAGGACACTCCCGAATAACGGACACCTCTTTATTACGGTCATTTTCTGATTTCACAACAGCTACATATTTGCTTTTTTTTTAATTATTTTTTTTTCCAGAAAATCGAACACCCCCAGAAAGTGGACAAATTCCACGGATACAAGGCGTAACTTATCAAGCTGTTTTATTGTATGTACATTGTACTGTCGTAAACACCTCCTACTAACTCCTCAACAAATTACCGTAGAAGAAAGTTACTGTTACAAAACGATTATCAATAAAATCTACTTTTAAATGATATACATAAACTGACTTAGGGCGTTTTTTAGTTTTTTTTTTTTTCCAAATCGCATTATACTTTTGTACTGAATTTTTTGAAACACTTGATACCTATACATGCACACATAAACATACACACACACATATATATACAGGGTGGTCATAAAAAAACTTTGCCGATGTATGGAGCTCTAGCGGCCAGTCCGCTCAACCGATCGACGTGAAATTTCAGATATAGCTATTCAGAGGTATGAGCTCGAGATTCTGTGAACGGCAACAAAATGGCGATCACGGTTACGGTTATAGTTACAGAAACTCGAAAATTTCCAATGGCAACACCCATTTTTTTCATCGCAAAATGCTCAGCGCATGCGAAAACCCTAGAGAGCGTTGGAACCGTCCGTGTATCGCAAGAAACGGACATGTTATGCACGCACAAAAAACTGTTCTGCGAATCTTGCCCCCCATAGAAAAAACTCAATTGGGGCGCAAGGAGGAAATTTGCATATGAAGCAGAGTCAGTATACTAATCTCTGATTACAATACAGAACGGAGAATTGAAACTTTTATTTTGATTACACATTTTCCACATGGGTGCCATCACCATTAATTGCCTGTGTTGACACACATGTGGAAAATGTGTAATCAAAATAAAAGTTTTAGTTTCTCCGATCTGTATTGTAATCAGAGATTAGTATACTGACTCTGCGTCATATGCAAATTTCCTCCTTGCGCCCCAATCGAGTTTTTTCTATGGGGGGCAGGATTCGCAGAACAGTTTTTTGTGCATGCATAACATGTCCGTTTCTTGCGATACACGTACGGTTCCAACGCTCTTTAGGGTTTTCTCATGCGCTCAGCATTTTGCGATGAAAAAAAATGGGTGTTGCCATTGGAAATTTTCGAGTTTCTGTAACTATAACCGTAACCGTGAACGCCATTTTGTTGTCGTTCACAGAATCTCGAGCTCATACCTCTGAATAGCTATATCTGAAATTTCATTTTGATCGGTTGAGCGGACTGGCCGCTAGAGCTCCGTATATCGGCAAAGTTTTTTTATGACCACCCTGTATATAATATATACACTTTTGTGCAAAATTTAAGGACGAGTTGCAAAATGCCAATTTTCAAGGGATTTTCAAGCGATAATTTTCACGCGAATATTCAAAAGGAAGTAATATAATTCAAATAATTACTATCCCTGCATAACAGTTAGTCCATGTAACATCTCATTCAGGTCACACATAGTCACAAGAGTCCCAGTCACTACGGCGAAACAAAAAATAGAAAATTACATATGTTTCTATTATGAGGCTCAAATGACTACTAAATGTGACTCCTCTGACAGTTCACTGCGACTGCTGCTTTGTGTCGAGTCACCAGGTGACTTTACAACGTCGTTTTATTGAGACTCTCATGTTACTGTCATTTGGAGACTCAATTTCAAAGTCATTGTGAATGTTACATTATTAAAAATCACCAAACAATGTCACATTAAAGTCACATGGTAACATTTTGTCACAAGACTTTGTCAAATGGTGACAGAGACCCTACTGTGAAGTAACCACTGTGAAAAGTGATGAAAAGTGACCATGTGACTATAATGGGACATTATTTGGTAATTTATCATAATGCAACGTTCACAATGACTTTGAAATTGAGTATCCAGATGAGAAGTCACACGAGAGTTTCAATGAAACAACATTGTTAAGTCACCTAGAGACTCGCCACAAAGCAGCAGTCTCAATGACTTGTCAGTGGAATCACATATAGTAGTCACTTGAGACGTATCGAATTTCCTATTTTTTGTTTCGCCGTAGTGATTGTGACTCTTGTGACGATGTGTGATCTGAATGAGATGTTATATGGACTAGCTGTTATGCAGGGATAGTGATTATTCGAATTATATTACTTCCTTTTGAATATTCGCGTAAAAATTACCGCTTGAATATTCCTTGAAAATTGGCATTTTATAAGTAATGCTCATACAAAAAAAAAAAAAAATCGTGATCGAAAGAAAAATCTCTTTCGCGAAAGTGTTTGAAAATTTTCACTTAAAAAATGATATTTTAATTGATCGAAGCACCTATTAATTTCACATGGTATGCGAGATAAATTGATACAGCTTATTGATCTCTTGATTATTATCTCGAAAAAAAAAATCCAAATGCATTAGTATACTATATTAACAAATACTATACTACAAACAAATACTATACTACTAACAAATACTATATTAGTAAATCTACAATTATACTTCCATTTTCGGAACCAGCTGAAACCGGTTCCAAAACTGAAAGTGTTCTTACATAAAAAGTCAGCAACCGAAACAAAAAAGTACAAAAGCACAACAATGGAGATTGACTTCCGGTATCTTATGCAAAAAAAAAAAAAAAAAAAACGAAAAAAGAAATCAAATTTGTAAATTTCCGAGAATTTTTGAACTTTCGAGTTTCTCCACCTGACTAGTGTGAACCCTCAGTATTTAAAATTTAATATACAAAAGTTATTTCAGTCTTTCATTATATTAAAAATTTCATATGAAACATCATGGTTAATCAAACAGTGTTTCCAAATAAAATAGATTTATCATATCTCGCTAAAATAACATAAACTTCATTAAATATTTTGAGATCTATCCTAATGTCTCTTTTTAATTTCAAAATGCAATCAATTGAACAATACGAAACAGCCGAACTCATGGTACTTAAATGTTGCATTAAGCTCTTCGTGACCACGTGAATCCCTTCTTTAATTTATCGTATTTAAATATTAATAACACGAAACAACCTTCGAAACTAAGCCAACCAACAAAATTAAAATCAGTATTATAATAGAGTTGAAACACGAAGCAACTTTTATAAATAGAATCAACGGAGTTTAAAAAAAATTAAATATTAAAATGTTAGCAAGAAATCTGTAAATATTACGTAGAGACATTGAGAGTTTGAGTTTCTCTATGTGATTGGTGGGGACTCTTAATTATTTAAAATTTAAGACACAGAAATTATTTTAAAATTTCAATCTATTAAAAACTTCATATCAAACATCATGGTTAGTAAAACAGTGTTTCCAAATGAAATAGATTAAACATATCTGGCTAAAATAACATAAACTTAATTAACCTTTTCAGGCCTGGTGTACCATTAATAGTACATGTTTTTTAATGGTGTATTACTTTGTTTTAAGAAATAATTTTGCTACTATTTATATGTAGTAATGTTAGTGCTTGTCCATGAATTTACTATATGACTTCATGTTTCTTTACGCATTTAGTAATAATAATAATTATTTTTACTTGCTTAATTCTCTTTGCGCCGTTTGCGATTCTGTTATTTTAATCACATATTTTACTATTTAAATTTTAATAAAAGTTACTTTAATAAATGAAACATGTTTAATAAGGTTAAAAAGTATTAGAAATCTATAATAATCTTATAGTAATACAATATTTTCTAAAGATCTCCAAAAATTCTTCCTTAGTCTGTTGTCATGAATGATGAATTGTACTACAAAATTCGTTATATTCCAGGCAATGAAATATTCGTTAAATATTAATTAATCTATTTGGATAGGTAGTGTAAATTTAATTAAAGTAAAGATAATTTTTTCTAAAAATTTAAAAATTAAAAAAAAGTCGGATCCGATAAATATTTTGAGCTTTGTTCTAATATCTTTTTTTTTTTAATTTCAAAACTCAATGAACAAAACAAAACACCCGAACTCGTTGCAATTAAATGTTCTTTCATGATCTCGTAAAACCTCCCCTTTAATTTATCGTATTTAAATATTAATAAGACGAAACAACCTTCGAAACTAAGCCAACCAGCAAAATTAAATTCAGTATTATAATACAGTAGAAGCATGAAGCAACTTTTATAAATAGAATCAACCGAGTTAAAAAAAAATACAAAAATCAAAACCTAAGCCAAATACTAAGCTAAAATAATAGATATAAATTAAGATATAGTAAATGAAATAGGCAATGCTTGCGTGAGAGAAAGAGATCTGCTTTTTGTAAATCGCGAAAAAAATTAAACGTTGTTTTGAAAATAAATTCAGATAATAAAGATATGAATAAACATCTATTTTTTATATAAATGTTTCATTATGTTGAACTTTCTTTTTATTCGAGCAAAGCCAATCAGCAATGTTGTTTGTAAGCCAAATATGTTTCCAGCCCATAAAGCTTTCAAATAACATTGGCGCCAACTTTTACTAGATCTAGCAGCACGGAAACATTGTTGCAGAATGTTATTTTGTAAATATAGCAACAAATGTGCGATAATAATGTTATGATAGAAAAAAAATGTCATATATCTCAGAAAATGGAATCATCTAATATAAAAATCTTTGTATTTTATTTTCTTGTATATGAAATTACTATCATCGTTTCGATTTTAATGTAAAAGAAGATTCAGTGTTCTTTCCCTAGTAAGCTATGGCATAGCTTTTATCTCGGGCTTTGAGAAATGAAAACCTAAGCCAAATACTAAGCTAAAATAATAGATATAAATTAAGATATAGTAAATGAAATATTGCATAGCTTTTATCTCGGGCTTTGAGAAATGAAAACCTAAGCCAAATACTAAGCTAAAATAATAGATATAAATTAAGATATAGTAAATGAAATAGGCAATGCTTGCGTGAGAGAATGAGATCTGTTTTTTTGTAAATTGCGGTAGTTCTCATTTTTCCGTCTTAAATAGTATTTTATGCCGTATTCTGGCATTTATTTTTATTTTCTCCCGACTAAATAAAAATTAAACATTGTTTTGAAAATAAATTCAGATAATAAAGATATGAATAAACATCTATTTTTCATATAAATGTTTCATTATGTTGAACTTTCTTTTTATTCGTGAAAACCAGTGAGCAATGTCGTTTGTAAGCCAAATACGTTTCCAGCCCATAAAGCTTTCAAATAACATTGGCGCCATCTTTTACTAGACCTAGCAGCACGGAAACATTGTTGCAGAATGTTACTTTGTAAATATAGCAACAAATGTGCGATAACAATATTATGACAGAAAAAAAAAATGTCATACATCTCAGAAAATGGAATTGTCTAATATAAAAATCTTTGTGTTTTATTTTCTTGTATATGAAATTACTATCATCGTTTCGATTTCAATGTAAAAGAAGATTCAGTGTTCTTTCCCTATTTTGTATTTGACATTTTTTTAAGGATTATTTTGATTAAGAACAGGAAAGTACATAAAATACACGAAGTCATTGAAGTACATATAAAATATACATTTCGTACAATCTGTGATACAATGAATATTTATTAATAATTTACAGGGCCACTTAAAAGTATTCCACTACATAATGGTATACGGGAAAATATTGTTTGGGTCGTGTTTTAATTATATTAAACTATTTCACATTTTATTAAAATGATATTCGTTTCTGAATTTTATTATAAGTTACTTCCTGTACAATAAAAAGCAGATAGCATTTACAAAAACACACAAGTATGAAAAATCATGCGTTAAGCATAGATTATGAAGCACTTTCCAACACTTAATGAAATCTTTAACAAAACTTTGTTATTTAGGGAAATAATAGTGTATAGCCAAATATACCCAAATATGTATTCCAGTACATTAGAACAGCCCTGTATTTCATATGTCAGTTCATATAATGGGAAAATTTAGCTTAGCAAGAAAATACCCAGTAGCTTGAGATTTCTTTTTCAGCAATTCATACTATTAGATGGAAATATACTTGAATACTTTTGTTCAGTCCTGTAGTTTACATTGTACCTTTATTAAACGTCAGCATTAGCTAAAATTTATTGTAAACTAAAACACTTTTAAAACAACTGAAAACACATTCTCATAAATCATCATTTATACGCGTCCATGTACCGAATTCTTTGCGTGGCCCTGTATATCCTTTAATCTATATTCTGCAAACATTTCTCAGTAAATTGAATGAAGCTCAGCGTAAAAATGCATAGCTTATTTAGGAACCACGTTTAAATAATTTACGCTCATATTCAGTAACGTTGGTGAGCTCTTTACGGGTAGCCCTGTATATCAACTATAACATTTATACACACCATATAATGTGCATATTATTAGCGAAATATAAACGCGCATATCATAATTAAAATGCATTTCATCCCTCCATCAGCCATCATCGGACACATATACGGTACTTCGGAAAAAATATACTATTTGAAATCTTTTGTGTGGCCCTGTAAATGCTATGTACTTCATATTATGCAAGACAGTAGTGTATAATTTATATTAAGCTTCAGAGACATATATCAATTTTATTATACATGGAAAAGCTTAATATATTTAAAATATGTAATGGGAAACTTTTGATTCGCCCTGTAGATAAACTAATCATGGTAGAAACTTCATTTTCGATAGGACTTGTGCTAGGGTAAACGTCAATAACGTCCTAAAATTTCATGGCAATCCGAGTATATTAACGATTTTTCCCCATAGGCCGTAATGTAATGGGAAACTTTTGATTCTCTCTGTAGATAAACTAATCATGGTAGATACTTCATTTTCAATAGGGTTCGTGCTAGGGTAAACCTCAATAACGTCCTAAAATTTCATGGCAATCCGAGTATATTAACGATTTTTCCCCATAGGCCGTAATGTAATGGGAAACTTTTGATTCGTCCTGTGGATAAACTAATCATGGTAGAAACTTCATTTTCGATAGGACTTGTGCTAGGGTAAACGTCAATAACGTGCTAAAATTTCATGGCAATCGGAGCATATTAACGATTTTTCCCCATAGGCCGTAATGTAATGGGAAACTTTTGATTCTCTCTGTAGATAAACTAATCATGGTAGAAACTTCATTTTCGATAGGACTTGTGCTAGGGTAAACGTCAATAACGTCCTAAAATTTCATGGCAATCGGAGCATATTAACGATTTTTCCCCATAGGCCGTAATGTAATGGGAAACTTTTGAATCTCTCTGTAGATAAACTAATCATGGTAGATACTTCATTTTCAATAGGGTTCGTGCTAGGGTAAACATCAATAACGTATAAAAATTTCATAGCAATCCGAGTATATTTACGGGAGTTAGAGCGCGGACAGACGGACAGACGGACAGACGGACAGACGGCCAAAACCGAATGCATAAGCACTTTTCAACTTTGTTGGAAAGTGCTAATAACAAAAGATCTCGATCACTATGTTGTATCCGAAGTACTGTATACTATTACAGCAAGATCTGTATAGCTTTAAACGTTCGTTATAGCACGAACGCACCTCATTTGCTACACTTGATGTATCATTACGAACTTGTTAACCCATTAGTGCCTAGCGTCCCTTTTTCGGGACGCTTATAGAAAAGGCAAAAAAGCACTTTTCACACCTGTAAATAGAAAGATAAATAGGCATTTTTTTGTCACAAGACAAATTCCTCAACAAATTAAGATAAAAGTTATTCTTTTTTAGCACTTTCCAACAAAGTTGAAAAGTGCTTATGCATTCGGTTTGTCTGTCCGTCTGTCCGTCTGTCCGTCTGTCCGCGCTCTAACTCCCGTAAATATACTCGGATTGCTATGAAATTTTTATACATTATTGAGATTTACCCTAGCACGAACCCTATTGAAAATGAAGTATCTACCATGATTAGTTTATCTACAGAGAGAACCAAAAGTTTCCCATTACATTATGGCCTATGGGGAAAAATCGTTAATATACTCGGATTGCCATGAAATTTTAGGACGTTATTGACGTTTACCCTAGCACAAGTCCTATTGAAAATGAAGTTTCTACCATGATTAGTTTATCTACAGGGCGAATCAAAAGTTTTCTATTACATTACGGCCCATGGGGAAAAATCGTTAATATACTCGGATTGCCATGAAATTTTAGGACGTTATTGACGTTTACCTTAGCATGAACCCTATTGAAAATGAAGTTTCCATTATGATTAGTTTATCTACAGGGCGAATCAAAAGTTTTCTATTACATTACAGCCCATGGGGAAAAATCGTTAATATACTCGGATTGCCATGAAATTTTAGGACGTTATTGACGTTTACCCTAGCACAAGTCCTATCGAAAATGAAGATTCTACCATGATTAATTTATCTACAGGGCGAATCAAAAGTTTCCTATTACATTACGGCCTATGGGAAAAAAATGTTTCAAAGGAATTTTAAAGATGTTATACCCTGTCAAACATATTAAAATATGCATTCTATAAAATATAAGGTGAAAATGTAGCTATTATTCATTTACAGGGCCACACAAAAGAATTTCATTAGATAATGGTAAAAGGGGGAATTGTGTGTGACATATTTTAAATATATTAAGATTTTTCATGTATAATAAAATTGATATATGTCACTGAAGCTTAATATAAATTATACGCTACTGTTTTGCATAATATGAAGAACATAGCAATTACAGGGCCATACAAAAGATTTCAAATAGTATATTCTCTCCGAAGTACCGTATATGTGTCCGATGATGAAATGCATTTTAATTATGACATTCGCGTTTATATTTCGCTAAATATATGCATATTATATGGTGCGTATAAATGTTATAGTTTATATACAGGGCTCCCCAAAAGAGCTCACCAACGTTACTGAATATGAGCGTAAATTATTTAAACATGGTTCTTAAATAAGCTATGCATTTGTTCGCTGAGCTGCATTTAATTTATTGAGCAATGTTAGCAGAATATAGATAAAGGGATATACAGGGCCACGCAAAGAATTCGGTACATGGACGCCTATAAATGATGATTTATGAGAATGTGTTTTCAGTTGTTTTAAAAGTGTTTTAGTTTAAAATAAATTTTAGCTAATGCTGACGTTTAATAAAGGTACAATGTAAACTACAGGGCTGAACAAAAGTATTCAAGTATGTTTCCATCTAATAGTATGAATTGCTGAAAAAGTAATTTCAAGCTACTGGGTATTTTCTTGCTAAGCTAAATTTTCCCATTATATGAACTGACATATGAAATACAGGGCTGTTCTAATGTACTGGAATACATATTTGGGTATATTTGGCTATACACTATTATTTCCCTAAATAACAAAGTTTTGTTAAAGATTTCATTAAGTGTTGGAAAGTGCTTCATAATCTATGTTTAACGCATGATTTTTCTTACTTGTTTTTTTAAGTGGTGGGAAACCCAAATTTTCATTTTTAATGAAGAAAATACTCTGGGCATTAATGGGTTAGTATAACTATAATTTCTCATTTGTATCTCTTAACCCTTTAACGGACAAAGAAATAAATGATTGACACCGGTAATTGCGAACAAATATATTTTTAAATAAGAAAAAGTGATTTTTCTCATACATAATAAAATGGATTTTTTTAAAATTAAAATTCCGGTGTCGATGTTGCATATCGGAATTAAAATTTTGTGTTTTTGTGGAGAAGCCAATGAACTTTTAAGGTTTAAACTGTATTCTTGGCATTTTCATTTGTTTTCTCCAGACTAAATAAAAATTAAACATAGCTTTAAAAATAAATTTACATAATAAAAATATTAATAAACATCTATTTTTAATATAAATGTTTCATTATGTTTAAAATTTTTTCTTTTATTCTTACAAAACCAGTGAGCAATGTCGTTTGTAAGCCAAATATGTTCCCAGCCCATAAAGCTTTCAAATAACGTTGACACCATCTTTTACTAGATCTAGCGGCACGGAAACATTATTGCAGAATGTTGCTTTGAAAATATAGCTACAAATATGCGACAACAACATTATGATAGAAGAAGAAAAAAGTCATACATCTTAGAAAATGGGATTGTCTATTATAGAAATCTTTATATATTTTCTCTTGAATGTTAAATTACTGTCATCGTTTCTATTTGAATGTAAAAGTAGATTCGACACAGGACTTCGTGTTCTTTAACTGTTTGTATAGCTAAAAATAAATCAGATTTCATATTGCAGATGACATACTTTTTAAGAGTTATTTTGATTGTAAAGGAAAAAAACAATATGTGATACATGTTATCTCTGCGATGAAAAAAATGTAATGAATTATTAAATTTTAATTTATATATAAGACTGCTTTGTTTTACCGAAAGAAGTAGTCTGAATATTTTTCCCTTTTCTTTCTTTTTCTTTTTTGTTGTTGTTGTTTTTTTCTTTGATTTATTTTCAAAATCTAGCTTTCAAGCAATGGTTGCCATGGAAATGACTACTTGTGAAAGTGCGTATTTCTTCTAATGAATTTTTTCAATTTCTCGTATATTATTATAACTCAAGAACCGTTAAAGATAAATAATTCAAACTTGGAACAGGTCTTATTTGAAAAAAAAAATTATTTTTGAAAAAATATGATTTTAAAAACATAAGTGATATCACTTTTTTCACATTTTTATTTTAAATATATTTATTTATTTATTTATTTATTTTTAGAAAATTATTATTTCTTAAAAGGCAGAATCAAAATTAAAACTTAGATATTTATTCTTGTTCAAATGAAAAAAATATATATATTTTAAGGGTTTAAAATTACTCCACTTCTTTAATAAATTTTAAATTTTAAATTCTTTTTTAAAAAATATAACAAGTCTTATTATCTGATTTTGTTTACAAATAATATGATTAAACATTACAAAGGAAATTAAAGAAAATAACTCTATAAATAAAAATTATTTTAAAATGTGTCTCGAACTCCCTTAAACATGATTTTAGGCCGTATCTTTTGTATTTCAATTTGTTCTCCCCTGGCTAAATAAAAACTAAACGTATCTTTAAAAATAAATTTCGATAATAAAAAAATGAATAAACATCTATTTTTCATATAAATGTTTCATTATGTTGAACTTTTTATTCTTTTATTCTCGCAAAACCAGTGAGCAATATCGTTTGTAAGCCAAATATCTTTCCAGCCAATAAAGCTTTCAAATAGCGTTGGCACCATCTTCTACTTGATCTAGCGGCACGGAAACATTGTTGCAGAATGTTGCTTTGTAAACATTTCAACAAATGCACGATAACAATATTATGATAGGAAAAAAAATGTTACACATCTCAGAAAATCTGATTGTCTAATATAGAAATCTTTGTATTTTTTTTCTTGAATATGAAATTACTATCATCGTTTCCATCTGAATGTAAAAGAAGATTGAACACAAGATTTAATTTTCTTCCTCTGTTTGTATCGATAAAAATAAATCAGATTTCATATTTGAAACATTTTTTAATGATTATTTTGATTAGAAATGTCGAAGTGAATATATCACACATGATATCAATGAAAAAATATGTTGACTTCTGAAATTATATTATTTATATGACTGATTTATTTTACGAGTGCGTTTATCTTCATTATTACTTTTTTTTCACAATTTCTCGTATTTAAATTGTTATAACTCAAGAACTGTTAAAGATAAATACTTCAAACTTGGAGCATGTCTTTCTTGATTTGGCAAATTTGAAAAAAAAAAAATATATTTATTTTTGAAAATATGATTTTTTTAAAATAAGTTACATCATTTTTTTTAAATATATATATATTTTTAGATTAATATTTTTTAAAACTCTGAATCAAATTTGAAATTTAAGTATTTCTGTTTTTTAAATGTGAAAAAAATTGAAACTCTACAAATAATATTGTGAGTTATAACGATTTTAAATTACCCCTCGTTTTTAATAAATTTTAATTATTATTATTATTATTATTTAGGTATGAATAGTTTTATGATATAATTTTGTTTAAAAATAATGCATTTAATCGCGACAAAAAATTCAAAATTTTAGCTCAATTTAATGAAAAACAAATTATTTTAAAATGCGTCCTAGACCCCATTAAACAGGTTTTTATGCTGTATTCTTGGCAATTCCATTTTTTTTCTCCCGGCTAAATAAAAATTAAACGTAACTTTAAAAATAAATTTAGATAATAAAGATATAAATAAACATCTATTTTTTATATAAATGTTTCATTATGTTGAACTTTTTATTCTTTTATTCTTGCAAAGCCAGTGAGCAATGTCGTTTGTAAGCCAAATATGTTTCAAGCCCATAAAGCTTTCAAATAGCGTTGGCACCATCTTTTACTAGATCTAGCGGCACGGAAACATTGTTGCAGAATGTTGCTTTGAAAATATTTCAACAAATGCACGATAACAATATTATGATAGGAAAAAAATCTTATCCATCTCAGAAAATCTGATTGTCTAATCTAGAAATTTTTTCATGTATTTTTTTCTTCAATGTAAAATTACTATTATCGTTTCCATCTGAATGTAAAAGAAGATTCGACTCAAAATTTAATGTTCTTCCTCTGTTTGTATAGCTAAAAATAAATCGTATTTCGTATTTGACATATTTTTAAGGATTATTTCGATTAGAAAAGTCAAAATAAATATGTCATACATGATATCTGTGCGATGAAAATGTATGATGAATTATCAAATTATAATTTATATATATGACTGCTTTATTTCACGAAAAGCAGTTTTGAATATATATATGTTTTTAATATTTGGAAAAACCGTTACACTGTGTTTTTTTTTTTTTTTTTTTTTTGTTTTTTTTTTTTTTTTTTTTTTTTAATATTTAAATAAGGATTTTCCAAAACTACATACTTTATTCGTATGGACAATTTAATTGTTTTTACTAATATGTAATAATTTAAATAAACATTTTGTACAAATAACAATAAAATAAAAACAAAGCAGGACGCATTTCGAGCTAAAACAAAAAGAGCCCACCATTAGACGAAGCATACACGTGTCCTTAAGGGGACAATGTCAGAGATAAATTGAAAGAAAGAAGGTGAAGAGTACAAAGAGTGCGACAAATGACATTAGTTAAAAGAGCATAGCTGTTGTAATTGGAATTTTTAATGGTAGTTGTTACTATTTTAGCTCGAAGCGCATCCTGCTTTATCGCCAATTTTCGCACTCTTTGTAGTCTGTATCCTTTTTCTTTTAACTCTGACTTTGTCCCCTTACGGACACTTGTATATTTAAGCTGATGATGGTCTGTTATTGTTTTAGCTCGAAACATGTCCTACTTTTTTTTATAATTATTTTTAGAAGGTGTATTATTTGAATTATTAACTATCGCCAGTGTATTCTATGTTTTTTTGCGGTAAAATGTAATAAACTAATACTTTCTCAATTAACACAAAGTGATTCGACGAATAGCCGATCGAATTACCGACGATGGGCCAACAATCTGTGATACATTAATTATATGTTTAATTATATGAAATAGTATGAGCACTTATTACTTACTCATCATATATAGTATAGTGTACATCTTAAAATAGTTCTAAAAATAGATTTTTTTGTCGGATTTGCATATTTCAGACACTGGAGATTCCGAAAAACATACTTTAGAAAAAAAATGTCATTCGTCTGTCTGAAAGAAACAAAACTAGGACATTTTGAATTTGAAGTCGTTGTTATAGTTTGGAAATCTAACAAAGCTTTCAAATTAAAACTTTTCTTTTTTAAATTATGTAACAACTTTTTTATGAAAAAGTGCGAAACATCTGTTCTTGTAATTTTATTTGAATATATATATATATATATATATATATATATATATATATATATATATACCGGGTGTCCCAAAAATGACTGATGGATTTTAAAATTCAATAAGTTGCAAACGGTAACAGCTATTTAAAAATTTTTTGCAGGAGGATTCTGTATAATGTCTGGATTTTTTTACCGTAATTTTTATTTTAGTTCGAATTTCAAACAATAGGTGGCATTGACGGCGATTGAAGGCCAGGTCGACGCTTCACTCAGCACTGATCTCCTGGCCTTCAATCGCCATCAGCGCCACCTATTGTTTGAGATGCGAACTAAAATAAAAAATTACGGTAAAAAAACTCCTGACATTATACACAACCCTCCTGCAAATTTTTTTTAAATAGCTGTTACCGCTTGCAAGTTATTGAATTTTAAAATCCATCAGTCATTTTTTGGACACCCGGTATATATACACACACACAACATTTTGTAAATATCAATAAGTAAACTTATAATTTTTTTTATTTTCGCGTTAATATATATAAAAAAAAAACCATTGATAGAACAGATGCTTTATTTTCTCATATTTCCCAATATTATGCTTCAAATGATCTGATCTTGTCATAGAAATTTATCAAAAACTTAATAATTTAATACTTCATTTCTTTTTAAATATAACGTATGCTGACATATGTGTTTCAACGTCATGTTAAACAAATTAATATTTCCAGTTGAGAACACAAACAATTTCCAATTCAATTAAATTTATTTTACTCCGAACAAAATCTAACAGCAATTATCATTCATGCTAGCTTAGCAATTTTAAAGTCATCACTATCACCCAGAACGCAGGAGATGACATTATAAATAGAAACAACAGTGCTGACAATCGTTCAAAAACATAAACGCAAGATGTGCGAGTACAAAATATTAAAAATAGACATTGTTCCCTTGAACAAGCTGACAGTGTTATTTTTCAATTGATGATATCATAAGCTGTGTAGTTTGAACATTTGAAGCTGTGTACTTGATCCCCATGTGTTGTTAATTATACAATTATTTTATTACATATTCTTGTATTCTTGTATACATAGTACATATTCTGTATTTACGAAATTGTTGTTTTTGAAAAAAAAGCTTAAAATGTATTTTTTAAATGTTTAATAATATTTTTTAAGATAACAATTTCCTGAGTTTGCATTTCAATTGGACTTAGTGAATATAGTGGAATAGTTTGAACTGCGAAACTCTCTACTTGATCTCTATGTGTTGTTCACTATTCAGTTATTAAATTCTATATTCTGCATTTACGAATTATTTTTTTCTTTTTTTTTTTAGAAAAAAAGGTTTAAAAATATATTTTTAAAATGTTTAGTAATATTTTTTAAAGATCAGAAATTTCTGAGTTTGCATTTCAACTAGACTTAGAGAATATAGTGAAGTAGTCTCTCACCTTTAAGTTTAATTTCTATAAATGATTTTTTATTTTCATCTTTTGTAAAGAGAAGCAAAAACGAAAAATTGTAAACAATTTTGCTTAATACAGGCTCCAGTTAAATGATTTTGGATTACTTGGATTCAACTCTTCAATAAAAAAGTAAATTCCTTAAACTTGTATTTTTTAAATAATAAAAAATCTTAAAGTTTCAATACCATAAACAATTTCCTTTTCAAAAATTTATGGTTTCATGCTGTATATAAGAAAAAAATTACCATTGTCAAAAAGCGCAAAACATCTTGAAAAATTTCAGTTATTACTAGTGCAGAAAGAATTGCTAAGTATCCAGCTCTTTTTGCTGCCAGTATTTTAATACCAGGAATGTTCTTTCATTCCCAAATAGCAAGCTGGTATGAAGGTCAAACTACATCCGAGTACTCTTTAAAATTTTGCTAAACACAAAATATTGGTTTTTCTGATACTATAAATATTCACGCAAACATTTTCATTTTCAATCAACGTCTTCGTAGAACAGACTGCCGCTAAATTAGCCAGATTCGTATTAACATTAATATAAAGATTGATTTTTCTTATTCTTCAGTGTTTAAATCATATAAGAGGCTACTTCACTCAAATGAAAAAACCCGTTTGCTAATTCTAATCCTATGGAAGAAATTTATAAATATATCTCGATTGCATTTCAGTATTTTTAAGGGAGACCCGTAAGAAAAAACCCAAAATTTTTATTATTGATTTTAAAGTAATGAATTTTGGTATACTAATTAAGAATCGTCGTGTAAGGAATAATTAGCAAAAAAATTCACTTTTTATTAAAAAGTATATTTTTATGGGGATTTTTATGATTTTGTTTTGTCGAAAAATACACTTTTTAAAATTACTCCTCCTCATTTAATTTTCAATATTTTGGTATTACTAAAATTTCTTAAGTAGTGTTATAATATATAGAAAAAAACTAAGGAGAGATATTTTTAATTTTCTTTTTTAATCGGCTAAAAAAAAAAAAAAAAAAAAAAAAAAAAAAAAAAAACGCATGGTAAATTTTCTTAAAATCGTTATAATTTTCATGTTTACCAACTTATGTAAAATTTTCAGAAATAGTTAAAAAAATATCTTTCCTTACTTTTGTTGCAAATTTTTTAAAGATTCTAAAAACATAAACACTTTGTTTCTAAATCATTTCACTGAGCCTTAGTACTTTGAACTTAGGTAAAATATGAAAAAAGTCATTCTCAGGAAAACACGTTTTAAATGGCCACAAGTCCTTTAAACTCTATCGTGAGTACAATTTAAAAAGTTCATTTTCTACACGTCCAAGTATCCCCAAGTTCTGAAATTTTGCATGGATATTTGCAAATATGTATTTTATCGTTTTCTGAGAAAAATTTTTTTTGAACTTTTGATGATTTTTGGCCGAAAATGGGTTACGGGTCTCCCTTAAAGGATATATTTTGCATTGGATAGCTGAGATCGATCTGTATCCAGGCCGTTTTTTGCTTTTTTGATTTTGTTAACAGATATTTTTTTGGAGGACGTTTTCATTTTCGGAACCGGGATGGAAAGCGTAAGCACCCTCCTAAAACATATCGGCCTACATTCTGGTCCATCTCAGCTATTCAATGCAAAAAATAACTTTTGAAAGTATTGAAATTCAACCCAGATCTTTATACGTTTCTTCCATAGGATTAGCATTAGCGTATGGGTCTTTTCATTTGACTAAGTAGCCCTTTAACGCAACTTAAAATGTTTACTTGAGGATTGATAGAATCAGACAAAACGATATTTTTTAATGATAAAATTAACTAATACAGTGAAACCTCCAAATAAGGGACACCTATGGGACCACAACTTTTGTCCCTTAAATAGAGGTGTCCCTTATTCAGAGTTTCTTACACAGTGAAACCTCCAAATAAAGGACATCTATGGGACCGCTACTTTTGTTAATTAAATAGAGGTGTCCCTTATTCGGAGTGTCCCTTATTTGGAGGTTTTACTGTATTTTGTCAAAACTTCTAGGAAAGGTTTTCAAAAATTACAGTAGGAAAAAATTTCTTTTCGTTTAGAAATTCTTCCTTAAATGTCGAAAATCTATTGTTTTCGAGGTTCCAAAAGTTTTTTTTTTCCAAATCGCAAACTCGTATAAAGCTCGAACTATTTCTTAGTATTCTTTACAAGTTTGTAAAACACGAAATATCGGGTTTTCTGGTACTATAAGTATTCACGTAAATAGTTTCATTTTCAAACAACGCATTCATAGAACATACTGGCGCTAAATTAGCAAAATTCATACTAACATTAATGTAAAGGTCTTTTTTTTTCTTATTCTTCTGTGTTTAAATAATTTAACACAGCTTACAATTTTTACTTGAGGGTTGATAGAAGCAGAAAAAAGCTATATTTCGTATTGAGAAAATTAATTAATATTTTGTAAAAGCTTCTTGGAAAAGTTCTCAAAATTTACGGCATGAAAAAAATGCTTTTCTTTAGAAAATCTTTCTTAAATTTCAGGAATCTATTGGTTTCTAAGTATCAAAAGTTCTTGAAGGATCGCAAATTCGTATAAAGTACGAATTACTTCCGAGTATTTTTTACAAGTTTTCTAAACACGAAATATCGAATTTTCTGATGTTGTAAATACTCTCATAAACATTTCCATTTTCAAACAACATCTTTATAGAACAGTCTGGCTAAATTAGCAAGATTCGTATTAACATTAATATAAAAGTATCTTTAAAAATATTTACTTAATTTTGAAGATATTCAGTCCAATAAAGCACCAGTCATCTACACTTTCTTTTAAGCAGCATCTTAAAAGCGCTGTTAAAGACTTTTGAAAATATTAAGTAATCAAATTATGTAACCAATCAACTACACTTATCTTCTAAGCAGCATCTTTAAAGCATTGTTAAACACTTAATCGAATCTTTGAATAGCATACAAACACCTATTGCTTGCTAAATCGAATTACAAAAACAGCACCCAAAAATAACTGTCTGCCTCTTCACGAGAGAATGAAGAATGAAGACTGATTGTTACCTGCTCGTTATTTCTCTCCATTTTTCCCCATCTCCCATGAAAAAAATTCTTCAAAAATTTACATTATTTTTGCTTTATTTTACCTTTTCAACCTCCATAATTTAAGTAAACGTAAGTTTTAAAACGCCGAAAATGTCAATTAGCAACATGAGTAAATCTTTAAAAATATTTAATGAATAAACTTGAAAATATTACGTAATCAAATTAATATCCAATCAACTACATTTATCTTTTAAGCAACATCTTCAAAGCGTTGTTAAAGACTTCCACGAATCTTTGAATAGCTTACAAACACCTATTGTTAGTTAAATCGAACCGCAAATAGCGCCCAAAAATACCTGTCTGCCTCTTCACGAGAGAGTGATGACTTCTTGTTAACCTGTTCGTTATTTCTTTTCATCTTAAAGTAAAGCAATTTGTTCTTGCACAGATTTAAATGTTATTTTAGGACGTAGAAAGAAAGGGTAAGGAAAATTAATAACAAAGGAGAATCACACAGAAAGTACAATAAAGGGAACACAAGACCTTTAATCATTCATAAAATCAGTTTTTCGATTTTGTAATATTCAGAATGTTTCATAATTTCTCAAAAATATGTAAATGAGTAGAAAATGAAGTAATTGTGGAAAACTAAATTAACTGAAGACGACTAATGTGTAGGAGTAAGATCTTTTTTTCTTTCTCCAGGATATAATTTAAAAATAAATCAATACATTTTCAAAAACAGTGGATCTTTTTTAAAAACAACATATATTTACGAACTAGTACTTAAGAAAATATAGTTTTCAATTTTCAAAACTAAGGTACGTCATTTTAAAGAAGATTTCCTATTGAAATAACTTTATCGTAGATGAAAAGACAATAAAAGATGAAAGAAAGTTGTTCTAAGGTTCATCTGTTTATGATTTAGACTTTTGGGAAGTTTTTCATGTATGGAAAAGCTCTAGTAATTTGGTTAATGACATTGGTTTGGTTAATGGTTCAGTACTCCAATTTTTTCTAATGTCTGGTTTCCATTCCTGTAATATCACTCCCCCTCCCCCCTCCTTTTCTCCTTGATTTGGACTCGTCCAGTGGGAAGAGACATATGATTGGTCTCCTGAGTACGCGTGCCAGTTTACTTTTACTGTTGCTTTGCGACGTTTCATGGTCAGTTCGCCTTAGCGGCGAGCTCAGATGCACGGTTTATTTTATTTTATTTTATTTAACGATGTGACTTTCTTTTACGTTTTCCATTTTTTTAGCACTGAGGATGGGACTTTAATATGGGTTCCCGAAACGACTGTATGCTTTTAACATCTTTTATTTTATAATATTAGGGCTCTTTAACATTGTTTATTTATTTAGTTATATATAAGCACAAAGTACAATCCTCCCCCCCTTCTTATACCAAACAATGTCACATTAAAGTCATATGGTAACTTTCTGTCACAAGACTTTGTCAAATGGTGACAGAGATCCTACTGTGAAGTAACCATTGTGAAAAGTGATGAAAAGTCACCATGCGACTATAATAGGACATTATTTGGTAATTTATCATAATGCAACGTTCACAATGACTTTGAAATTGAGTGTCCAGACGAGAGGTCACACGAGAGTCTCAATGAAATAACATTGTAAGTCACCTAGAGACTCGCCACAAAGCAGCAGTCTCAATGACTTGCCAGCGGAGTCACATATAGTAGTCACTTGAGACTCATAAAAGAGACGTATCGAATTTCCGAAAAATATGTAAATGAGTAGAAAATGTGGAATAGAGAATGCGGAATAGAGAATGTAGTAATTGTGGAAAACTAAATTAACTGAAGATGACTAATGTGTAGGAGTAAGATCTTTTTTTCTTTCTCCAGGATATAATTTAAAAATAAATCAATATACTTTCAAAAACAGTGGATCTTTTTAAAAACAACATATATTTACGAACTAATACTTAAGAAAATATAGTTTTCAATTTTCAAAACTAAGGTACGTCATTTTAAAGAAGATTTCCTATTGAAATAACTTTATCGTAGATGAAAAGACAGTTGTTCTGAGGTTAAAACAAGGTAAATATTTTTATTTCAAGAAATTGAATAGAAAACAGCATCCAGAAGCAGCAGTTCATGAAAAATGACTGAGTTAATGTGATTTTAAATTTTCGGCTGATGACATAAAACAATTTTTCATTTTCTGTTTTATAATATTTTTTTATATAAATAAAAATATTCTAAAATGGAACTGAAAAATGGAACCGAATACAATGTTAAACCCAAGCCGCTTAGAGAACATGATATCCTTGTATTAGAACAAGGATGGCTAAAATGTGGCAAGTATGCAACAGTATGGCACGGCGGAGTTTGAACTGTGACCAGCAAAACTTTTAAAAATTGGGAAAAAAGTGAAAAAAAAAATGAAAAAAAAAACGTTAGGCAGAAATTTAGAATACTATTTATCCCATATTTTCAATTTATTGTACGTAAAAATAAAGAATCGGTTAAGTGTTCAGAGTAACCATAAATGTTTACACTGAGGTTAAGTGGTTAATTCATAGATTAGATTTATAGTTATTAAAACTCCCTCGCTGTGTTTGCATTTATTTGCAGAATTTTTTAAAAAAGTTTGAGAACTATAGAATAGTAAAACGCCCCTGAATTTTATTTGGAATAACTGGAAGTCTCTAGCAAAGGAAACTACAATTTTAAAACATCACATGGAACTATTTTTTACAGAGCCACAACTTATTTTCCGGACGCCAGAGATACAATTTCTTTTCAGTGTACATATATCAGATAAAATACAAATATAAATGTACATATAAAGTACATTTTTATTCTGTTTGTGTCAAATGTAAGATACGGTCAATAATGGTTTAACATGCACTGTATGCATTTCATTTGAAGAAAAGAATCAAATAATTTTGGAAAACTAAATTAACTGAAGATGAATAATGTATCGCAGAAAGATCTCTTTTCTTACCCCCAGAATATAATGTAAAAATAAATAAATGTATTTTCGATTACAATGGATCTGCTTAAAAATAAAATGTTCGTCAATAAACATAGAAGAAAATATAATTTTTAACTTGGAAAACTAAGTTACGTCATTTTGAAGAACACTTCCTATCGAAATAACATTACGGTAGATGGAAACGTCAGCTATTCTAAGGTTAAAACAAGGCAAATATTTCAAGTTCAAGATTTTGAATAGAAAACAGCATCCAAAAGCAGCACCTCGCATTTCATGAAAAATGACTGATTTAATGTGTTTTTCAACTTTCGGCTGAAGACATAAAACAATTTTTCATTTTCCGTTTTATAATATTATTTCATATAAACAAAAGTATTCTAAAATGGAACTAAATAAAATGTTATTCCAAAGGTATGTGTACTGTTTTTTCTCCGTGATATAATTTAAAAATAATATTCTAATATACAGGGTGTCCAGCAAATAACACCCTGATTTCAAAATTAAATTCCTCAAAAACAAAGATCGATAGTAATATGCGGTAAACGGTTTTTTCATTAGGTAAGCTGTAAAAATCTTATACAGAAAATTGCGTTCTGATTGCATAGAATGCTTTGATTTGACATTTTTCTTGCTTTAGATTGCCTGCAGCGAAATAATTTTTCAGCTTACAGTGCAATATTTTAAGGATTTTTCGAAGTAAATTTTTAGAATTTCGAAATTTCAAAAATTTAATTTAAAAAAACTATGAAATATGGCAGTTTAAGCCGAAAAATACATTCTCTGGCAGCAATCAAAAGCAAGAAAAATGTCAAATCAAAGCATTCTTTACAATCAGAACACAATCTTTTCAAAATATTTACCGTTCGAAACTTTTGTATAAGATTTTTACAGCTTACCTGATAAACAAACCGATTACTGCATAATTCTATTGATCTTTGTTTTTGATTAATTTAATTTTGATATCAGGGTGTTATTTGCTGGACACCCTGTATCTTCTAAAACATATCCATTTTTATTAATACATTTTCGAAAACAATGGATCTTTTAAAAAATAAAATGTTTATGAACAAGCACAGGAGAAAACATAACTTGAATTTTTTTTTAATTAAGCTATGCCATTTTAAAGAAGATTTCCTATTGAAATAACATTTGGTAGATGAAAATTCAGCTGTTCTAAGGTTAAAACTAGGCAAATATTTTAAGTTCAAAAAACTGAATAGAAACAGCATCCAATAGTAAAAAGGAGTTCGCATTTCATGAAAAATGACTGAGTTAATGTGTTTTTCAACTTTTGGCTGTTGACGTAAAAAAATTTTTCATCTTCCGTATTAAAATAATATTTCACAGTAAAAAAAATTATTCTAAAATGGAATTGAATACAATGTTAATCCAAAGCTCAAAATGTTAATCCAAATCCGTGTGGTTGCCGCTTAGAGTACATGATATCCTTAAATTAGAACATCAATATTTTAATACGAATTACATAAATTAGAAGAATAAAAGAATATATTAGAAAAATTTCGTTTATTTTAATATAATTTTTCAATAATTACATAAAGCAACATTATTCTATTAAAAACTGGCGCTATAATATTAAAAGAACTGAAAATGATGCTAGTAGGAAAGGGGTTGGTTGAACATAAATTCATAAGTAAATTCAAGCTTTGTCAGCAATCAACTGTAGCGTGTAGGAAACATTTTTTTCTCGATTAATCCCTTGGGGACGAGCGACACAAACATGTGCCTCAAAAAGGTCTTAAAAATACTTGGTTATCCCCACCAGTAAAATTTTACTGTAAAATTTGCCTTATTTAATCGGAGCGTTTTCTCGCTTTAACGATGCAGAAATTTCTGAATTAAAAAATTGGTGACAGAACATTAAAAATTTCGTAAAAGACTCCCGTCGAGAAGGGATTAATCAGTTGGATGCAAAATAAATCTTTTTTCTTTTATAATATTTCAAATACTACAATAAAATTACTATTACATACATGTGTGTATAATTTATAGTTTATCAGATAAAGATAATGGATTAAAAAGCATTAATGATAAGCCGTTCGTCGTAAAAGGGAAATAAAGACCAATCGACGATGAATTTCATCATTTTTATGTGCGTTCGTTGTTATATAAATACGTAACTTCTAACTAATCGTCTGGTCTGTGTATCTCTCTGTCCATCTGTCCACATATAACAGCGCAAAAGCTATAAAACGAATAGTCTGAAAATTAATATAGATAATTGTTGTAGAATTTTCTCATTTCAAATTTTATGCCAATTGGATCAAATAATTATATTTATAAAAGATTTCGTCATTTTATTAAATCCTATAATCCGTAATTAATTCCATTGTATTCCATGATAGGTGATTTTAGGATGCCATTATAACGCCGCTTTAAGACGTGCTATTACATCCATATTACTGAATTTAATATATATTACCATAATAATTCTTCTATTAATGCATTAAGATCTGAATATTTATGCACTTAGTTATTACGAACGTATATTGTTTGCCCCATTTGACACATAACTTCCGACTTGATTTACTCATATTTTTCTTTGGCGTCCACCTCTATATTAAAATGATAACACCACTATTTTTTTCAATAAATAATCCAAAGTTTACGCTATACATTATTTACATATTTCAGTGAAATTAAATACAGGATTTCAATTATTGTTAAAATAGTTACTTCCGATTATTTAAAAAAGCAATTACAAGAGTTCATTTCAAATCGAAATTTAATACTTACATCGAAAATTTAACAAACCAACCGAAAAAAATACAATCTGTAATTTAGATAGAAAGATTTCAGTAACTTTAATTTAACACTAGAACCGCGGGAAAATTCATTCAAGTTTTATAAAAATATTTCTCCCCGAAATTTTCGTTTAAAAACTGTTTAAATTATATATTGAAATTAATTTTGCCCAGCTTATGTTTAGCTAATTTTATAAAAAAAAATTCTGGTTCGAATCAACATCTCTGCATATGATACGGGTCAAAATGACCCGTCGCCGCGGTTCTAGTCTTAATTATGCATATTTGGTATCACATAGATATGGGAATTGTTAGCCTAAAATAATGATGTTTCGGCTTTATGTAAAATGTTCATATAAAAAATGAGTGCAATAAGAGATTCTTATTTTATGAAGCACGAATAAAAATTTGCGAAGACAATTTAAAGTAAACGTGTCAAAACTCCCTAATTCCGATTACTTTCAAAGTATTTCGTCAAAGTGTCAAAATGCGGTAAATTTTCAAAACTTTAAACTTTTGTTAAAAAACAGTCATTTATAACTTTAAAGCAACACCAGAAGCTTAATACATATTGATTAAGTGTAGACATAATTCCCAGTTGATTAATAGTCTTTTTTTTTTTTTTTTTTTTTTTTTTTTTTTTACTCTAGCCTGCTGAAAACAGCGCTAGACACCCGACATTGTAGGGGTGCTGAGTGTTTCTGTTTATTTTTTGTTATTCTTTTTTTTCTGTAACTTTACACGAGGCATATTAAGAGCTTACACTAGTCATTCAAAGACTGTCGAAAGTTATTATTAAATTCATGGCAACGCTCTTTTCAAATTTCTCGTTTGCCTTTCAATGTTTTAAGAAATTTTATTAACATTAACGCTCATTTCAGCCCGCATTTTGTTTTATTAATTAATTAATTATTTTTTCCTTTTTATGAGGAATAATCCACTCAAAACTGATTCCGAAAAAAAATTTGTCCTGATTAAAAGAAATTTTTTTTTATTAAAAATCTTAAAATACCACGAGAAGAAATAAAAGAAAATCAGCGCTTTTGGTTTAACATTAATTTGCAAGTGTTTTAACGTGACTATTAATTTAACAATAATTAAAAACTAAACATTTTAACAGATCAGTGTGTTTAATTTAACATTGGCATGCAAATGTTATAACGTGAGTGGTGAAACTGATAATAATAATAATAATATATTGAGATAAATACAAATAAATACAAATTTATGACCTTTCAATTTATATATCACTTATAAATATAATTAAAAAATTAAAATTTAATGTTAAAGATATTAAAACCATCAAAACTTCCATATTAATTCAAATTTGTATGTTCTTTAACATTTAAAACTCAGTTATTCGATTTGAAGTGAATATATTTTTAATTTTTCAATGATTGTAGGCATAAAAATTTAAAGAAATAATCTTTTATGTGGAATAAATTCTGTCTGAAAGTACCAGAAAGTTTTATAAAAGTTTGTGTATTCATTTCCTTATTTTTAACGAAAAATATTTCAAACATAACTTTTGCGTAAGTGGACAAACATTTAAACAATTTTTATCGTTTGAAAATGGTAAATTCGATGAACAGTGTCAGAGGTATTTGCGCTCTTAAGGGAGACCCGTACCCCATTTTCGGCCAAAAATCATCAAAAGTTCAATTTTTTTTCTTTTTTTTTCTCAGAAAACGATAAGATACATATTTGCGAATATCCATGCAAAATTTCAGAACTCGGGGACACTTGGAACAGGTAGAAAATGAGCTTTTTAAATTGTACTCACTATAGAGTTTAAAGGACTAGCGGCTATTTAAAACGTGTTTTCCTGAAAATGACTTTTTTCATATTTTGCCTAAGTTCAAAGTACTAAGGCTCAGTAGTAAAATGATTTAGAAACAAAGTGTTTATGTTTTTAGAATCTTAAAACAATTTGCAACAAAAGTAAGGAGAGATATATTTTTTAACTATTTCTGAAAATTTTACATAAATTGGTAAACATGAAAATTATAACGAATTTAAGGAAATTTACCATGCGTATTTTTATTTATTTTTTTCTTAGCCGATTAAAATAGAAAATTACTTAGTTCTTTTCTACATACTATAACACTATTTAAGAAATTTTAGTAATACCAAAATATTGAAAATTGAATGAGGAGTAGTAATTTTAAAAAGTGTATTTTTCGACAAAAAAAATCATAAAAATCCCCATAAAAAATATACTTTTTAATAAAAAGTGAATTTTTTTGCTAATTATTCCTTACAAGAAGATTTATAAATAGTACACCAAAATTCATTACTTTAAAATCAATAATAAAAATTTGGGGTTTTTTCTTACGGGTCTCCCTTAAATAGATTTCATAAGTATTAATCGTTGATATTCTAATTTACTTTTTCTTAGTGCATTTAATTATAAAAATAGTTTGGAGAGTTTTACATAACAAACTAGGTCAAGATTTTGGGGAATGGAAAAAATATTTATTATCATTAATTATAAAATTTTAATTATAATTGTAATTGCGCTATTGTAATACTGTATTGTAATATTATAATTTTAATTACAGTTGTGGGTTCTACGCTCTTTTAGCAATGTGGTACTCACTTATTAACTACTACTAATAATAATAGTAATAAACATAACCTCCTTTTTTTTTATCTCTAACTTGCTGAAAACAATGTGGGGTGTAGCGAGTTTCCAATTTTTTTTTTTTTTTTTTTTTTTTTTTTTTTTTTGTTATTCTCCCTTTTTTTTCACGACTTTATACATTTAACATATTAAGAGCTTACACTAGTCATCCGAAGACACTCGAAAGATATTATTAACCAATGGCGGTACTCTTTTCAAATTTCTCATTTGCATTTCAATATTTTTAACAATTTTTTTAACTTAGTCAGTGTTGATTTCATCCGACATTCAGTTTAATTAATTAATAAATTAATGTATTTTTGTTCCAATTTTTTTTTTTTTAAATGAGAATAAGTGAATTTTCGAAACTGTTTCCGAAAAAAAAAATGTGACCCTATTAAAATAATAAGAATAAGAATAGGAATATTAAAGTACTGTAAAAAAATTAAAAAGATCAGTGGCTTTGGTTTAACATTAACTTGCAGGTGTTTTAATGTAACTATTGAAAAATTTAAAAATAATTAAAAACAAAACATTTTAAAAGACCAGTGCCTATAGTTTAACATTAACATGCAATTTTTTTTAACGTAACTAGTAAAACTGAAAAGAACAATAACATATTATGATAAATACAGATAAATAAAAAGTCATTACCTTTAAATTTATGTATAACTTTTGAATAAAGTTAAAAAATAAATAAAATTTAATGTCAAAGATATTATAAATTTCAAAACATCCATATTAATTCAAATAGGTGTGTTCTTTAACTTTTAAAATTCATTTATTCGCTTTGAAATAAATATATTTTTAATTCTTCAATAATTGTAAGTATAAAAATTTAAATGTTTAATCTTTTACGGGGAATAAATTCATTCATTAGCTTATTTCTAACGAAAACTACTTCAAATATAATTTTAGCATATTGGTATACTAACATTGAGACAATTTTTATCGTTTGAAGACGGTAAATTCGATGAGAAGTGCAAGATGTATTTGTTCTCTTAACCCTTTCCAGCACACTGTGTCCGGTCTGGGATACCTACTTTTAATTCAAAACTTGCAATCTACACCAATAATATTTTACTAAAATTTTGCCTTTACAGTAAAAGCTCAAATTAAGGAATTCAAAATATCTAAAAAATTCGTTTCTAAATTCCGGTGTCAGTCGATAATTTCTGATTTTACTACAGATTTTGCCCGAGCCGAAAAGGGTTAAATAGATTTCATAAGTATTAATTGCTGACATTTTAATTTACTTTTTATTAGTACAGGGCTCCCAAATGTTCCGCAAACTGAACGTCAGAATTTACTTAGAGAGATTTTCTTTTTAGATTTTTCTTGCAAATTGCCGAGAAACTACTTACGAATGTTGATTTTCGCGCATATTCTGTAAAATCCTATCATGAAATTTTCTGTTAAAAAATACTGATGTTCAGTTCGCGGACCATTTGGGAGCCCTGTTAGTAGATTTAACTATAAAAACAGTTGTTTTGGGAGAATTTTATAAGACAAACTAGAACGAGTTTTTGAAGAATGAAAAATAAATTAATGAACCTTTTTTTTTAGTAAATATTTTTCTGAAAGTATTTTGAAGCATTTTTTTGTAAAATATTCACAGTTAACTATGATAAAAGTAGATTTTTTTAAAAATTAGTTTTGTTAAAAATTAACTGTGAGTTTTCACATAGTCAGTTTATTATTTTTTACAGAAACTTTTACAAATCACTCTATTTCTTTAAGTTTTTCGTCTTTATAAGCACGAAAATGTACAGTAAAATTTAATAAAAATAAATGTTTTAATCTATTTCAATAGCAATATTTTCACTTAGAAAAAGATCTTAAAAAAATCTGCAATTAAAATCGAAAATGTAAAATCGTTCTCTCTTACAGATAAACTTAAATTTACCATGCGAATAATAATAATAACAATAATAACAATAATAATAAATACAATAATAATAATATAAAAAATTACAATTACAATAAGAATACTAACAATAATAATTAAGGTTGTGAAATACAAGCAGAAATTTTTTATAGATCATATCTATGAATTAACGTCAGATGGCGAGTAGCTTACTATGAATAATGTTGAATCTCAATTTAAAATGAAAATAACAAAAGTATTACGATAAAAATACAATCAGTTTAAACGTATGTTCGTTAAATGACAATAAAAAGAACATTGCCCAGTTAAACTGATGGCATTGAGCTCACAGGCTACGCATACTAATTGTATAATACAGCCTTACATTTTCAAGGGTTAATTCCGTTCGAAAAAAAATTTAAGAAGGGGAAACAGCTCTCCCCTTTCCCCCTTTTTTTACTTAATCATTGAACCTCCTAAACTATCAAGGACATGCTTTATCATATAAAAAACATATGTCCAAAATTCAGAGCAAATCGGATAATTCTTAATGAAAACCCATTTAACATTTATATAATTGAAGAGGAGTTATCCCCCTCTTTTATACTTAACCATTAAACTTACAAAACTATTCAGAGTTTTGAACGAAATCAGACAATTCTGCTTGAAAAACCCATTTATATAAATTAAGGGGAGGGGCATTAGAACCCCCGTTCCCCCTGTTAATATTTATTCAATGAACACCTCATAACAGTCACAAAATCGCCTCATCAGAATGATCCTATATCTAAATTTTGAACGAAAACTGTTAATTCTGCATGAAAATCCCGTTTATATCAATTAAGGGGAGGGGCATGAGCCCCCTGTTCCCCCTGTTTATACTTAATCAATGAACACCTAATAACAGTCACGGAATCGCCTCATCAGAATTAACCTATATCTAAATTTTGAACGAAAACTGTTAATTCTGCATGAAAATCACGTTTATATCAATTAAGGAGAGGGGCGTGAGCTCCCCGTTCCCCATCTTATACATATCGAATGAACTCCAAAAACTAATCAGGAAAGCGACTTATCCGGATATAACTATATACAAAATTTCAAGTGGATAGGACATTTTTATCATGAGTTATCGCGCTACGCACGTACATACAGAACGGGCGGGCACATGAGCTCTCAGGTTATGATAGCCTGTGAGCTAAAAATTATTACTTTTAATTATGAATGAAAAATAAAACTTTATTTTACTGATATTAAAACTTTCAACACTTCTGATTAATTCATTTAAGAGTGTTCTTTTAACTTTCAAACTTCAGTTATTCTCATTGAAATAAATACATTTTTAAGTACTTAAATGAAGGTAAGTATAAAATTTTAAACTTTTTATGGGGTATAAATTTTGCATAACTTTTATAAAATTTATATATTCATTTCGTTATTTTTACGAAAACTATTTCAAATATTACTTTTGCGTAAAAGTAATACTCTCAGTAAATATGCTTGAATAATGTCTTTGAAAAAATATAAAATATATAATATGCATATTAAAACATTCACTGATTTACTTAAAAGCTTTTGGCTATCTCATTTTCAATACGAAATCACATATTTGTATAAATAAACAACAATTAGTTATAAAAATATTCTCTGCTAAAGGAGCTTGGATAAGACTTAAAAGTACTAAAATATTTTTTATTAAATGTTTATTTTTAATTAATAAAATCCCTTTGACTATTTTAATCGCCTTTTAAGTAAAGCAGTTAACATTTTAAACTTCATATTATACGTTTTTTGTTTAAAACAAGTGAAAATTGCATGTCCTCATTTTATTTTATATTCAATTTTTATGATTTGAAAACTATAAATTCAATGAACGGTACTAGATGTATAACTGGGCTTTTCAAATTAATAATTATCAACAGTTGGATGTAAATTGACTTTTTATTTGTATATTTAACCATAAAAATACGAATTTTTATAGATTTTTATGTATGTGGTTAGAGGTATTTTTTAAAAATGTAAACGGAGTTTAAATTAAATTTATTGAATATTGTCTGTTGAAAATATTTATCTGAAAGTTTTAAAAAACACAAAATATCGAAAATTAAATATAAATGATTAAAGTATCTGCCTACGTCAAATTGGCTGTTTTGGTGAAAATTTTCGAAAATTTTTTATATGAAAGAACAATCTTTTACGATTCCAAATCTGTTTTAGTTTTATTCCTACTATTATTAGAAGAGGAGTTATGGCAATTTTAAAAAACATCAAAATGGCGATTTTTGTGATTTTTTTAATTGTGTTTTATGAAAGAACAATCTATTACCATTCTAAATCTTTTTAATTTCTCAGTTTAAATTTATAATTCAGGATATTTAGCACTTTTACCTGTATTCGAACAATTAGGAGTATCAGTTGAACAAAATATGATCACAAACTATTTTAAAATTGATGATGAGCGAATAAAAAACTCAAGTCACTCGCTATCCTCTGCAAAACTTACCAGCAAAACGAAGTAGAGGTAGAAGAAGTTAAAAATGGTTAAATATGAAGTTAAAAATGGGTTTGAATATAAATGTGGTGTATTTTAAGTGTATAAATTAAATACATTAGATTTTTACAAGAAAATACATGTATGCGATTTCTGGAAAATTATTTTTTTCATTATTTCTATGTTCAATAAGTTTCATTACATAAAAAGTTCTAAAGATATTTCAATAAAAATTTTTAAGTATGTTTTCAATGTCACTCACTATGCTTTGAAGTAGGATCTAAGCTATATGTGATAATTTAATTTTTTATAGGCACTCGAATATGAAAAAATGGTAATTTTTACGAAAAAAATGTACTTTTTTACATATTTTGAAATATTTCGGCTATTTTTGAAGATATTGTAAAACTCCTAGTTCAGTGCACAGATAAGTATGATAGAAGTGTGCAGCATAAAGGAAATTGATATATATTTATTTGAATTGAGTGTACGCTGTCTGGCGTAAACGTGAAATTTTGCTAAAAAAAATAGTAAAAAAACAAATTTTTAAAAAATATTAAAAAGATATTGCTAGAATTTTATGTTTTCTTATCATTCTGTAACACAATAGAACTAAAAATTATAATTTTTTTTCAAAACTGTCCTTTTTTTTACAAAAAAGTGCTCCGCACGTAAGCAGATACCTTAAACTAAACTGACACTCAACTGTCGCGGTTTTCTGTTCGCATGCAATTTACCTGTGAAAGCATTGGGGTGGATATTAAGGGTATATTTACAAAATACGATAAAAGTAAGCTTATAAGGCAAATAATTAGATCAGATTATATAATCAGAGATAATCAATAGAAATATTTTTAGGCAGTAAAAATGTATGCAATGATTCAGCCCTAATGGAGCTACATAAAATTTGGAAAGAGATATATTGTAGAAAAATGAAACAATAGTACAAAACTAATTCACGTTTATAAAAACATCTTTTTTCAATATTGCATCCAAATATGCAATATTGAATGAATTGAACGTGCCTACAATAAAGTGTATGCTACATTGACACTAATAAATGGATATATACATACAGCCCCTCATCTCTTTTTTTTTTTTTTTTTTCTTTTTAGAAACAACGGGCTTTGAACTTATTCTATAGACGATAATTTTCAGAATTTTCAAGCTATGTTCTTGAGATTTTCTGAAATATTGCTATATTGCTTTATACATTTAGTTAACACATTATGTACATTATATTTTCATTACCTTACCGCATATACAGTGTAACATTATTAACCTTCCGTCGGGCGCGCCGTTGTAAAAAATACAACATTCACTTTCTTTTTTGTTTAAAACAAAATTCAAAAAGTACTGGGTGTTAATAACCATTTGTATTCGTTTATTGGATCTTTTTACCCAGTTTCTGAAAGTTATTTGTATTTCAGATTGCGCAATTAGCTGTAACTGTCGTTTTAATTTACTAACAGTGCATAAAATATGCAAGGTTTATCTGTAAATAGCCTTTAAAAAAGCAAATCTTATGCTTGATATGGGAAGCAGGGCTCGTACCGTTCTCAAAATTTCCACACACTGCTACCAGTATTTTAAATACAAAATCTTTATGAAAGGTCCGTTTAACATCTACAATAGAATTATACAATAAATATTACCGTTTAAAAATTGTGGTAGGAAAGTACAAAAATTTTAGGAATAGTACGAACCCTGGGGAAGTGACTAATATAGATGAGTTAAAAGACTAATTCTGTAAATCCGAAATTACTCAACTATTGTTTAGTAATTCATTATTAATTTTTATTATTTGTCATTCTAATAACAAGTAGCTTTTTATACATCTAAATTTCTGCTTTAATTTGTTATATCAAATTAAGTGTTTTGCGGAATACTTTCATAAATTGTGATCAGAGATAACTTATACAAAATTTGCAAGTTAAATTATTTGTAAAATTAAAATAAAGCAGCAATAATTGACTTTTTTCAACTGTTGTATAATTTACAACGCGCGTCCGCTCATATGATGAAAATTTGGGACGCCCCCGGCGAAAGGTTAAGTAAACCTGCTTATTTTTCATATAATTTTTATTACTTTTTAATTCTGAATACAGGATATTGTTGACAATGCAATTTGTCATAGTTTCTGAAAGGAACATTTTTTAATATATTAAGAATTCTGCAAACTATAAGCAAAACACTTGGGAAAATTTTGGACCGTTTTTATGAAAATCTTAATTTTTCTACGAGTATACATACTGTCCTCATTAAAATGCGAACAAAATATTATTTCAGCAAGCCCCACTTAATTATAATCTACAGTTTGAAAGCTTATGCTAGGTTAGCTTTGTCAAGTTTATCCAAAAGATTTTTTTTTTTAATTTGTTGGCGGCCGTCTATGGGATTTCGGAAAAAACATTTTCACAGACATATATGACCTGTACTAATCTCTTTACACACATTAAATTGCAGAATAATTCCTCGTGAATTTTTTAGATACTTAACAAAACGTCTAAAATCGCAAGTGACCGGTTACCTCTAGCCATATAGTGCATGTCCATCAAACATTGACCGTGTTTGAAAACTCTTTTATGTTTAAACCATCCAAATATTCATGTTTACATAGTCATTTTTATCTTCTGTCTAACTCTAATATTAGACATCGGAACTGTATATTTATAAAAACTAAATCTTCTAAAATATGTCTTTTAAAGATATTTATCGATATTAAATTCGATTTAGAGCAAATTTTAAAATGTTACTTTAAGCAACTGCCGTTAATTGTTCAATAATTTTTTTACCTTATAATTGAAACTGTAGTTGATTTACTACTTTCGAACAATAATTTTGGGGTTTTATTTCTCTTGTAAGTGTTGTAGCAATCTACTTCGTGATAGATACTTCGTGCAAACTTAGCAAAAATTCTCACCGAAGATTATACTTTAAAAGATATCCTGGCTAAAATTTATAATGTTAAAAAGACTGGTGTAACGTTCATTTCCTCAATAATCTTCCTTGAAAATCTTTAAGATTTTACTCCTTTAAATGTATCACGAAATATACTACTTCTGACAATAAAGTTCGGTGAATAGCCCTTTAACATTAATGTAGATGAAATATTAACGAAAGTTTCCATACCATCCTTCGAAATAGTCACCTCCCATAACTATGCACCGCTGAGATCTGCTATACATGTTCTGGGAATTTCACAAGAAGTCTTCTTTTGGGATGGAGTTCAAAAGCTTCGTCACATTTCGTTGGATGTCAGCAATAGGGTCAAATCTCTTTCAAAGAGAGTTTGAGTCGTGCAAACAGGAAGACGTCTGGACGATGAAGATCTGGCGAGCATGGTGGGTGTTCAATTTAAACCATGCTTCATGAATTTCTTTCGGTGTCTTGCAAAACTCAAAACGAAACTTTAAACTGATCTTTTGTTCGTTAATTTTCATGTTCTAAGTTAAGAACCAACACACTGAACAAGCACTCTGTAAAGCACGTCTTACAGAGAACATAAACGACGCTCAGTTGAACAACGGTGGAGGAAGATTAACAACACTTGCTTCTATGCAGGTGCAGCGTTTTGTTTCCCCAATGTTGCCAGATCACCCGTTCAGAATTTATTCACCAAACTTTTTTGTCAGAGGTAGTATCATTCAGAAATCTAACATCATTCATCAAACATTAACAGTCTAAAACTAAATTATATATTGTTTAAACTTTCCAAATAATGTCATTTACACTGTTATTTTTGTTATTTTTCTAACCGTAAAGTTTCAACATAACTATCTTAACTATTTTATTTAAAACCATTAAATGTTTTACACCATGACACTAAAAGTTATTTATCGATGTGAAATTTGATGTAAAGCAAGTTTTGAACTCTTTATTCAAGCAACTGCCATTAAATGTTCAACATTTTTGCCACATTTAATAGTGAATGTCTACAATCACATGCTTTATATTTGTGACTGTATATGATTTGCTATTTTGGAACAAAAATTTCTGTTTTGTATTTCTCTTGTAAGTGCTGCACAAATATACTTCTTGGTAGCTATTTCTTGCAAACTTTGTAGAAATCTACACCGTAAATGATTTTAGAAAGAATTATAGCGTAAAATCAAAATCATAGGAAACCTTGTGTAAATATTCTATTCCGCAAAAATTATCCTTAAATTTCTTTAACCCCTTGCGGCGCAGTGATTTCATAGATATACCACTTAATTTTAATTCCCAAACGCCCCATTGGCACCGGAATTTTGTTTAAAAAACTTGCGGGAAATACAGCGTTTTCTTATTTACAAATAAAGTTGTTTTCAAATTCCGGTATCAGTCATTAATTTCAAAACTTAAGCAATGAATATGTCCTGCGCCGCAAAGGGTTAAGATTTTACACCTTGAATATACAGTAAACTTCTTCTAATCCGATATCATATGGTCCGGTATACTGGGTAATCCGGCACGACTTTCGAAATTATATATATATGTTTAAGCACTCCTAATGTCCTAATGTCTATAATAATCTGATAGAACTTAAGAATGAAAAATTACGTAACAACCCATCACAAAAGAAGTTTAATTCCCTATTTTTGCCACTGTAAAATTTTGGCTTAAAATGAAAACCTATAGAATCGGAGGCTTTTGGCGATTTCTCAAAACTTGATTTTCTGAATATGGCGAGTTTTGAAGTTCAGGTCCACATATGTTGCTCTTTACTTAACGGAGTAAAACTTTTATAATAGTCAAGCTGTTTAAAAACAAAAAGCTGTTTGAAAAGAATAAAAAACATGCTTTGCTGTCTTTCTGTTCAATTCTACCTTCTTAACGCTTTCCCCAACTTTCATCATGTAAACCGGCATGACTCGGATCTTGAACGTGCCGGATTAGAGAATGTTTACTGTATCACAAAATGCATTACCCAGAAATCTGTTCATCAAACATTAACTGTCTAAAACTCTATTATACATTGTTTAAACTTTCCAATAATTTATGTTTAATTTATCGTTTTTGTTATCTTTCTAAACCTAAAGTTTCAACAGAGACATCAAACCATTTTATTTCTAACCATCAGGCCTTTTATAATATGACATTAAAAGATATTTATGGATGTTAAATTTGATATAAAGCAAGTTTTAAAATCTTTATTTAAGCAACTGCTATTAAATGTTTAACATTTTTGCGACACTTAATAGTTTATGTCTACGATTATATGCTATAAAACTGAGACTGTATATGATTTTACCATGAAGGAAATGATGGTGTAAAATGCTGCGACAAAGATCTTTATCTGTTGTAAAGATTATTTCAACGTTATGAAATTCTGTCCCCCTCCATTTCTAAAGAACTTCTTTACATCAGTTAGAGTGGGAAAATTAAAATAACTTTGTTTAATTAATTTGTTTATTGCTAGTGAAATATTTTGCTTTATTTAAAAAGATTTGTCTTATAAAGGAATTACACTGCTCAAAACAATTAAAGAATATTTGAAGTTTTATATAAAATAAAGATATAAACGAAATTTTTTTTGCCGAAAATGGAAGAAGAGAATCACAAATTTTTCTGATTTTCAAACTGTAGAGTATGCAAATTTTGAGTTCGACGTCAAAAACGTCGCTTCAGCGGCAGCGAATGAAATTTGACTTTCAACTGGATAAAAGAGAATGAAGACAAGGATGATCGGCATTCAGTGATTGCTTTGTTTCGATGAGTACGATGTCTCAGCGAAGTCATTTGACAGATTCAGAAGCTTGGAGAATTGTTAGTAGGTTAGAAGGGTTGGTAGGTTCAAGCCGAAGTAGCGCAAGCCATTGGAGTGTCACAAAGTGTCATTTCCAGGATCTGGAACCGTTTTTTGGAGAGTGGATGTGCAGGCCGAAGACCAGGGCAAGGTCGTAGACGGGCAACAACGCCCAATGAAGATTGGTATTTAGCGTTAACAGCTCGGAGACACCGAAACATGAACGCTACTCTTCTGCAACAACACCTTCGCTCGGCTACAGGCATCACGATTTCAACTCAGACTGTCCGAAACCGGCTCCATGCTGTAGGTCTGTATGCTCGCCGACCGATGGTATGTGTTAGATTAACATCAAGGCATCGTTTCGACCGCAGGGAGTGGGCAACCGAACATGTCAACTGGAGGAGAAATGAATGGAGCAATATTCTGTTTCCTGACGAGTCCCGTTTTTCTGTGCATCCGGATAATAGGCGTATTTTCATCTGGAGGGACCGTGGCAGTAGGAATAATCCTGCGTTCGTGCACGAAAGTGTCAGGTTTAGCGGTGGAGGAGTGTTGGTGTATGGTGGCATCTCCATTGACGGGCGCACTGACCTCTACATCATTCGAGATGGAGCTCTGACTGGTCGCCGATATAGGGATGAGATCCTCAGACCTATTGTAGTCCCTTACGCTGCAGCAATCGGAGATAATTTCATTTTAATGGACGTTAACTGCAGGCCACATCGTGCAAACCTGGGGGAATATTTCCTTTTCGAGGAAGGAATCGTTCGAATGGAATAGCCAGCGTGTTCTCCAGACATGAATCCAATCGAGCACGTTTGGGACGCTCTAGGAAGACGGGTTTCTGGCCGCCAACAACCCCCACAAACTCTCCAAGAAATGGAAAGAGCTCTTTTGGAAGAGTGGGACAGAATACCCCAACTCGTCATTAATAGCCTCATTGAGTCCATGTCTCAAAGGTGTTCAACGTTGCTGGCCGCCCGTGGAAACCATACCCCCAACTGAAAATGATTTTCTTTGAAGAAAACACCTTTTCTTATTCTTTTTTTCTCATATGCACAAATTGTGTTTTTTTCCTTTTTTACACAAATGCGCAAGAAAATGCATTTTTTTCTACCAAACATGTGTAATTTATTCTCATATAACCTACTATGTCTGTCGACCATGTATCAATCAGCTAAAAAGTTTCCCAGATACAAAATCCACCTAAAACTGCAATATCCTATAATTGTTTTGAGCAGTGTAGTTCACAAGATTGAAAGACCTGTGAAACAAATTAAAAGCATTATTTTCAGTTATTAACAATATTTTATGTACGAGTATGTCGAGTGGTTTTTAAATCCAACTGATTTTAATACACACGTAGAAAAACTCGAACGCATAAAACGCTAAAAATAAATTAAAAATCGTTACAGGTTTAAAACTTGTATTTTAATATTTTTATTTTTATGCATACCTATTTTATGCTTTTTATTTTTAGGATACATGATGTCGATATCATGTAGTGTGTGATTATACTTTCTCTGTTTTCATTGTAGTTATTTTTAAAAAGGACACTTTCACTTTTTGAACCAGTTGAAACTTATTCTGAAAAAAATTACTAATTTCGTATTAAACTAGTTGGATGTGCCAATCCCAAAACTTTCTTCTATCTCATACGTACATTTTATTATTTTTTAAAAATAGTTACTCATTTTAATGATTTAATAATTTTAAATTAATATCATACCAACTTAATTAATTTCCTTCTCTGCACGAGCCGATGAACAATAGAATGATATGCAGATTTTTTTTTTTTCAAATTCAGGGAGGACCTACTTGCCATACCAAAAAATAATCATGTACAAAAAATTTAGCTCAGTTCTAGAACTAACTTCATACATTTAATATTGAAAATGGCATAAATTTCGCTATTGCAGCACCCCCTTTCGGCGGATTTTTTTTTATTCAGGGAGCACCAACTAGCCATAGCCATACACTTACACAAAAAATTTGGTCCAATTCGATGCATAACTTAATATACTTTTGGTCGGTACAATAATGAAAATGGCACAAATATCGCGATTGCAGCGCCCCCTTCCGGCGGATTTTTTTTCAAATTCAGGGAGGACAGACTAGCCATAGCCATAGACATTCACAAGAAATTTGGTTCAATTCGATGCATAACTTCATATACTTTTGGTCGTACAATATTAAAAATGGTACAAACATCGCGATTGCAGCGCCCCCTTCCGGCGGAATATTTCAAAACTGAACAATATTGAACTGAACAAACATATTTCAAAACTGAGTTTTGAAATATCAAACTCAGTTTTGATATTTCAAAACTGAAACACTAGGAACTGTGTGACCTACTTGCCACAGCCAAAAACATTCACAAAAAATTGGTTAAATTCTATGCAAAACTTCATAAACTTTTTGATGGTAGAATGGCAATATACGGACACACACACAGACACACGGACAGACAGACATTTTGTAAAAACATGTTTTTTGGAATCCCTGACCCCTAAAACGTGTAAATCCGTCGAAAATCGGAAGTCGAAATTTTTTTGATTGCAATTTTTTTTGATTTGCTATTGAAGATAGAAGAAAGTAAAAATAAATGTGCAATCCAAACCGAAAAAGTACAAAATCACAATATAATACACTGAACGGAGCCATACTATGCAAAATTATAATAATAATAATTAATGATAATGTTTTAGAAATGTTGATGAAAAAAGTGTGGATGTGGAAACAATGTATAAAGAAACGCCGACATTATTTTGATAAATAAATGTTAAAATAATAGAAAAATTAACTTTTAAAAAGGCTTTTCTACATTTAATTTACTCTCGTAGCATAATTTGTTAGATTTTCAAAAAAAAAAAATGCTTTATATTTACAAATGCTATATATTTTATATTCCATAAGAAGAATGTTGTACTGAATATTGCATATGAATTTCATCATGTTTCAAATTGTATAGCTTTAATAAAATGCGCTGTAAACGATTTCTTTCCATGTATATATTACAGGGTGTTTCTAAATGCATACTGGATTTTTAATACTAGGTAATATTTATTACATAAAACAAGTCGGTAGCTCATTTCTTTCCAAACATTAATTAACTAAGAAGCTCTGTTCAGACACTTATTCGAACTGACACCATGTGATTTTTAGCTGTGGGGGTTTATAAAGAATAGTGTGTATGTGCCTCCATTATCAACTGACAATTGCAAGTGTTGCAAGAATTACCCTACAATGCCGTGTGACGAAAGCTGCTCTCAATAAAGAATTGTAATCTTGTAGTTAAAACTATTTGAGTTACTCTTTTATTACGTGTATTAATTGTAATTTTAAATTTTATTTAATAAATACAACATAGCGTTAAAATACCGATATTCATTTAGAAACACAAAATATAATGGAATTTTCCTCCCGTAAACGAACTTTAAAATCGACACATTCCACTTTCAATAGGGAATAGTCTATGATAAATCTCGATAACATATGATAGTAATTCAAATGTATTTCTGTAAGTAAGAGCACGACCAGACAGATAGATGTCCAGATAGATGAATGTCTAGGCAGGCGGTCAATGATTAGTATGCTACTTAAAAGCATACTACACGTACGGAATATGACAAAACGCTGAACAGAAAGTCTTTCATTTACTAAACAAATGTTAATCATTTAATACACGTTTATGTTCATTTTTTCATTTTTTTCCTTTACATTTTTTTTCATTTTTCTTTCCAACAAAATGGAAAGTACTTATGCATTCGGTTCGTCTGACCACGCTCTAACTCCTGTAAATATACTGGGATTTTCACGCAACTCATAAGACTTATTTAGGGTCACTAAAGCATGTTTGGTATTGCATATGAAGCATATACGATTAATGGTTTATTTACAGGGACACTCAAAAGAATTCGATCACATTATGGTATCCGGAGAAAAAATATTTGGAGAGCATTTTAATGACATTTTGCTATTTCAAATGTATTGAAACTGGTAAAAATCACAGAATTTCACAAAAATCACGTTAAAACAGAGTAATCATAGCATTTTTCAATTTATTTACAGTGACACATACAAGAAATCGGTTACAGTACTGCCTTTGCGTAATAATTGCTGGAAAGTACTTTTTAAAAAATTGTGTACGCTTTTAAATTGAATTAGTTTTTTTGCATATTACTCTTTATATAATAAATTCTATACTTCATATACAGGGCTGTACAAAAGTATTCGCATACCATTTTCCTTATTATAGAAAATTGCTGAAGGTAAATTTTTAACTGAAATATATATATCGCTTAAATGAACTAAATTTTGGAATGCGTTTTTCTAATAGATACGAATTTCTATATCATATACAGGGCTACTAAAAAATTCTGAGAATTTTCCAATTGCAGGGGGGGGGGGACAGCTGAATTTATGTTTCGACATGCGTTATGCATTTCAATATGATGAAATGAGACGTAATATTTTAATTTTTAAATGGTGCAGTTTTGTTACATTCTTCTAAATGTGTTGGAAACTGCTTCATAATCAATGTTGACGCATTTTTTATTTCTTGTTATAACCTACACAATTATCTCTATTTAATAGCTCCATTACGACTTTCATGATTATGGCATTAAACAGTCTTTTTCCATTTATATTACGTTCTAAACTTGTATTAAAATATTGAAGATGTTCTCTTAAATCTTAAACATTTTTACGAGGCCTTTAATGGTTAATGATAAATAATATTTACTTGATTATTGATAATGTATGTAATTTTTCCTTTAATAAAATAACGGAATAAAATATCATGATGATAACTGTTGTCTTATTGACCCATTAGTGCCTAGCGTCCCTTTTCAGGGACGCTTCAAAAGGCACATTCAGCACTGTTTTTGACACCGGTAAAAAAGAAAAGCAATAATTATTTTATTTAAATGATGCATTTTCGTGATTAATGAACTAAATTTAAATCTTCTAAAAACAGTGGTGCCAACCAAATAAAATTTACGCAAAAGATGCTGGGCACGAATGGGTTAAGGGATTATTTCAGCGTTATGAACACTGTTTCCGACATTTACAACTAATATTTATTATGCATCGATTTTTGTGGAAATGTCTGTGTAATATTATTTTTATTTTATTTTCTAAAATTAACTTTTAAATTAAATATTTGGAAAACAAATTATTAATTAATTATTTTATTAGTTTCATCCATATTTTCTTAAAGAAATTTGTCAAATGTATCTTTAAAAGTTTGAGATTCTCCTTTTTTAATGCTATTTATAAATTTCCCGTTTGCATTCGTTATACTTATGTCTTAAACAGAAGAGAGAAGAATTTTGTTTTAAATTTATCAAGTTTGACTAGCGATGGGAAATACTAAAAAATCGTATAAGATTGCTATTGATATCGTTAACAATCGATTCAATTCTACTATTGAGCCATTCTGTAAGAGATTGTCATACCGCTAAGCTAAAGATGTTATTTACAGATCTTAGCAATCAATAGACTAGTTTTGCTATCAATTCTTGAAATATTGGAGACTTTGATTAAGATTTAAAGAATTACCTACGCGACGGTAGCCGAAACTGTCAACAGGAAGCTTCATTCATAGACAACACATTGAAAATAGAGCACAAAATAATATAGAAGCCAGTAAAGGAAGTCATAGCACCTATTGGTATACCGAACAGAAATAAAACGAGGATGGTTGTGTGGAGGGGAGAAGCAAACACATGTAATTGGTCAAAGCTGTATGATCGGATTGATAGAACCTGAGATATCAAACAAAGAACAAATGTACACTATGCAGTAGCGCATTTTGACGAAGAAATCCAGAAATAAAATTTAAATTATACCGAAACTAGTCTTCAATCTATGGCGATTCTTGATAAAATCGGATTTGATTAAAAAATACTCTATAAACAAAATGGATAAAATGCACAATTATCCATCACAACTTTCAACAGTTCTGCATTCGAAAGAGAATTTTGAAGGCGAGTGACTCGAATTATCGTACCCCTGCGTGGAAGACCCGGTGGTTCGAACACACGAAAATTTGCACACAATTCCCAATTTGTTGCCAACATGTTCTTCACAGGGTTAGGTCATATTTATACCTCAAATTGACAATGAGAATTAACAATCTAACAACGTTAAACTTTAATGTTTTGACGTAAAATACCTAACAGTTATTCCTTCTAAAATTACCAACAAATAGTCTTTCATGTAAAAAGAAAATTTAATAATATTTAATAAAGTAACTGCATTTAGTGTCCTATAAAAATGCTATAGTAATCGAATTTATCTAATAGAGAGAATTTTTTGAATAATAAATGCCTTTCTAAATTATTCAAAGTAATTTGTTGGTTATTATTAAAATATGTTTAAAATTCAAATAATCCCTGAAAAGGTAAATAGCTGATATACAGGCAAACTATTTTTATGATATCATATTCTTTGCCATAATCTTCTCCTCCTAAGATATCATAATAGTCATTTAATCTGCTTATCGTATTATTGCTTTCCTTTCGAAACTATAATATTAAACATCATTTATCGATGTTACGAATAAATTAAACATAGCTGAAACTATAAAATCTTTATTTAAGCAATATCTTTAAATATTTAAGATTTTATGTGGCCATTAGTAGTTTATGATACATTAATCTGCTTTGCAGCTAATCCTGTATGCATTTTATACCAGGGATGATATAAAATATTATTATAGAGCATTATTATTATTATCATCTAAAAGAGATTATTTCATATTTATGAAATTTTATATCTATATTTTCAGAAAGAAAAAAAATAACTTCCATCAACTACAAATTGGGGAAAACATACTTCTTATGACATAAGTCAGCATTAAGGAAAAGTTTTCGAAAACTCCCTTCCATTAAAGGAATTAACCCTTTCCGGCAAAGGTAAAATTTATTAGTAAAATGGAAATTATTGATTGACACCGGAATTTACAAACGAATTTTTTGGATATTTTGAAATAATTCATTTATGCTTTTATTATTAAAACAAAATTTTACTAAAATATTATTGGTGCCATTTGCAAGTTTGAAATTAGGTATCCGAGACCGGGCAAAGTGTGCCGGAAAGGGTTAAAATGGGCGGAGGGGTAGAAAATTTTAGAGCTTTTGAATAAATGCCAGCAACTGCTTTAGGTAGGAGCGTCAGATTAAAAAAAAACACTAACTAAAAAAATATTTAAAACATGAGTTTCAGCTATTTTAAAAATGTATTTTTTCCTATTTGAAGCTCCTACATTTCAATATTTTTTCAATCCACAGATACTGTGTTTGGGACGTAAAGCGAAATACTTCATTAAATGTATATAACAACCTTTTTTTTTTTTTTAATAGAATCATTTTTTAATCAAACTAAACATTGTACCACAAATGCTTAAAAATGCATTAAAATATTTTTTGGGAAATTTTACCCACCGGTACAGAGATTAGAAGTTTAAGTCAAGGGTGCGACTTGCACATGTAAAGTTGGAACTGACAAACCTGATTTGAATTTTGGAATATGTATTTATTAAAAAATAATTGCCATTAATATAATTTTTAAATAATGAATAGGAATTTGAGAGTTATGTAAATTTTTAAATGGTGAAAATGTCATTCGGTTTAGATTTCGATGAAAAACATATTCTATGATTTTGTCTAAGCGAAATCATTTATACTGTTTCCATTCTCTATTAACAAACGTAAGAATGTTAATTGATAACTTCATCATAATTATTTATCCATATTATACTACCTCTGACAATAAAGTTCGGTGAATAGACCTGTAACATTAATGTAGATGAAATATTAACAAAAGTTACCATACCATCTTTCGAAATAGTCATCTTTCATAACTATGTACCGCTGAGATCTGCTATACATGTCCCGGGAAATTTGCAAGGAGTCTTCTTTTGGGATGAAGTTCAAAAGCCTCGTCACGTTTCGTTGGATGTCAACAATATGGTCAAATCTCTTTCAAAGAGAGTTTGAGTCATGCAAATAGGAAGAAATTTGAAGGATTGTGATCTGGCGAGTATGGTGAATGTTCAATTTGCACCAACCTTCATGCATTTCTTTCGGTGTCCTGCAAATCTTAAAACCAAACTTTAAACTGATCTTTTGTTCGTTCATTTTCCTGTTATCAGTTAAGAACCAACACACTGAACAAGCACTTAGTAAAGCACGTCTTACACAGAACATAAACGACGCTCAACTGAACAACGGTGGGGGAAGATGGTCAACACTTGTCTCTATAGAGGTGCAGCGTTTTGTTTCCCCAGTGTGCCAAATCGGTCATTCTGAATTCATTCACCGAACTTTATTGTCAGAGGTAGTATATTATCGATAGCGTATACGTAAAAAGTTTAATGTTTCTTTTTTTGAACAATTGATTGTTGAAGTTTAAAAATTGTATTTTGCTTACTTTGTTCTAAAACAGTATTTGCTTTAAGAATTACTCACCAACGTACGATGATTTCTTGTATTGTAATTCGTTTGGTAGGTTTATGTCAAGTAAACGTGACAGTTAATTTAAAAAGAAATTTTTTTGTCGAAATACAATCTACACCTAATAAGAATTTTAAATATGTTATACAAAACATATTGTTATATATTTTAAAGTTTATTATATATATTGTAGATATTATGTAAAAGATATTATAATGAACTACAGCAAGGTTGGTACAGGTCTCATTATTTTGCACGTAAAATATCAATATATATATATTTTAAATATTAAAAATCTAGTTCAAACGCGAGTAATTTAACTTTAAAAAAAATATATATTTTGGATAATAAAATACTGGTACCAAAGAATTCGCTAATCTGAAAATTCCAGTAACAATATGAACTCTGTATAGGGTTTTTTCTGGTTATCTGAAGTGATTATTTCCAATTATTGCAGTTAGGAGTTTAAAATTCATTTATGAGGAAAGATTTAATCTGTTAATTTAATGAATAAGTTAAACTTAATGTTATTAAGTATTATCAAAATTACTTTCTTTATTACTTACCCATCATGCGTAGTATACGTCGTATAATCTCATAGTCGTTTTGAAATACGAAAAAAAAATTGGACAGATTTACACATTTCAGACACTAGAAATTCCGAAATACATAAAAAAAAAAAAAAAAAAAAAAAAAAAAAATACCGTCTGTTTATCTGTGTGTCTGTTTTTTAAAAGCTCTATCTCCCGAACAAATTGAAATAGAGATTTGAAATTTTGTATGTATTTAGTATGTAAAAATGGGCCGAAGCCTATTTAATATCAGTAACCTCGATTATCCGGAACTATTGTTTTCGGTCTCTCGAAACGTTCATTCAGATAAAATTTTTATTTTAAGGAATGGATCAGTAGTGGCTGGTCAGGGGGGGGGGGGTGCTGCATCAATTTATTCACACCAGTAAAATTGTATGGTTATTTCAGTTTTATTTAAATAACAAAATTTGTCGAATAAATAATATGAAAGATTCTGTTAAATTTTAGTGGTGTGAAAAATCGGACGCAGCCCTGACGAGCAGCTGCTGGAGTGGATGTAAAATAATAATAATAATAATAATAATAATAATAATAATAATAACACAAATTTTGCATAAAGAACGAAGTCGATAGAATTATTAGTTGCCGAGATATTTATAATCCTGTTTTCCAAATTCTTAGATTTTTCATGACCCAGCATTTCATTGAAATTTCAATTCAAAGCTATTTTTAATTGGAAATGAGACGCTTAATCCGACGCAGTAAACTGTTAATTAATATGATTATTATTTTTGGAGTTATAAGGATGTTTCTTTAACGCAATTTGGTACTACTTGTATATTTGGCGTTTTATATAATTTACCGAAATTGGCTCATCAGTTATTCATTAATATAGCATTACTATGCATATTAAAAATCTATAAACATAACGTTTGAATTTCGTTTTGGAATTGCAGTGTATTTTATAAATATTTTACGCATGTTTTATTTTCATACATTATATTATGCATATCTATGATGGATAAGTATTACGGTGGCCACCAAAGACCAGTTTTTCATATTTCATCTTATTGGAGATCATGAGTAACCCATTCTACATTTCCAATCGCTACTAAATTACCGAGATACATGTTTGCGATATGCTAATTTAGGTTTATAACAACGGTAAATAAATTATTAGAAGCCTTTAAACTCTCTATATCATTTTGGTATAAAGAGAAAGATTAGTTACAAATATTTCTAAATATCTACGGGACATTCGAAATCCTTCTTAATATACATGTGTGACAATTTTTATTTATTTATTTATTTATTTTTGTTGTTATTTCATTCTGGTAGAATTTCTTTAAATATCTTTCAAAATATAATGCGATTTTCAAATCTTCAGCATATTTCATTTCATATTAGCTTTCATTACTTAAATCTTTAACATTACAGTTAAAAAACTTTAATTCATGTCCATTATAGGTCTCAAAATACATAAATAAAAGACATTTATCGATATCAAAGAATTTTGAATTCCTTATTAAAGCAAATCCTTTTAGTTGGTCCGAATTTTATGTGACATTTGAAAGTTTATGACAGTATGTATGTGTGAATTACTTTTTCTTTCTTTCTTTCTTTCTTTCTTTTTTTTTTTTTTTTTTTACTTACTACAGGGTTAAAATCATCACCAGTGTCCTTTAATTTAACACTACCATCTTTAATTTTACAGTTAATTACAAGTTGAATAACATCTAATATATTAGAGGCTTTGTAGTGGCACGTAGTTAAGTTAAACGTAATTCCAATTTTATATCAAGAGAAGAGGGTTTACCATTTAAGTTAATTTCCTAAAGAATATTAAAGTGATAAATATATTGATTTAGAACTTTAAGAACATTCTCATTTACCTTATAATTAGTAGAAAAAAGAGAAGATTTCGAAGAAGGTTTTGAAACGAATTAATTAAACCCCTATGGCCTGCTATACGGTGCCATAGGCAGAGGGGACCCGGTTCGAGTTTTATTCGATTGCACATTTTATACGAATTCAAGGATCTCGGTTTAAGGACTTGACAGTGTGTTCATAGCACGTCTGCTACATGGTGCGGTACGCAGGGGGGACACGGTTCGAGGTTTGTTCGCTTCGAAATATTTTAAAGAAAGAGGGGCGCGCTAGCGGACAAAGCCATCTAGTAAAATATATTAGTGATTATCTGGCACATTTGAACAAAATTTTAAAGACAATATTAAACATTTTTTGCCTGTGATTTTTGTCATTTAAGAAAATAGATAAATTTATTTTATATAAATTTTATGAATGCCATATATTGAATATAAACAATACACGTATTTTATCCGCTGCACCCAGTAAAATACTTACAGAATGTATCGTTTTTTTTTTTTTAATATATATATAAATAATTGCTGAATAGAATGATGTTCTAATAAAATAGAGCGGTTTCTTTTTAAATAATAAAAAATAATTGTGTCAAATATGTCGGCAATAAAAATGTTATACGTATCAGAAATATAATGTTTAAGATATATACTTTCATGTATATTTACTGGCGAATTTAATTTAAATATTAATTATTGTCATTTTATTTTTATTTTAATTTAATAACGTTTCATGTAAACCATATATTTTGTACAATATACTAAAATTCCGTGAAAATGTACTAAAGTTACCATCTCTTGCAAAATTAAGTCTCAAAACTACAAAAGCAATAGTTTGAATATAATGTATGCTAACAATGGTATGCATGTTATATATTTATATAAAATTTATGTCATATATAATGATATATAATTTTTTTTTGTCAAAAAACACTCAAATAAATTCCCTGTTCGAGTTTAAATTTTTTTAATTGCTTCTATTGAAATGTCACAAATTACTAAATTTGAATTATGAATCAAAAAATAACTTTTGACATTTTGGCATGTTAAAGAGTTACTGTCTTCGAAACATTATAAAAACTTCAGCATTTTGTTTTCTTATATGTAACTACCGCCATGCCTTTTAAAATTAACCCTTTGCGTTCCCAAGTCCAGACTAAATGAACATTATCTTTCATTGCAAATTTTCTTTCTCGAACCAGTAATAGAGGAAAACAAAATATGCCTTATTTAGTTAGAGCATTTTTGATATTGTGTAACTGAAAGTAATTTCTTTGGAAAAACTGGTGTGAACTGAATAAAATTTGTGTAAGAAACTACGGAATCAAATGGGGTTAAATATCAGGGTGAGTGGGAACAGGGTAAAACACAGTCAAAATAGGTGTTAAATGCCAGTATTTTGTTAAAGAAAAATCCGCCTTATTTAATCCCTTTATATTACATGAAATATTTTTATAATAATATACTAATAATAATAGTAGTATTCTCTTTTTTTTTTACTTTGTTTTTCCCTGACCACCCGTTACACTTAATATATTGAATCATTGATATTGAATCATTATATAGTAAATATTATATACATTATATATTAAATATTATGTACATTATCTATTAAATTTTATGTACATTATATATTAAATATTAAACATTTTATGGGATATTCAGTCATTTATAACATTATTTACATGGAATTAAAATGATACTGTCTATACGTTTTAGATTTATTAAGTCATGGTATACAATACTGCAGTAATAACATTAATTTCATTATTCCGCTTTCGTTTTAAACCATGAATATTACCATCAAAAACGTTTCTATATTATAGAACTATCACAATCTCTTCAAAAACATGTCAGGGAATATAGTTATTTATGTCAAAATTAATCCGAAAACAGTTATTAGAGGATGTATCTTTAAATGATAAATATTTTATGGGGTACTTAGCGGTTTATATCTTTATTTATTTGCCATAAAACTGGCACTACTTACAGCTTTCCGATTTATAAAGTGACGGTATAAAATACCGCGAAAAAGAGATTAATTTCACAATTATGAACGTGTTTGTCTATAAATCGTAAGCTAATGCTTGTATTATCTATAAATTTACTCTAAATTATTGAAAATATTAATCTTGTCTTAAACTGTCAACATTACTATTTAAACTGGTAACACACTTTATAATCTCAACTATGTCTTCTAATTCCTGAGACTAAATATATTCATTGATTTCAAAGTAGATATTACAAAAGTTTTTTGAGAATTTCTCTTTAAATGTTTTTTTTTTTTTTTTTTTTTTTGGTGCATAGCGGCTTATAAAGCTTTTTTTTTTTTTTTTTTTTTTTTTTTTTTTTTTTTGCCCTGGAACTGGCAATGCTGATGGTTTTTCAAATTAAGAAGGGACGGTATAAAATATTCAGATAAGGGGATTAATTTCCCTGTACTTATATTTTGTTAGTAAATACTTTATTATTTACGCATCTTAAAATAAATTAATTTCACAATTGTGAACCTCTATATCGATATTTCATAATGAAATGCTTTGTTCTCTACACGTTATCTCTAACATATTAACACTTAGCACTCTGTTGTCACCACTGCGGAGACATCATCGTTCCTTCCAAAATTTGTTTTTTGCACCAGTAATAAAGGAAAATAAAATTTTCCTTATTTAATCAGAGAATTTTTGAAAGTGTCAACTTCAAGGAAAGCTCTTTTAAAAAAGTGGTTCTAATCCATTAAAAATTGTGTAAGAGGCACCGGAGTCCGAAGGATTAAATGTATTCTTTCCCGATTTAAAGCATCACCAATAGCATCAAAACCATTTATACATAACTGCCACATTCCTTTCAAAAATATACCTTTGAATATAGTTACCGTATTTACTCGTGTATAGGCAAGGGAAAGAATAATCAAATGAATTTCAGTAAAGTAAAGTAAATTGAAACAAATGTTATTTCAGGCCCCGAAATTTATTTTTTCAAGAATTTCAAGAATTTTTTAACGTTACAGATTTTTTGATTTATAGCGAAATTCTGTATCTATTAAACGAATTTTTACTACTACCGTTACATAAAATCAGTAGTGGCTATGAAAATTGCTAAAGAGTGTTTAACCCTTTAACGTTTATTGGTTTCGCCACGAAACCACAAAATTTTTATTCCGATACGCACACTGACACCGGTATTTTTATCTAAAAATATCCCTTTTATTTTGTATGTGAAAAATCACATTTTCTTATTTAGAAATATATTTGTTCTTAATTACCGGTGTCAATCATTTATTTCGACATCTTAGCAATGAAAATGCTATGATCGTTAAAGGGTTAAATAATGTTACTACCGCGTTTGTATAAAAAAAAAGTGCAAGGAGTGAAATAAAAATGAAGGAATACTTCTATTCAGTAAAATTCCAATTTTAATTTCTTCTATGAATACATTTTTTGATTCATAGGTATATCGTGTGATTACATAAAGCAGTAAAAAAATATTCCGTGTATAACGCGCACCCAGGGTTTTTGCCCTATATTTTGGGAGAAAAAATGCGCTTTATATACGAGTAAATACGGTATTTAAGTCAAAACAAATAAAAAAAACCCTTTTAGGATGTTTCTGTATATGTTGAAACTTTCATGTGGCATTTAGTGAGGTTAAACACTTTATTTATTTGCAGCGTAATTTAAAATGCTCATGAATTTACAATTTAAAAAGTGATGATATAAAATATTAAGACAAAGAGATTAATTTGACAATTATGTATGTCGTTGTCTATAATTGGTAAAAAAATCTTTAAAAAATTCTTTGTAGAATTAAAGATATTCCTCCAGTTTTAAAATGTCAATATTACTTTAAAAAATTATATTTATCTGAAACTGTATCTTCTAAATTAGGACATTGAATACATTCATAAATGTCAAAGATATCTGAAAATTTTTTTTGAAGGATGCCGTTTTGAATGTTAAATATTTTATGTGGTGTTTAGTGGTTTCTTTGTTTGCCATAAAACTGACTCTCCTGGTGGTTTTTCGATTTATGAAGAGATGATTTATTATATTGCGATAAAGAGATTAATATCCGATGTAATTTGTAATTTTCCGATATATCAATAGACGCAATAAGATATTGAGATGAATAGATTAAATTCACAATTATAAACTTATATATCTACATTTTTTAAGCAAACGGTTCATTATCTATGGATTTTCTCTAAAGTATTAAATGTATTATTTCTCGTCTTAAACCATCACCATTACCACCAAAAACATTTACACGTAACTACCATCATGTTTTCTAAATTCTGACCCTAAATATATTGGTTGATATAAAAAAAAAATCTGAAAATAGTACTTTTATAATATCTCTTTAAATGTTAAATAATTTATGGTGGTATTTATGGTATTATTATTATTAGTGGATTACAATGTTATTTATTTATCTTAAAACTATCACTTATGGTTTTCCTATTTATGAAGAGGCGGTACTTAAAATTGAGACAAAAAGATTAATTCACCGATTATAGATTTCCATATCTATATTTCGCAAGCAATCGCTTTATTCTCTATACAGTTTCTCTAGAGTATTTAATATATTTTTTCCTTTTGAAACAAACAACTTTATCATCAAAACGATTTATCAATATTATTATCAAAATTGTTAATTACTATAATTCCTTAAAATACATGCCATTGATATTAGTTATTAACGTCAAAACAAATCTGAAACTACTTGGATGAAGATGTTTCTTTAAATCTTAAATATTTTATGTTATACATTTAGTGGTGTAAAACCTTTTTTTATTTGAAACTTAAATGACTTCTGATTTTCCGAACTATAAATTGATGGTACATAAAATATTGATATAAAGAGAATAATACCACAATTATGAAAATCTTTGTCTGTAAGTAGTAAGAAAATGCTTTTATTATAAATATGTTTTCTCTACAGCATTGAAGATATTCCTCCAGTTTAAAAGTCATGATATCTCTATTAAAACCGTTTATTTGCAACTAAAACTATATCTGCTAAATTTTGATAATAAGTATATTTATAGATGGCAAAATAAATCTGAATAAAAAACTCCTGAAGGAGCCGCTTTCAGCGTTATCTAATAACAATAAAACGGACACTACTCTGATGGTTTTTCGATTTTTGAAGAGACAATTAAAAATATTACAAAAAAAAGATGAATTTCCCAGTTTTGAATTTCCATATCTATATTTCGTAAGCAAATATATTTATTACCTATAAATTTCCTCTAAATTGTTAAAGATTTTTCTCCTGTTTTAAACTGCCAACGTTACAATTAACTCCGAACAACTCCATTATACCCCTAAATTCTGACTTTAAATATATTCATTCATGTCATACTATCAAAAAATATATTTTGAAGGTGCCTCTTTAAATACTAAATATTCAGATTCATGTTTAAAGGTTTATAACGTTATTTATTTGCAACAAAACTGACACTGATAATGGTTTTCCGATTTATGAAGAGACGGGTTTAAATATTGACATAAAGAGATAAAATTCATGGTTATAAACCTCTATATCTACATTTCGTAAGCAAATGATTTATTACCTATGCATTTTCTCTAAAGTATTAAATATATTATTTCCCGTTTTAAACCACCAATATTACAACGAAAACCATTTAGATGTAACTATCATCATGCACTCTAATTTCTAACATCAAATATATTCGTTGATATCGAAGCAAATCTGGAAATAGTTCTTTGACGATGCCTCTTTAAATGTTAAATACTTTACAGGCTGTTTAGTGGCTTATAATGTAATTTATTTACCATAAAACTGACACTGATTATGTTTTTCCTATTTATGAAGAGACGGCAGATTATTTTTCCGATTTTAAACATCTATATCTATGTTTCGAAACTAATTTCTTTATTTTCTATACTGTTTCGCTAAAGTATTTAATATATTATTTCCTGCTGAAACAATCAACCTTATCATCAAAACAAAATATCACTAATGTTATCAAAATTGTTAACTACCACAATTTCTTAAAATATATGTCTTTGAAAACAGTTAGTAATGTCAAGGTGAATTCCAAAAACTTCGTAAAGGATTTTTCCTGAGATATTTAATGTTTTATATTATATACTTAGTGGTTGAACCTTCTTTTTTATTAGTAATGAAACATAACCTTTTGGAGCGCAAGCAGTAATGTCGCCGTAATATTGAATTATCACCGGATTATTTAAAAATTGCATTTTAAATTAATGAAAATCACTTTTTTGTGTGATAATGAAAACAATTTTGGCGTTTAAAACCTTTTTATCTACATTTCGTAAGCAAATGATTTATTATCTATGCATTTTTTCTAAAATACTAATTATAGTCTCTCCCGCATTAAACCATAAACATTACCACCAATACCATTTATATGTAACTACCATCATATCTTCTAAATTCTGACATTAAATATATTCATCGATGTCAAAGTTAATTGATCTTTGATGAAGCCTCTTTAATTGTTAAATATTTTATGTGGTGTTTAGGGACTTATAATGCTTTTATTAATTTTTCTTTTGCCATGAATGTGGCACAACTGATGGATTTCGATTTATGGAGACGGTAAAAATATTGCGATAATGAGATTAATTTTTCCGTTTGGAGCCTCTTTATCTACATTTCGTCAGCAAAGAATTTATTATTCAGTACTTCTAAAACATTAACACTAGAAAAACGGGAAGTTTTTCAAAAGTTTTATAAAAAATATTTTACAGCAAAATTTTTATTTGGAACTGTTTTAAGTTATTTAGTTATCCATGTATTACTTTGTTTCTTTTAAACATATTTTAGAAACAAATTTATGGCTTGAACCGAAATATATTCACTTATTAGGGCCGTTATTCTAGTATTAAATATGTTATTTCCCGTTTTAAACCATAACAATTACCACCAAAATCATTTATATGTAACTATCATCATGTCTTCTAAATTCTGACATTAAATATATTTATAAATGCCAAAGTAAATCTGAAAAGAGTTCTTTAGTGATTTCTCTCTAATTGTTCAATGTTTTATATGGCGATTAGTGGCTTGCAATGTCATTCATTTGCCATGAAACTGACACTGCTCACGATTTTTCGATTTATGAAGAGACTATAGAAATATTGGAAGAAAAAGATTAATCTCCCCGTCTGAAATTTCTGTATACATATTTCGTAAGAAAATACTTTTATTATTTATGCATTGTTTCTAAAGTATTTAATATATTCTTTCCCATTTTAAACTATAATCATTACCATAAAAACTATTTTATATATAACTACCATCTTTTCTTCTAAATTCTGAAATTAAATATGTTTATATATATCAAAGGGTATTTCCATGAGCACTTTGTCGTGTAATTCACATAATTAATAACTGTTAAGTTGTTTGCCACCGTTATTTTCGAAAGGTTTGCATGGCCTTGCTTAATTAATTAAATCTCTCTGATAAAATAAGTCACATTTTTCCGTTCTAAAATACCGGTATCCAAAATCGTAGTATGTGACTTCCACGGAATGTGCTCATGGAATTTCCCCAAAGTAAATCTGAAAATTGTTCTTTAATGATACCGCTTTAATTGTTAAATATTGTATGTGGTGTTTAATGGCTTATAATGCTATTTATTTGCCATGAAACTAACACTGCTGATGTGTTTTTCGATTTATGAAAAGACTATAAATATATTCCGAAAAAAATATTAATTTCCCCGTTTGGAACTTCTGCATACATATTTCATAAGCAAATACTTTTACTATATATCCATTGTTTCTAAAGTATTAAATAAATTCTTTCCTTTTTCAAACAATAAACAATACCACCAAAACCATTTATATTTAACTACTATCATGCTTTCTAAATTCTGATATTAAATATGTTCATAGATGTCAAAGTAAATCTGAAAATAGATCTTTGATGATGTTTCTTTAATTTTTAAACATTTTACGTGGTATTTAGAGATTCATAACGTTATTTATTTACCATAAAACTTGCACTAATTATGATTTTTTGATTTATGTAGGGTCGATATAAAAAATTGAGACTAAAACATTAATTTCACAATTTTGAACATCTATATCGAGAGATGGCTTAGAATATTGGGATAAAAAAAATTAAACTCACAATTATGAACCTCTTTACCTACATTTGTAAACAACTGATTTCTAGTATATGCATTTTCCTTAACACCTTAATGGTCGCATTAAATTACGGTTTAAAAATTCAAATTCAGTATTGCCACCACTTTTTTGAAAAAAAAATATTCTCCTTACTTAATGACAAGTAAAATGACACTAGAATAAAACAAATTACACTATTTATAAAACTGGTGGGAATTGAATAATTCTGTTTATCGTGAAGCTTGCAGCCCATGAATGTCTCGGGCACGACGATTAAGTGGTTAAAGTATTACATATACTTTTTCCCGTATTAAACCGTCAACATTTGCGCCAAAACCATTTCTAAGTAATTACCATCATGTCTTCTAAATTCTGATATTAACCCTTTCCGGCACACTGTGCCCTGTCTGGGATACCTACTTTTAATTCCAAACTTGCAAACGGCACCAGTAATATTTTACTAAAATTTGTCTTTTACAATAAAAACGTAAATTCAGGAATTCAAAATATCTAAATAATTCGCTTGTGAATTCCGGTGTCAGTCGATAATTTCTCATTTTATTACAGATTTTACCCGTGCCGGAAAGGTTCAAATATATTCATTATTGTCAAAGTAAATCTGAAAATAGTTATTTGATGATGCCACTTTAACCATCTAGAACCCAAACCGCCCGAGATATTTTCAGATATTTTAATTCGTATATCCGAATTCCGAGCAGAAAATTAAAATAGCAATATTTGCTTTACTTAATAACAAACATTCCGTTATTAAATGAACCGAAATTAGCCACTGAATTTTTCTGGTGTAAAGTCAGATTTTCTGAACTACATAATTTCAAGAACGTGTTCTATCATGGAAATCAACCTCTTGGGGACGAGCGGTACGAATACGTGCCGTAAAAAAGCTTAAAAATCTCTGTTTATTCCCACCAGAAAAATTTCACTGTAAAATTTCGCTTATTCAATCCGAGCAATTTTTTGATCCTAACAGAAAAATTTGTCTCTTAAAACCGGTGATAAAACATTAAAAATTTTGTAAATGACCCCAATCGCGAAGAGGTTAAAGGGTTAACACTAGGACTACCGGAAATATGAGACAAGTTTTATAAAAGTATTTTACAGCAGAATTGAATATTTAAAAGAGTTTAATTTTATTATTTGGCATTTTTACTCATTGTACCTTTTAAACTTATTTCATAATTAAATTTCTGTTTGCAACCGACACATATTCATACGATAGCCGTCAAGATGACGGCTCATGGTAGTTCCATATTAATTGTTAAATATTTTATGTGGTGTTTAGTGGCTTATAATATTATTTGTTTGCCATAAAACTAACACTAATTATAGTTTATCGATTTATGAACAGTCGGAATAAAAAATTGAGACAAAGACATTAATTCTCCAATTTAGAACTTCTATATCGATATTTCGAAAGCAATTACTTTATTTTCTATACATTTTCTCAAATGGATGTAATTTATTTTTTCCTGTTGAAACAATCTTACCACCAAAACCGTTTATATGTAACAATAGTTGCTTATACTAGCATGTCTCATAAATTCTGAAATTAAATATTTTCACTGTTGTCAAAATAAATCAGAAAACAATCTTTTGATGATGGCTCGATAAATGTTAAACATTTTATGTGGTGTTCAGCAGTTTAAAATATTATTTATTAGGCATAAAACTGACATTGCTTATGATTTTCCGTATTATAAATAAACAACAAGAAGTATGGAGATAAAGAAGTTAATTTCTCATTTTTAAACTTTTATATCTATATAAGCAAATGCTTTATTTGCTCTACTTTTGTTTGATATATTAAAGCATTCCTTCTTGATTTAATTCATGAACACTACGGGCAAAACTGATTATATATAAAGACCTACTGTGCATTATAAAGGTCTGCCATTAAATAGATTTATCCATGTCAAAGCAAATTTTAATCTTTTCCAACACGGGCAAAATCTGTCAGTAAAATGAGAAATTATCGACTGAAACCGGAATTCACAAATGAATTTTTTAGATATTTTGAAACCATTAATTTAAGCTTTTATTATAAAAGGAAATTTTTACTAAAATGTTTTTGGTTCCGTTTGCAAGTTTCGAATTAAAATTACGTGTTAAAGACCGGATACAGTGTGCCGGAAAAGGTTCAAACCATCATTTGCGGATTTGTCCTTAAATTTTAAATATTTTATGTGGTATTTAGTGGTTTATAACATTAATCATTTGCAATAAAATTTAAACAGCTTATGGTTTTCGATTTATGATGCGCCGGTATAAAATATCGCGATCAAGATAATAGCATCTGAAATTATAAATATATGTCTTTATCCAAATTTTGCCAGCTTTATTGCTTATACATTTCTTTTCAGATGTTATGATATTCTCTCCAGACACAACCGAAATAGCAATGATAATTAACTAATTATAAAACTAAAGAGAATCTGAAATATAAATTTGATAAAGTTCTTGAAGGAGCGATTTGAATGTTAAACAATTTGCATCGTATTTAGTTGTTTGTAATGTTATTTATTTGCTATAAAATTGACACTTCTGACTGTTTTCCGATTCATGGAGAGACGCTTTAAAATAATGCGTTAATGACATTAATTTCCCTTTTTTTGCATTTCTAAATCTATATTTCGTAAGCGATTAATTTTATTATCTATAAATTTTCTCGAAAATATTAAAGAACTAACACGGTTTTAAACCTCCAACGTTACATTTTAAACCGCTTATATGCGACTACTATTATGCCCCCTAAATTTGCATATTAAATATGTTAATTCATATCATATATATCTAAAAATGTATTTTTGAAGATGCTCTCTTTGATTGTTAAATGTTATATTTGGTGGTTAGTGGTTTATAACATTATTTAATTGCAACAAAAGTTACACTGCGAATGGTTTTTCGATTTCTGAAGAGACTGTAAAAATATTGCGATAACGATACTGATTTCTTCGTTTGGAACATGTATATCTATCTTTCGTAAGCAAAAACTTTTATTATGAATACATTGTTTCTAAAGTATTAAACATATTCTTTCCCGTTTTACAACATAAATCATCTGTATGTCACTACCATCATGTCTTCTAAATTCTGTCATTAAATATATTCATTGAAACCAAAGTAAATCTGAAAGTAGTTCTTTAATGATGTCTTTGTAATTGTTAATATTTTATGTGGTGTTTAGTGGTTTATAAAGTAATTTATTTGGTATAAAAGTTACACTAATTATGGTTTTCAGATTAATGAAGAGTCAGTGTAAAAAATTGAGACAAAGACATTAATTCCCCAATTTTGAAATTTAACATCCATACTTTGAAAATAGTTGCTTTATTTTCTATACATTTTCTCAAATGGATGTAATATAATTTTTAAGATTGAAACAATCAACCTTACCACCAAAAACGTTTAAATGTAATAGCTTTAACTGTAGCTGTAACTTGCCTTCTTAGTTCTGACATTAAATACATTCAGTGCTGTCAAAGTAAATCGAAAAGTAGTTCTTTGATGACGTCTCTTTAAAAGTTAAATATTATAAGTGGTGTTTAGTGGTTTATAATGCTATTAATTTGCCATAAAATTGACACTGCTTATTGTTTTCCGATGCATAAATAGACGGTATAAAATATTGAGACAAAGGGATTAATTTCTCAATTTTGAACTTCTATATGTATATTTTGTAAACAAATGCTTTATTTTCGATACTTTAGTCAAACCTATTAAATGCATTCTTTCTCGATTTAATCCATGAACACTACCGACAAAACTGATTATACATAAAGACGTACCGTGCATTACAAAATCTGCCATTAAATATATTTATCCACGTCACAAGGAATCTGAAAGCCGTTATTTGCGATGTCTCCTTAAATATTAAATATTTTATGTGGTATTTAGTGGTTTATAACATTAATTTTCTGCATTAAAACTTAAACTGCTTATGGTTTTCGATTTATGAAATGCTGATGTAAAATATTGTGATAAAGGGATTAATTTCTCAATTCTGAACTTCTATATCTGTATTTTGTGAGTAAATGGTTTATTTTCTAAACTTTTTCTCTAAAAAATTAAATATATTCTTCCCCGATTTAACTCTTTAACGATCATTGGTTTCTCTACGAAACCACAAAATTTTAATTCCGACATGCAGCAACGACACCGGAATTTTAATTTAAAAATATCCCTTTTATCAAGTATGTGAAAAATCCCTTTTCTTATTTACAAATATATTTGTTCTCAACTATCGGTGTCATTCATTTATTTCAATATCTTAGCAATGAAAATGCTTTGCCCGTTGAAGGGTTAAACCATAAACATTACCGGCAAAACTGTTTATATACAACTACTATCGTACATTCTAATATCTTCCATCAAATATATTTACCCCTTGAAGGGCACCGGTATATTATATATACCACTTAATTTTAATTCCCTTTTGCCACATCGGCACCGGAATTTTAGTATTAAGATTTGCTTTTTACAATGTACAGCTTTTACTTTCTATCATATAAATCTGTTTGTGAATCCCGGTGTCAATCAAACATCTGAACATTTTAGGAACGTAAGTGCTTTGCTCCTCAAGGGGTTTATTCACGTCAAAGCAAGTTTGAGAACGGTTATTTGCTGATATCTCCTTAAATGTTAAGTATTTTATTTGGTATTTAATGGTTTATAACATTAATTAACCCCTTAACTGATTTGCCCGTACGTCGTTCGGACAAGACGAATTTACTTAATTCATCATTTAACCCTTTAACGGCCAAAGCATTTTCATTGCTCAGCTGTTGAAATAAGTGAATGACACCGGTAATTGCGAACAAATATACAGTAGAACCCCGCAAATCCGGACCCCGATAATCCGAATCTCCGGATAATCCGGATCGATTTGGCCATTTTTTTTCCAAGCTTGAGAAACATTTTTGCTGATTTCTATAACACTAACTTGTTTCATAGCCATATTTTGAATTAAAAAAAAACTTTTTCTGAAATCTTTTCGACTTTTTTATAACAAAGTAAACATTTTTCTGTCTGTAAATATTCAATAAGTTTAACATAAAAGTGATTTTCCGTAAGTATGCTTAATTTTGTTTCATTTTTTTCTAAGTGTCCGGATAATCCGGATTTTCGATAATCCGGATTGGGTCTGGTCCCAATTAATCCGAATTATCGGGGTTTTACTGTAATTGTAAATAAGAAAACGTGATTATTCACTTGCATAATAAAGTGGATTTTTTAAAATTAAAATTCCGGTGTCTATGTTGCATACCAGAATTAAAATTTTGTGGTTTCGTAGAGAAACCACTGAACGTTAAAGGGTTAAAGCTTTTTGACACCACTATTTTTTAAAAATAATTTCCTATTATTCAAACACGGAAATTTTTAATCTAAACGTTACGAATATTTTATTTAAAAAATAGTGGTGGGAATCCGTTATTTTTAATTTATTAAACGGATAAGAAAGAACCAGTTAAGGGGTTAAAGTGCTTACGGTTTTCGGTTTATGAAGTGTCGATATAAAATATTGCGATCAAGATAATAATTTCCACATTTATAAATCACTTTATCTATATTTTGCCAGCTTTATTGTCTATAAATTTCCATTTGGATATTATGATATTCTCTCCAGTCACAACCAAAATAACAACAATAATTAATTTATTATAAAACTAAAATGAATCATAAAGTTATTTAAAATCTCCACAAAATTTAAATTTCTTTAAATCACTTCTCAGTATATCTCCCACTGTATGAAAATAGTAAACGAATTTACATTTTTACACAATTCAAAAAATAAAAATTAAAGATGATAAAAGTATAGTATTATATTCGATTGAGAAAACAGAGCAGCCATCTTATGACAACCACCTCAGTTACTTCACTCGTAACTGATAGCAGTGTTCTCGCTGTCGCTCGCCAATGCGCCAAATTGCGACTAAATTCTTCAATTGGCGAGTGAACAAGGGATTAGATTCGCCAAATTGCTATTGCTCAATTTTTGCTTTTTTTCATACATATGCATAATATATATATATACATATATTTAATATATACATATTTTTTATATTTGTTGTGGATAGTTGAAATTAGATTAATAACAATTACTGTCACAGTTATAAAAACTTGGGTTATTTTAGAACATATTGAAAAAAGGGGGGTACGTTAAAGGATTAGAGATAATTTTTTTATGTTACACGACGAATCTGTTTTGATAATACTTTTTTTCATTTGGCGAATGTTTTTTTATTTTTAATTCGCCAAATTACTAACGTTGGTCAAATGTCAGTGAGAACACTGACTGATAGACAGTGCACATCTCCTCCTTTTATTCATAACTCCATTCTCTGTATCCGTGAGGGAATGACGATTCAAGCTTCTAAAGCTTTATAACTCAAAAGGGCCCTCTACAATGCTGTAATTATGTACTCTCATTCCTGTACGAAATCTGCTTATTTGGGTCCCCTCTACCTGCATTTACATTCTTGACACATATTTCTAAACCACCCTGTATATTTAGTATACATATTTTATATTGATTAAAAATGAATTTTTCTGTTATAATTCTATAATCTAAAATTTAAAAGAAAATGACATCAATAATAGATCTCTAACCAACTTTTTTTATACTAATTTTTTGCTGAGGTAAAAGTTATTAGGTATTTTTACGTGTTACAGAAAGCAACGACAAAAAAGTATTAACCTTTTCTGGCACAGTAGTCCTACTCCGAAATCTTTCAAACCACAGAGTACGTAACAGAGCCTCAACTCGACTTGAAAAGAACGGCCCTCAGTGGATCACTTAAAAACTAAATCATCGCGTTGGCGATTTTTATCCTCGTAATTTCTGTTTAACTGTAACCCTATTCTGGTTTGGCGCTTCTTGCTGAATGCTGATTTGATTATCTTTGCACACGTGCTTATGCTATTTGATCTTAGATTTCCGCGCTTATATTGATTCGTAATTATTACTGTTATTCTTGAATTTTCAAGTTTAAATTATTAGGTCGTTATGTAACGAAGAGACACATGTACTGTTTGCAAGACGAATACGTCAAAGTTATTTCATATTAAAATAATTCTTTCATAAATTTCAAAACAAGAAGAAGCAAGCCGTCGCTGTATTTTTTTTCTTTTTTCTTTTATCATTTGTCGCCAAAGAAGCGATGTTTCGCCGAGTTAGCAACCTCTCTTATGTTATGATCGTAGTTTCAGAGTGGTCCGCTCGTCTCGCTACTGTCTATGCGTAATCCCATGTTAAACAAGTTGCCATTACAGTGTATGAAAGTTGATTCTCTGTTACTACTCTGTGCTTCAAACTTTCAAACGGCACCCAGAATATATTAATGAAATATTGCTTTTATAATGAAAGCTTAAATTAAGGATCTCTTAATTTCTAAAAAAGGCGTTTATAAATTCCGATGTCACGCCATAATTTCTGATTTTAAATACATAATCTGTTTGTGCCGGACAGGGTTAATACCATATAAAAATAGACATTTTTGCTAAATAACAATGTGGCAAATGGTAAAAAATGTCATTTATAAATCTATACTTCCTATTATCTGTTTTTGCCCCCAGAAATCACGTTATCAAGAGATATAAGTATTGGTTGTCGAAGCATTAATTCTTGACATATAGCTACCATAAAGCTAAGGAAAAATACAACATATCAACGCCACATCTCGGGAGATAAATGCCCAAATGTAATCAGCTCCAATAAATCTGCAATCAATAACTGCATATAGTTAGGAATACGTGAAGTCTTAACTAAATATGACATCTGTTGAAATTTCGTGCATAAGTTCTTGAATCAGAGTAGCCACAAAATTTCTGTAACGAACATACAGGCATACAAGCATTCAGAGAAACTAATTTTTACTTACACGTTCATTTAATTATACGCCTATATGGAAATAACATATTAAAATAAGAATCATTGTCCAAAACTAATACTTCTTTATTTGGACAATGTAATATCAGGTGGCAAAAATAGATCATAGAATGCGCAGATTTATAAATGGCATATTTAACCTTATGTCAGATTGTTACGTAGCGAAAATTCATATTTTCATATGGGATTAATACATTTTCTATTTTGATTGCGTTCTGTAACACATAAAAATGTCTAATAAGTTTTATGTTAGTAAAAAATAAGTACAAAAAAGTTGATAAAAGATATAGTATTCATTTTAAAAAAATTAAGATTATAGAATTATAAAAAAAAAAAAAAAAAAAAAAAAAAAAAAAAAAAAAAAAAAATCATTTATTTTGTTAAAATAAAAATATATATGCTTAAAAATGCAGGATAGTTCAGAACTGTTTGTCAAAAATGTAAAGTTTAGAGGGACCTAAATAAATGGGTTTCGTCTAAAAATGTGGATGCGGAAATACAGTGTTGAGGAAGCAGAATGGACTGTTAACACTAGAACATCCGGGTATTTTACTCAAGTTTTATAAAAAGTATTTCTCACCAGAATTTTTATTTAAATTCTTTTACTTATTTAATTAGTCTACTATTTTTGCCTCTTACATTTAACATATCTTATGAAAAAAATTCTGGTTCGAATCCACTATTATCAGTCTGGCAGGAATCATGTTGACTCCTAATGGCGGTTCTAGTGTTAAAATGCGGCGGATGCATGTTCTTCATTTGCTTGAAGAATAAATTTGAATTGAAGGTGTGATTTTCGGCGTGGATTTCGCTCAACTTGCATAATTACACCAATGCAGAGCATTTCGACATGCATGGGATTGCGCATGCATACGATTTCATGTGTGGGATTGCGCAAGGAAATTGATTCGTTGTTCAAAGAATTTTTATTGAACGGTTACAGGGTAGAATTCTGCCAGATCCCTGAACATTTGAGCGTCTTCATTAGGAGTTGTGCGCGAGTAAATCCAGCCATGATAATAGTACTGTTAAAGTGCTGTTACACGAGGAGTCAAAGTCGTTTCAAATTCGAGGCGTCTCCATGTTATCTTATGGCTTCAAGAGGAGTCGCACAAGAAGCAAGCAACTATTTTGTGTTGGAGTGTCTTTAACGCCTGAAACGAAGTGAGTCGTCAGTACCAGCCAATCAAATGCTTGGAAATCCGAATGATGGCAAAACCTCTTCTCGAACAGCCAATGAAATTGTTAGAAAACGAAAAAACGCAGACTATTTTTGTCGCTTAAAATTTTTACTTGTAATAGCACTGTAAGATATCGATGAATTCCGGAAGTGGAAGAAGCAGTACTCGTGCACTAGAGCAGGGGTGCACAACCTTTGGCCCGCGGGCCACAATAATACCATAATTCTTATGCAGAATAATTTTGCTTATAGTAATGACAGAAAGTTTGCTATTAAAGAAAAGAAACAACACTTTTCAAATATTCCGGTGGCAAAAGATTTTCTGATAAAAAGGTTGTGCATCACTGCACTAGAGGATAGTCTTTCTAAAAGCTGAAAAGGTGTTGGACCTGCGTTGGCTGCTTAGCACCATACATAAAATACATGCCCGTATGACATACGGACAAATTAGGGAAGCGGTTGAAGTCAGATTCATTTTAACATATTAAAACTTAAAAATAGTCCCTTTTTTTTTCTTTTTTTTTTCGAATTTTAAGATTCCCGTGATCCTTGCCCAGAGCATTTGTAGCCTCGATTTACGCGGACACGTGGAAAAAAAAATACTGAGGAAATCCAACAGCGAGAAAATCCACTAACAGCCTGAAAATCGAATATTTTCGCACATCCAATCCCTTATTCTTATTTTATACACTAAAATACAATGAAACATTAATAGTGATAATCCGTAACGAAATGCATAAATCATGAAGCAAAAATGGAATAGATTATAAACGAATGTTTCATTCATCACATAGTTTTTTCGCGTAGTGTATATTTTCTTAGCATTTTCTTTAAAATCACTTTCATGTCAAAGAAGTCAGATAAAAGCATTTGAAAAATATTCGTTTCAGAAGGAATACTACAGAGAAATAAAAAGTTACTCTTTATTTCTCTGTAGTATTTCTCTGTAGTATTGTTTAAAAATAAATTCCGTTATTGCAAAAATGAGCAAGTATGCACAGAAAATGGAAAAAAAAATTCAAGATTTTTTTTTTCAACAGTACGGAAAAAATATTTGAATTCAGAATGAAATTAGTCGGATGAGGCAATAGCAAATTTTTCATCTTTCCCATGCATGTTAATACTTAGAAATATGCTCATCAGACCTCACTTTTTTGTATCGTAATACTAATAATATATATTTTACATAAAAATATAAGAATTTATATTATAAAAAACATTTTGCTTCTAAGACGTTGTATAATAACAAAAACATGTAAAATATATTAAAACATTTTTATTTACATGTTTCAACTCAAAAATTAATAAATAAATGTAAATAAAAATGTTTTAATATATTTTAAATGATTTTGTTATTATACAACGTCTTAGAAGCAAAATGTCTTTTATAATATAAATTCTTATATTTTTATGTAGAATATATATTATTAGTATTACGATTTAGTTATTAGTGGACGTAATCAAGACTTATTTAGTGTTATTTCTCACTTTTTTTGTTTTAAAGGACGATCGTTCATATGCTATCTTTCTTTGGATTGGGTTTTTTCCATATCTAATAATTTTTGTCTACTCCTTTTATAACTTTTTTAATTTCTTCTTTATTAACAAAGACATTTCCATATTTTTTTCTTTTTATTTATTAACAACTATATTTTAATTTCCTATTCAAATAAAAATTCATCTAAATGTAAAGAATTTCGCAAAAAAAAAAAAAAAAAAAAAACGCGAACATCACTACGTCTATTCTTGACCGAAACAACAGCTATTTTCCATTAAGATGGTTTTCACCTATATTCTGTACCTGCGGAGCCTGGGTTTATCCTCATGTTATTAACAATTATTATGTATTATTACTATATTAAGAATATCTGAATTTAGAATTAACTGTTTCATCTTATATCTTAAAGCCATAAATTGCAGTCAGTTAACATACTACAGCCATAATAAGCAATATTTAGTTCAGTGAGAATTAGAACACGTACACTAAGCTCATTTACGCAGACCGCTTTTCAAACTCCACTAATTACTCTAAAATGTCCTGCCATATGTATCTGTCAGTGCACAGATTGTTAAGCTATAATAGTACATGCATGTCTAACTAATGATGAAACAAATTGAATTGCACCGAATAGAAATGATTTGGTTCCGAACATGACTTTTAAATAAGTTTATAGGCAGTTTGTTATTAATTTTTAACTAGGTTGGAATCTTTCAGATTCGCTTTTGTGACTAATGATAAATGTAGTTGGGTTGTTACTAATATAGGTTTTTGATGTTTCGCATAATTTTTAAACAAAGTTAGCGAAGTCGTAATTTTGATGTAATCAGTTTGTGATGAAGTTTTTGATGAATAAGAAAGAAACAATGCCTTTAATTTCTTTTTTTTTCTTTCCTTTCTTCATTCCTTTTTTTTCTGGTTCAACAAATAATGTTTTTTGAAGCAAGATAAAAAAATATATCTAAAATTCATTCTAAGCTGTATTGCTACTAATCAACGTATAAAATAATTTTATAAGTTATTTTAATGATACTTTAATGCATAGTGGAGACATAATGGGTAAACACAACGTACTTAACAAAATTCTAAATCATCATACTATGTCGATAACCATTATTAATAGTTATGATTTCATTTCTATAATAATTTAATTTAGAAATATCTGTTACATCTTATATATATAAATCATACATAGATGACATACAACAGCATTTATAATCAATATTTATAAACATATACAAAGTTCATCGAACAAAATACATTCTCACCGAACTACATACTGTTTAGTTTAGAGAGATTTAGAACACGTACACTAAGTTCATTTACAGTGACCGCTTTTCACAGAAGAATAACTTTAAAAGCTTCTACAATATGTATTTGTCAGTGCACAGGTTGTTAAGCTATAATAGTACATGTATGTCTTACAAATGGTATGTTTGGTATGTATTTACATCAGTCAATTATCTACACTAAGGATATAGGCCCTAAATGGGGGGGGGGGGGGTTCGCCTACTTGAATTTCATTGGCTGATCAAGTTGTTCATCGTATCCCCTTGCTTTTTCTATGATATTTTTTGCAAATTTTTTCTTTAATGATAATTTTATTACTTTTACCTGTTAATTTTCGAAATTTAACTAATTTATATTTATTTTTTGTATTTTTATCGATATTTCCCTAAAAATTTCTTAGGATCTTATTTAACTTATATATATATATATATATATATATATATATAATAAAATAAAATAAAATAAAAGGTATGGGGGTATGGCCCTTGGCTTTTCTAGACCGCTTTACCCTAAGACTCATCCGACCATCCCTATGCTCCGGAATTTCTTGAAATTCCATTTTTCTTGCTCAACATCTATGCAATCATCTATTCGATTCATCGACTTCGATGGAAGGTAAACTGAAGCAAGACGACTCCAGTAGGCACTTCTAATCATACTACATTGGTTCATTGGTTAAATGGGGGGGGGGGTGCTCTCCGTGGGGGGAGTCTTTCTAAGGGAAACTAAGCCGTATTTACTCAAGGAAATCCAAGTTTTGAAAAAACCCACGAAAAACTCCGAACGGTTAGGCCGACGGCCGCGATTGGGCTCAAACCCAACACATGCCGTCTACCAGTTTTGGAGGCAGAACCTCACGGCCATTGGTGAAGCATCTAACTAATGATGAAACAAATTGAGTTGCACCGAATAGAGGTGATTTAATTGCGAACATGACTTTTAAAAATTTTATAAGCACTTTAATCTTAATTTTTAACTATGCTGAAATCTTTCAGATTCTCTTTTTTGACTAATGATAAATCTAATTGGATTATTGCTGTTATATGTTCTTGACGCTTTACGTGATTTTTAAACAGTATTACAAAAGTTATATTTTTTTGGTAATCGTATTATAAACTGTCAAACAAGATACTGATTAAAATTACAAGAATATTTTAATAGTGTAAAAATATAGTTTTTAAAACATTAAAATATACCTGTTATAGCATGGATTGAGTGTTTTTGAATTTTGTAATGAAAAAAAAAATATAGAACTTATTATTATTAAAAGCGGGAATAAACCAATGAAAGTGTTAAATTAATATTACAATAAGTTATTTTAATGATACTTTAAATTACAGTTCAACATGAAGGATAAAAACAGAACGTACTTAACATAAATTCAAATCATTCAGCTATGTCGATTACTATTAATAATAACAGTTATATCATTTCAATATTAATAATAATTGAATCTAGAGTTATCTCTTACATCATATATAATTAAATCATATATAGTTAACGGGAGATGGTCACTCCGGCTCCCCATTGTTTATTGACAAGCATTGTTATGTCCCCTAATCCCTTTTTAAACTTGTCTAAAAACAGTTTTTGAGACCTAGACCCCTTCTATGGTAACTAACTAACTTGGCAACCCTTATTGGCGATTTTCAAAAAAAAATTTTGGCAAAGAAATCTTATGTTTATGTAATCTATGAATATGGTAGATTTTGAGTTTGGATCGGATTTGAGATTCAGATCAAAATTTTAAGTGTCTCATTAAACATGAATTTCGTAAACCGGAAAATCTTTTAATCATATCATTAGATATAGACAAAAATGCTTTTTCAATGCGTTGTAATTTTTTATGTTTTATAAACCGGCTAATAGGGAAGTAGAAAATTAAGTAAAATCATATGGAAAAAGTTATAAAATATGTTAAGTTATAGATTATAAAAAAACTAGTTTTCATTGCCGTAATATATCTTAACCCTTTAGTGCATAATGTTGCCTTTTGGCAACAAATTAAATTTTCTCACCTTATCATTTATTTACAGTTGTTTCTTAAGTAACTTTATACTTTGCGTATTCATTATGATCCTATATTAGGTTTAATTCATTAAGTATACCATAAGTGATGATATTTTTTTATAACTTACAAATAAAAAGAAACTTGTTAAGCTTTCCATTTTCCTAGCCATAGATGGATTTCTTAAAAAAGTAAAAACATATTTAAAATGCAAAAATTCTATTTCAAAATAAAGGTTTTAAAAATTATTCTCATAATGTAACTGGTCTTTACATATTTTCTTTCACATGAAATTTTAAACAATTATCTCAAATTTACGAAATTGCTTGTTTACTGTCTTAGACAAACTTAGAACTCTGTTATAACAACCGAATCTTGATATCCCTTCACCACCATTAAAATAACGTTAAGGTGGACTTATAATTTGTCCTTTAAAAGAAATAAAAATTAAATGTCAAATCATAATGCTTTTGTTTAAATCTAACATATTAATTTTTTTTAATAAACTGATTACAGCTTTAGTTATAATAGACTGTAGCCCCCCCCCCCCTCTTCCTCGACTTTTTGGTCGACTTTTTTTCGCGTTCTGTCGCGAAAATGGATTCAAAATTTTAACTTCGACATCCGCTGCTGAAAGTTTCATTGTTTTATAGGAAATTAAAAACGCTATTCGTTTTTTTTTTTTTTTTTTTTTTTTTTTTTATGAAAATAACACTACATATGAAAATTCTTTTATTAATGAATAAAAGTAAATTTGAGATTTTTTTCAAAAAAATTCAATGTAGATTTGAGAGTAGCTTTTATTACTGAAAAATACTTACAGATTAGAATTATTCATTTTTTGTATTTTATAACTGGCAAAAAAAAAAGCATGATTTAAGATGAATTATCCGAAAATGTATTATTACACATTTGGTTATATATGCAGAAGCTAAATAACATTATTACATTCATATGAGTCTGTGCATAACATTTTTTGAACGGGTAAATTTAATATTATACATATATTTTTACTTAACTTGACATTCATATAAAGGTTGAATTTTATAGTTAGTTTTTCACTCACTTTCTGATATATTAAAGATCTAGAAATTACATATAGTTAGTTTTGTATTCCCGATTACAAACTATTTTTAAAATTTAATTTTGGAATATAATAGTACTTAATTTTGATTATATGATAGGAAAAATTTTAGAAATCTTAGATAGTTTAATAATGATATTTTTAAAATCTATTATTTCGTGTGGTTTCTTACGATAATTTTAAGAAATACATTTACAAAAATATGAAAAAAAAAAAGAAGAAGAAGAAGAAGCTTAGCAAAAATTAACATTCTTAATAAAATTTCATTAATATTGAATCTTTATTCTGCATTTTTTATTAAGGAAAATGCGATGTCACATGAAAGGGAATTTTTACTTAAAGCTTTAAGGCTTTTTTTTAAATTTAAATTTATTTTAATTTTTTTTTCGCAGTACATTGTAAATAATATTCATTATATATATATTTATTGTGCGCAGTATGCTTTTTGTACCAAAAATCATAATTTTATCTAGATTTGTCAACAAAGTGTAATTCCATTTTTAATTCCAGTAATTAATTCCATTGTAATTCCAGTGTTAGCTGTTTTTTGAATAAATAAAAGTTAGAGAGGATGCACTGTTCTTCTCTATGTACAATAAGAAAAAAAGAAAGAAAAGAAAGTGTGTACCAATAGTTAATAATACTTTATGAGTTGGGATTATTAAATTAAAAAAATAAGCAAATAAATAAACATTTATATAAATAGAACAATTAAATTCTCAAAAGGGAAAAAAAGAGTGTGCGTGGGGGGGGGGGGGGATTCTTTTAAAAATACAACTAACGTTAATAAGATTTTTGTAATATTTTTCAACAAAACAAAATAATCATACAAGGTAAAATTATGCCTATGTTATTATCAGTTATGAAACAAATATACACAAAGCGTGGTCCGAAACTAGGGAAGGGCAGATGGGGAAGTATCTCGAATGCCAAAACAAAATGTGAAGGAGGGCAT